>CAMZMU010000041.1:37716832-38139674 GCA_947311845.1 Poa pratensis | reverse complement strand
CAGCGCCGGCTCTAGGATATCAAAGGCCCCGGGGCGAGCTTCGCGGATGGGCCCAAACACACACAAAATCCGATCGATACACCAACATATACATATACAGTATTATATAGTCATAAAAACCGGTAATTCTTCATTGAAATCAAACATGTGAAACTTTTCTTGTCTTTGTTTCAAACAAGGATCATAGAAGCTACAACGCATAAAAAATATATAGAAATAGCATGCTAACATGATTACAACCTCTGAAACTCGTTTCTATGGATGCGGATGTATGTGATTTAAAGTAAATTCAAATCAGACATCGATCGGAAAGAGAACAAGAAAAATAGAATCGATCTTGTACAGTAAGCTAAGAGCCTGAGAATTACCTGTTCTGTTCTTGTCGATCTTGACGAGCAGCCGAGCAGGGATGGCGACAGGGGGTGACGGGCGAGACTGGAGTCTGAAGGGCGACAGAGGCGACTGGCGAGCGGGCAGTGGGCGAGACGAAGACGACGATGGCCGATGGTATCCTACTCTCCGTGCCGCGATTCACTCAATCAGTCGAGAGGAATCAGGAAACGAAGCGGCGATGGCTCGATCCTTGAAGCGACCTCACCTCGCGTGACTGCCTTCTTGCCTTCCTGGACGCTGGGCTCGAAGCGATCGTTAGTATTTCCTTTTTTTTCTATATACCATATACGTACTGCATACAATATATGGGCCCTTATTTGGACAGGGCCCCGGGCCGTCGCCCCTGCTGCCCTGGCCCAGAGCCGGCGCTGCCCGCAATTATTTAACCATCCAAGAATATAAGTTCACAAATTCATGGGTCGCTTAAGGTGGCTACAAAGATCAGCCACTCGAATAAAATTTTACTAAGCATCTATACGTCTAGGTTGTAGCCATCCGCCCCGGCTAAAGATAACTCGCACAACCGTCAACATACGGGTACATCCGCATCCATAAGCCCACGCTGGTCCGCAGGAAGTAATGACCATGAGTGAATCCAGTAGCACGCCTGTGAATAACCTGCAAATAATGAGTTGAATTTGATTTATTAAAGACAATGTCATTTCTACAATTCCAAATAGCCCACAATATGGCCGCAACACCAATTCAAATACGAGCTTTCATGATTTTATTTATTCCATTTAACCAACTACCAAACAAATTCGCAATGCTTGTTGGTGGATAAACATTGAACGTGAAGTGCACTAGTCTCCAAATATCACGAGCAAACAAACACTTAATAAAGAGGTGTTCAACGACTAATCCGCATCGCAAAAACACATTTCTTACAACCTATCCGCCGTCTTTTAATCAGTTGTCTTTTGTCAAAAAAAATCTATTAAGGAACCAAAAGAAGATTTTTATTTTAACAGGATCTTTTACTTCCATAGATACTTACTCAATATCTAGTATGACCATTTAATAAGTCCTCATAATATGACTTAACCGTAAAGGTTCCATTAGAAGTAAGCATCCATTTAAATTTATCTTCCTCATCTATGAGGTTAACATGCATCAACCTCTCAACTAGATGAAGACACTTTGTTCTATTATTTCCTACCAATACCCGTCGAAATGGGAGATTAATAGGTGTTGTCCCAAGAACATTAGCTACTGTACTATGCTTGTTAGACGCAATAGCATATAAGGATGGATATTCAGTTTGAAAAGAAACAGTTCCCGACCATGTATCCTCCCAAAACTGAATTTGTTCTCCATTACCACTCAAAAATCTTCCCCGCTTAAAGAAATCATCTTTTACCTTCATAATTCCCTTCCAAAAAGGTGAATCCATTGTTTAACTTGCACTTGAGACAACGTTTTATCTCCTAAGTATTTGTTAACTAATAACTCTTTCCAAACACCCTCTTCATTCAAAATCTTATACAACCATTTAATTAGGAGACATTTATTCTGCACCTCTAAAACCAAAATTCCCAATCCACCTTGGTCCTTCGGTCTACAAACCAGGTTCCATTTAGTTAATCTATACTTCCGTTTGAGTTGATTGCTTTGCCAAAAAATCTGAGAGCGATAAAAGTCTAATCGTTTCTAACACCCTTTGGAATTTCGAAAAACGATAGTAAGAACATTGGAAGGCTTGTTAAAACTGAGTTTATAAGCACAAGACGGTCACCGTATGACAACATTCTTGCCACCCAAGCCGCCAATTTCTTCTCAAACCGATCCTCAACTGTCTTTCATTCCTTGTTTAGTAATTTTCTATGATGTATTGGTATTCCCAAATACCTAAATGGTAATGAACCGATCTCACAACCAAATATACGACGACATTCCTCCTGTTCATCTTTAGCCTTCCCAAAACAATATAATTCACTCTTGTGAAAATTTATTTTCAGCCCCAAAAGGTGTTCGAACAATGCCAATATTAATTTCATATTCAACATGCGCTTAGCAAGAAAATACTGTACTTAAAATGGGAGGAGATAAGAAGAAAAGGTAGATCGGCAGTTCAACGGATAGGAGCAGAGTCACGGGAAAATGCAGAAGAATTTACTTCTCTACCAATTAGATTCAATCCAAATTAATGTCCGATGATATGTTTGTGTCTATGTGTGGTGGAGGGAGGGGCATGGAAGTGGAGCAATATATTTATAAGGGCACTGTTGCGAGTAAAGTTCTGAATGAATCAAACCGTGGCTTTCCATTAATGATCGAAGTATTTATACAAGGGGAAGGGACGTGATAGAGGGACGCGTCCGATCGGGAGCTAGGGAAAAACCGCCCGCGACGGTTGCCTAGGAAGGTATCCGCATGTGCGGTTATTACAACAAGGATTATCCTAATTACATATTAATGAAATCCTAACACTCACCCTAATCCTTGCTTGTCCTTGCGGCTGATCATCCTTTGGAATCATCTCCTCCAAAAATCTTGTGGGAAAAATAGAGGAAATACACAATATGTCCCGAAAAAATCCTTCTAAAAACCCTGTGGGAAAATAAGGAGAAATCGACATATATCATCCATGCTTGTATGACTATTCCCTCATTAAAGACATTACATGAGAAACCTCTAGTAAAACTCACAAAGGAAAAGAGTGCAATACCGAAAATCTCATGATTTTCAACAAGTTATAACTTAGTAGATTTCTCCCCCTTGAATTTTGCAAGTCACGAAGTCTCCTCATGCCAATTCCCTTCACATATTTATTGAACAAAGAACTTGGTAAGGACTTGGTAAACAAATCAGCGAGGTTATCACATGACTTTGTTTGCAAAATACTTATTTCCCCACTCTTCTTTAATTCATGTGGATAAAATTGCTTAGGAGCAGTATGCTTTGTAATATTGCTCTTAATATAACATGTCTGCATTTGTACAATACAAGCAACATTATCCTCGTAGATAATGGTGGGTGATTTCAGTGAACCAATCCCACTTAAACTTGGACAAAGTTCATCATCCTTCGAAGCCATACACATTTCCGTGATGCTTCGTACAAAGCAATTATCTCAGAATGATTAGTGGATGTAGCCACTAATGTTTGCTTTGTCGACTTCCAAGAGAAGGCTGTACCTCCATGTAAGAAGACAAAGCAAATTTGCGATGTAGCATTATGGGGATTTGACATGTATCCAGCATCGCAATACCCCGCCATGGTTCTCTCTTGATTTTTCTGATAGAACAACCAAGATCTTTGGTGCCCTGAAGATATATGAGAATATTCTTGGCACCAACCCAATGCCTTTTCGTTGGCGATGCGCTGTATCTAGCTAGTAAATTAACTGCAAATGATATGTCCGGTCTAGTGCAATTTGCTAGATACATTAGTGCACCAATTGCACTGAGATATGGAAACTCCGGTCCCAATACCTCCTCATCGTCATCCTTTGGCCTAAATGGGTCTTTTTCTCTTTCAAGAGATCTTAAAACCATAGGTGTTTTTGACGGGTATGCTTTATCCATACTGAACTTTTCTAGTATCTTTTCGATATAAGCAGACTGATGAACAAGTATCCCTAAAGAAACATGCTCAAGTTGCAGACCAAGACAAAATTTGGTTTTACCCAAATCTTTCATCTCGAATTCCGTCTTCAGATGATTACTTGCCTCATGTATCTCTTGTGTAGTTCCAATGATATTCAAGTCATCAACATACACAGAAATTATACAAAATCCACTAGTGGACTTCTTGATAAACACACATGGGCAATCATCGTTGTTAGAGTAACCTTTCTGCATAAGGAACTCACTCAGTCGGTTGTACCACATTCTACCTGACTGCTTCAAGCCATATAACGACTTTTGTAGCTTCACGCAAAATATGTTGCGATTAGCCTTAGGATCCGGAATTTTTAGTCCCTCTGGAACTTTCATATAGATATCCGTATCCAGTGACCCATACAAATATGCAGTCACCACATCCATCAATTGGATATACAAATTCATTTGCACTGCCAGCGATATCAAGTATCGGAACGTGATTCCACTCATCACAGTAGAATATTTCTCATCATAATCAATGTCGGGTTTCTGTGTAAACCCTTGTGCTACCAGCCTCGCCTTATATCTCACCACCTCATTGTTTTCGTTCCTCTTACGAACAAAAAACCCATTTTGCCCCACGGGGAAACATGCTTTGGAGTAGGTATTACTGCAGTTAATACCCCTCTTTTGGCAAGCGAGCGCAATTCATCCTCTATTGCGACCTTCAGCAGGATCAGTCTGAGCGTTTCATACACTCTACCATGGACTTTGGTTCACGGTCCAATGCTAGGTCCTTTGCAATCTTTGAGGAGAAAATATGTCAACATTAGTAGTCTTTCTGTTGAATGATTCTCCTGATTAAACATAGTTTATGGAAATTTCTCCAATACCTTCCGACTCATCGTGATTTCCCAGAACAATTGAGTCAAGGTGTTCCGATGTCCCAACACCTATATTTGTGTGCACATTTGGGATCTGGATGTCGAACGTCCTCAAGTTGTCCTTCAACCCTAGGTTGAACATCAACATGCGGTTGACTTACATTTACTGTTTGAGGGTTCCTCACTCCCCGTGGACGCTTCTGAGAAGCCTTCACTAGTACAGAACGACACATCGAAAACGGGCCAAAAACCCCTTCGGCAATGGAGAAAGGGTCCGTGTCCCCGACCCTGTCACTGATGTGAAGGCCTTCATCGGTAACGGAGACAAAAAACCGTCACCGATGAGGCCTAAGTTGGCTACGGTTGCCGACCAATCTCCGTTTCCGATGTATCGTGCATTAGTAACGGAGATTCTATTTTACTCGTTTGTATTGAGATTTGTTCAGAAGCCTACAACAGCAATGCGGTTGCCAATTGACATTAAAAATCTCACAGCAGAAGCACAAAGTTGCTAGCAAATCCATTCATAATGTATATAAGAATTGTCATCATTAAATAGCATCAAAAGATGAGTTACACATGCCTCTCTAATCCTATCATTCTCATGCCTCCCAAAACTTAACTTTTATGGCACTCCACTCTTCACCAGCTCCATCTTCTTCCTCAGTTCCGAAGTGCCGAAAACGGAATTCAACCTAGCAAAAGACTCGAGTAGCGGTTTCATGCTTCTCCAAATCGCATCTGCAGCCAAATTGCTACACATATACACAAAATAGATGGAGAAACTGAAAACCAGAAACCACACCGAGCTCGCAAGTCTCCTTAGCAAATTAATCTTGCCAAATTCTTCGTACTGAGGCTTGCTCCATCTTGGACGGTGTCGCCGAAATATAATAGCGTCACCGCTGTGACATTTCGGCCACACTGTCCAAGACACTCTTAATTAAAAAAGTGTTTTGAACAGTGCAGCGAAACGTCACAACAGCGACGGTTCACGGATATGATCCCACTTTGTATTTAGCTCTTTTAAAGCTTGTTTGGATCTGCATGGTGTTTCTGCATATAAAATACATGGATGTCTAGTTAGAAAAGAGCAAAATATGATGCTACATGACATAAAATACAATTTAAGATGAAAACAGTTTACACCTTAAGCGCCTATATCCGTGTGCTTGCTGTCCGATCGAAACGATTTGGAGGCAGAGCTTGTAGGTGATGTTACCTTCAATTGCCTCACCATTTTTATGCATTGTCGCCGAAATATACTATTACTTCATACACTAGCTACACAAAACCATAACTAGAATTAGCACATTGATAAAGGGTTGAAATTAATCTATTCATCATCGCTACTACTAGTAGTGAGGATTTATTCATCATCGGTAGTACTACAAAGCGTTGAAATTAATTTACCCTAGTAGACTTAAAATAGTGCAAGATTTAGTATTGAGAGATGTATTCATCATTGGCAGTACTAAAAACAGACACAACACAATACTAGACTTCAAATACTAGACAAGTTTTCTATGCTACTTTAAATAAAATGTAAGATCTAGTGTTGAGGGGTGTATTCATCATCGGCAGTACTACAATACTAGACAGAACACAATACTACAATACTAGACAGTACTACAATACTAGATCGATAGATGCTACTTTAAATAAAATGTAAGATCTAGTGTCGAGGGGCGTATTCATCATCGCAGTACTACAATACTAGACATAACACAATACTAGACTTCAAATACTAGACAAGTTTTCTGTGCTACTTTAAACAAAATGTAAGATCAAGTCGGCGACATACCCGGGGAAGATGCACGGCAATAGACCAGTAGATCCGCGTCGGCGACATACTCGGGGAAGATGCGCGGCGGCTCACCGACGAGCCGCTGGGGGGATGCACGGCGGCTCACGACGCGCCGCTGGGGGAAGATGCGCGGCAGCTCGCCGACGCGCCGCTGGGGGAAGATGAACGGCGGCGATGCCGGCCGGACGCGCCGCTCAGATCTGCGAGATAAGGGTTAGATCTGGTGCTGCTTGAAGCCGCCGCCACACTGTGACTGTGGAGTGAGAGTGAGAGCGAGAGCGTTAGGTTACCGCAGTGGCACATATATAGCACTAACATCGCAAACGGAGGCAATAAACAACCGTTGCCTTTTATCTCTTCACTGACACACTGGACCTACTTACGAAGGATCGATACGGTAGAATTGAACTATCTATCTATTCTACTCTACTTGTTCTTCTTACGCCCTGCCTCCGCGCCATTGTCATCCGCGGCGCGGCGTCGCTTCTTGCCGGTTGCCTTCTCCACCCGGCCGAACAAGGAAGAGAGAGGGAGGGGAGGGAGAAGTTGGAGTCCTACTCCAACTCCTCCCTCCATGCCGAATTGGGCAAGGGGAAACTTTCCCCTTGTCCAAATCCAATTGGACTAGGGGAAGGTTTCCTCCTTTCCAAGTCTCCCTACCCCTTGGGCTTCTTTATAAACCCCACCCCTCTAGTTGGAGAAACATAAGCAAGACACAAGTTTCTCAACTAGACGAGATGCAAGTAGCTCTCAAGTTTAGATCTCTTCTAGTTGGATAAGAGGGACCTCTAATTAGAGGTGACCTATCCGATTAGACTAGATCTAATCTCTCTCTCTCTCTCATTCTCGTGTGTTGAGATCTCCACCTTCATATACACCAGCAGACTTCAAGCTTGGACGGCGAAGCCCTGCTGAACCTTTCCAGTGTACGTGTGCAAGCTCTCGGAGGGGTTCCTCGTCATAGACATTGCACCCTTCAGCTGTTGAACAAGGTGGTGAAGCGAAGGAGACGATGGCGTCAAAATCTCTCTACCAGGCTTGGTTGAGAAGAGACCGCGTACGGCTACATCGACTACATCATCAACACGTTCTTCCGCAATCTACGGTGTTGGTAACGTATACTAAACTAGATCTTTGGATCTTCGTATTCACATGTATCTTGATAGTAGATCCTTGGAAGGGTTGCGTAGCAACACGTGAAAATTTTAATTTACCGTACGCGCAACCCAATAGTGGTATCAGAGCCGATCTATGCGTAGATACATGATTTGATCTAGAGCACATCGTATGTGCAGGCACCGCATAAGTTTGTGCGGGTATGTTATTGAAGAAGTTGCTTCTAACATTCAGTTTATTTATGGATGCTTCCCAATCACTTTAAGAATTGTTTCCGATGGCATAGTTAGATCTTTACGAACTTCTGGCAATCCGCTGACCTTCCGGCTGCTCCTAGTATGCTTGTTGGCACCAACGAAGTGTTTCAGTAGCTTCGGGTCTATCTATAGTTGGATTCGTTGACTTGGTGGTGGAAAGGGCATGTGGACTAGGTCCACACGGGGGTCACGCGCACCAGTGAAGTTTAGATTGGGAGCTGGAACGCTTTTATAACGTTGGGCCCTCAATCACCCCGTAAAGTCAATCTAGCAACATGAATAAACATGCTTGGTGAGGACCGTAGGTTTCCGGTTGTCCCGTTGATCCTACAAGCCACGCTAAAATATGTAAACAAACGTTAGAGGAACGTCTAACTCTATTTTGCAGGACATGTGATGTGGTATAGCCATAAAATATTATTTTGTTGACTAACCCTTTTATTGTGGTCGGCGTGCCGTTCTTATTCGTCGAGCCATGGTGGTAGTGGAGATAGGAGAAGGCATGCAAGTGTCGTGAACCTCGACGTGGCCATGCCGATGGAAGGTGCCACCGGCGGATGGAGCAAGAAAGACTATACTACATCACACAAGTGTTAATTTACTAGTGATCGTTTTATATGTGTTTTTTCTTGTTCTTCCCTTGATTGCGCAGTAGTGTGATTATTAGGGAGATTCCTCGGTAGCTTCCAAAGTTTAATTACTTAAAGCTAAAATTGAAAATATCAAGGAGTTCGTGCTCATCCAATCGCTGCACCGTCAAACCGGATGCTTGTTGCCGTGCGACCTGTATCCAGGAGTAATGTGCACCAAGGGTTCGGGAGGCGGGCACGGACCGTCCTAGCAGCAATAGCGATTGGTTGTCTTGACGTCCAGGCATAACTAGTTATGAGTTCGGAGCACTACATCGAAAGATGAAACGAAAATCACGGCAGGAAGTGATTGGTCTGTTGACCTACCCTTCGTCGTAGTTGAAGACATGTATCCATGATTCACTACTGAGGATTGTGGATTTCGTAATACACTAAGTTGATCTGAGGAATATCAATTTTAGTGGGAGCACTTTACATTTAGTTTTAAATTTAGTGCCAGATAATAATTATGAACATGTCTAAGTGAACTTAATTGTTGTAGATCAATGGCTAAGATAGCACCCACGTTTAACCTTGGACCACTGATTGAGAAGAAACCCCTGACTGCAAATGGGAGCAATTATGCTGATTGGATTCGCGCCCTAAGGATTGTTCTTAGGAACGCGAAGAGTGAGTATGTTCTAGATGGGCCTCTACCACCCATGCCGGCGGTGGAGGCGCCACCAGCTGAATTCGAGGAGTACACCTTGAAGAGTGATACTGCCATATCGGTTCAGTGTCTCATGTTGACATGTATGGATCCTGAGTTGCAGAAGAAGTTTGATAACACTTCTGCATACGACATGATTGTCGCACTCAAGGCCATGTACCAGACTCAGGCTAAGACTGAGCGTTATGAAATAACGAAAGCACTGTGGTCATGTCACATGGCAGAAGGAGGCTCTGTGAGCGAGCATGTAATCAAGATGTTTGGTTATGGTACAAGGCTTGAGGCGCTGGGATTTCCAATTCCGGCCGAGCTAAGTATAGATTTGGTGTTGGCTTCCCTCCCCCCATCTTACAGCGGTTTCATCATGAATTACAATATGAATGGGTTGGAGAAGACACCAAATGAGCTGCTTGCAATGCTGAAAACTGCTGAACCTAGCATGAAGAGGGAGAACAATCAATTTTTGATGGTTACCCAAACCGCAAAGTTCAAGAAGAAGAGAACAAAGAAGTCAAAGCATGCTAAGGCATCAGATAAGACTGCTACTCAAACTCAAGAGGAATCCGAGTGCTTCTTCTGTAAAGGGAAGGGACACTGGAAAAGGAACTGCAAGAAATTCCTGGCTCTGAAGAAGAAATCTTCTAAGGGCAAGAAAGGTATAAGAATTATACCTAAATGATATTTGTCAATCTTAATAGTAACTCTGGAAATACGATTGCTAATTTATTATGCAATGATATAGGAGATACAGCAAGTAAGATGACGGAGGAGTAAAGGTGGTGATGTGCGTCAAGCTCGGCGCATGAAGTTTCATCCACAAGATGAAGGCATATCCAATTTACTTTTCAAGTTTTAGTTTAAGAGATTTGAGGGTTTAACCCAAAGTTATTTTGTAATAGGATCGCATTTATGGCGATGAAAGTACTCTTGTGATTTTGTGAGATTTTATCTCTCGTTTATCAAAGAATATTTTGGATCAATCCCTTCGTAGATTATCAAGTTACAAATCTCTTGAATTATGGAAATATCATTTGTTCTAAGATATATTGTGAAGCTGTTGATACCACCTTCGTGTGGCACTATTGTCTCAAATAGATCATATTAATATGATGGAAGGATTTTGAGATATTGCACATAGTGAAGTTAATCAATGCTGAGTTTTGAGATAGTCAATATTTTATTTGATATCTTGGGACTACACAATAATGTTTTAGAAATATTGTCTTAGTAATATGATGAATGGAAATTTATTTCGATTCATGTATTTGATCAAGTTTGATTAAATAATTGCTAAGAAATTGTTGCTTGCAGAATTATTCCAAGAAATCCAATTACAGTATTTATTGCATTGTTTTAGTTTTAGCACAAAGTAAAGTCTTTAAAGGAATCATGTCATAGTCTTGAAAGATAGACATAAAGGGACATGATAATTTTAGATACTTGGAATTTCTGAAAAGAGATTCGAATCTAAAATAAAGAAGACTTAGGAATATTTATCTTATAAGTTGTGTCATAGTTTTGAAAGATAAACATAAGGAGACACAAAGAATTTGGGACCTTAAAGTTTTATGAAAGATTGAAACTTGATCCTAAAGGAGGAAGATAAATAGAGATTTATTTTGTTGGTTGTTCCAATAAGTTAATTGGAAATCCTTTTATAACCACCACATAAGTGATAATGTTTTGCCACTAAGATATATGTGATTCTTGAGGAATTTATTCTTCTAAAGAATTCTAGTGGGAGGATAGTGAAATCTTGAGAGATTATTTGAATCTTCGGAAATAGTTATCAGATGTTGCGCAAGCGGAAGCAATTCCAATTGACAAGTCTTTTAAACTAATACCAAGAGTCTATGCATTTAATGCATGACGTCTTGTCAAGATAAATTCACTTAACCAGAATATTGTAACATATGAGTTTCTAGGAAACTTAATATGTCAAAACAAAATAAAGAAAGGTGTGTGCTAGAATAAGACCCAATAGATTATGACTTAGATGTCATATATAAATATATATTAATATCATTGTTGTTGAGTTATGATAAACTCAATAAGGATCTTTTTGTTAGACGAAAAGATGATCACAAAGTTATGTTGATCAAAGGAAAGTTTTATGATAGGAAGTTATATGAGATATTGACAAAGACATATTTCTTTTAAAAGGAAAGATGGATCGAGGTTGTGTACTTAGTACAGCTCGAGGTCTTTGACAATTGAATATAAATCAAATCATAAAAGGGATATATTTGTCTAGGACAAATAAATGATATTAAAAGGAGGAAACAAGAAACAAAGTTTTGTTTTGAGTTTCAGGAAATAAAGGAAAGTCATAGTTTCATTTAAATCAGTGGGAGCTTAGTTATATTATTCATTCGAATAATATAATATTATAGATACTTTTGTTTTGATACAATGTGTAGTGTTATTAAAGGAAATTAATAACATGCATATTTGGAACATATTCGTCACATCATATATGGAAGTTACCATATAAAGATGAGATATAATGTTGCGGAAATTTCACCGAGGGTGTTTTGAATATATTCAAAATACAAGAGAATGAAAATTCTCAGAAAGTTTAAGGAAATTCATGTGCAAGAACCATGGCTGTTTCGTACGGTGGTGAGCATGATCAATTGATTTGAAATCTTGATCATAAATGGAATTTCTTAAGATGTGAAATTTTAAGATCAAAACAAAGTAGTCAAACTTAATTGTTGACAAGTTGAATTTGATAAAAGTTGAATTGTCTCCAATTAAGATGAGGATTCTCCATAAGGTGTATTTTGAAGAAGTTACTTCAAAAGTGAGAAATACTCATAATGTAAGAGTTGCATTGGAAAATCTGATGAGATAAGTATAAAGGTTAAGACAAGGATTAGATGACAGGATTTTCTAAATTTTGTGCATCACAAATGATGGTTATGTTTATGTAAAACATTGAGTCTATATTACGAAATCTACAACAAGTGGCAAAGACAGTGGGAGCGTAAAACTTCCATGATGAAGGGTTGTCTAGGTGTGGTTCTTTACAAGAAGACAACTAATTGGTAAAACAATGAAATTGTATTCTTAGTAAAGGTTCCAGGGTTTCGCCTAGAATAACCAGGCTACAAGTAATCATATGATCAATTGAGGTTATGCATGAAAAGATGTATATCTTTTGCATAAGAAACATAAAGTTCACATAGTCACCATTAGGGACTAAACAGACAAATGTCAACCACAGAAGGGAGAGCATGAGAAAACACCGAACATCTGTCTAGATGTTGAACGTATGCAAACTAAACATTGCCAGTTGTGCAAGTGGGAGACTGTTGGATATATGCCCAAAAGGCAATGTATTTATACATGTGACAATGTATTTATACATATGTATATCTGATTCATACATTATTGATTCGTATTCTCTATGCTATTACTGCTGTGATTTCTAAATCCACGATTTAGGGAAAAACTCACCTGCACGTGTAGAGAATATGAATACGTAAAAAGTACCGGACATTGAGTTTATGTCAGCATCAAGGATGGCATATTATTGGACTATAATATGGCTGGGTCACCCAAGTGTTGGTATGCTAAGAGATTCCGTTAAATAGTCTTTTTGTCCTTAGCTTTATCACAGAAAGGTTGTTGTATAACATGTCCTTGTAAAACATGAGGTTATTGGGGTCATGCATACTGGAGGAGTTGCTTTGGTGCTGTCAACCATCATGGCGTAACAAGGTGACCATAAAGGCAGTTGATGGGTGGCTTCAAAGGTGTGTGTGTATCCTAATGTTCTGAGATGGGAAATTATCCTCTAGATTAAGAGAGATGCTTCTAGGGCCCACTCGGTATTTGATACGTCTCCAACGTATCCATAATTTCTGCTGTTCCATGCTTATATTATACCATTTGCTACATGTTTTATACACTTCATATCACTTTTATGCATTTTCTGGGACTAACCTATTAACAAGATGCCACAGTGCCAGTTCCCTGTTTTCTGCTGTTTTTGGTTTCAGAAAGTTACTTCTGGAAATATTCTCGGAATTGCACGAAACAAAAGGCCAAGTCCCTATTTTTCCAACACGTACACGGAGTCCGAAGGAGAGACCACGAGGTGGCCAAACCACCTGGCGGCGCGGCAGTGGGCCCAGCCCGCCTGTGGTTTGGGCCCCTCGGGGGTCCGCCGACATCGCCCCTTCGCCTATTTATTCCCCGAGACGTGAAAACCCTAAAACACCGAGCCTTTCATCCAGAACATATTCGCTGCCGCCGCCGTCGTCAACCCTAACTCGGGGGGTTCTGAAGCTCTTCCCGGCACCCTGCCGGAGAGGGGAATCATCACCGGAGGGCTCTACATCGCCATGCCCGCCTCCGGAGTGATGCGTGAGTAGTTCATCCTTGGACTATGGGTCCATAGCAGTAGCTAGATGGTTGTCTTCTCCACTTGTGCCATCATGTTTAGATCTTGTGAGCTGCCTATCATGATCAAGATCATCTTATTGTAATGCTACATGTTGTGTTTGCTGGGATCTGACTTATATTGATACCTATGTGGAGCTGAATATTATATTATCATGTCTATGTCATTTGTGATCTTGCATGCTCTCCGTTACTTGTTGAAGCCTTGGCCAAGTGAATACTTGTGACTCCAAGAGGGGGTATTTATGCATGATAGTTGGGTTCAACCTCTATTTAACCTGGGATAGTGACAGCAAGTTCTAAGGTTGTAGATGTGTTGTTGCCACTAGGGGTAAAACAGCAATGCTTTATTCAAGGATGAATGTATTGTTTACATTACGCACATTACTTAATGCAATTGTCTGTTGCTTGCAACTTAATACTGGAAGGGGTACGGATGTTAACCGGAAAGTGGACTATTTAGGCATAGATGCATGCTGGATAGCGGTCTATGTACTTTGTCGTAATGCCCAAATGAATCTCATAGTAGACACCACAGCTCACACATGCATGTTATATGCACTTATCAATTGTCAATTGCCCAGCTGTAATTTGTTTACCCAGCATGTTAGTTATCTTATTGGAGAGACACCACTAGTGAACTGTGGACCCCGGTCCATTCTTTTACATCTGAAATACAATCTACTGCAATCATTGTTCTCTACTGTTTTATGCAAACAAACATCATTTCCATTCGATACGTTTAACCCTTTGTTTTCAGCAAGCCGGTGAGATTGACAACCTCACTGTTAAGTTGGGGCAAAGTAATTTGATTGTGTTGTGCAGGTTCCACGTTGGCACCGGAATCCCTGGTGTTGCGCCGCACTACACTCCTTCACCAACACCTTCGAAGCAACCTCGTTTTCCTACTGGTTCGATTAAACCTTGGTTTCATACTGAGGGAAAACTTGCTGCTGCACTCATCATACCTTCCTCTTGGGGTTCCCAACTGACGTGTGACGTACAAGCATTGTTTCTGCTGTTGCCGGGGAGATATTCCCTCGTCAACTTAGCGCTAGCAACACGTTTTCTGGCGCCGTTGCCGGGGAAAACCGAATTGCTTCTGCAAGGGGAGTCTCTCACACCCAATCTCTTTACTTTGTTATTTGTCTTGCTTAGTTTATTTTTATTTAGTCTTGTTTGCTCTCTTTATCAAAAACACAAAAAAATTAGTTACTTGTTTAATTCGGTTTGATTTTGTTTTTCAAAATGAATGCTCCTGAAGTTGAAGTTCGTTCTTTTAGGCAACTAGGAGGTGAAAATTTGAAAGATGCTTGGTATAGAATTAGTGATGCTCATCATAGATGTACTAAGAAACACTCTACCACTATCCTCCTTAGGAACTTTTATGTTGGTATCTCTAGTTGGTATAGGTATGTTCTAGACACTCTTACAGGTGGAAATTTCTTGGGTACTCCTGCTTTAGAAGCCTGTAATATTATTGAAAGTTTGGTAGGAACACCACCCACTAAAGATATTAAAATTGAGATCACCTTGGAGGATGTTATAAATAAGTTAGACTCTATGGAGAATTTTTTTCCAAATTTTCTTGATTGTATTGGTAAGACTAATGAATCAATAGCCACCATCAATGAAAGAATCACTGTTCTTGAGGATAATAATATCCATGACACCCAAAATCATAGAATTGATGAGTTAGAGGAAGCTATTGAAACCTTAAGTTCAACCTTTACTTCTCTTAAGTCTAAAAAGGAGAAAGTTTATGTGGGTAGAGAGCAAAAGTTTATGTATGTTCCTAAAGTGCCAAAACCAAAGACTCATTATGAGCTTAAAATTGATAAAACTTTTAGTACGGTTAAAGGTAATGAAACACCTCCAGGAACATCTAAGATACCCATTGTTACAAGCTGTGTGTTGGAAGAAGCTTTTGATGATTTGAATGATTTGCCACTTGACAACACTTGATTTTCACTTTCTGCGCCTAGCTGAAAGGCGTTAAAGAAAAGCGCTTATGGGAGACAACCCATCGTTTTTATTTGCTGTTATTTTTGTTTTCTTTGAGTCAAGGAGTTTTGTTACTTCTGTAGCAACTCCTTTGTATCTTTATTTTATCGCAATGTTGTGCCAAGTAAAGTTCTATATTGAAAGTTGATGCAAGATTTGGATTTCTGCGCAGTGACAGATTTTTAGCTGTCACGGATTTGAGCTTATCTCCCTGTAGAAAATTCAAAAAATTCTGAAAAAATCACGCATATTCCTGAGATATGTACGCAACTTTCATTATTTTAGGCCAGATCCATCTGAGCAACTTAAGTGCCTCGAAAAAATTCGTCATTCCAGACTGTTCTGTTTTTGACAGATTCTGCCTTTTGTTTTGCATTCGCTCTTTTACTGTGTTTGTGTGGATTTCTTTGCTCCACAAAGCATTGGTGGCTGTAGCTAATGTCCAGAAGCTTTGGGATTGATTGTATCATTACAGAATATGAGAATTTTTGATTATGCACTAACCCTCTAATGAGAACTGTCTTGAGTTTGGTGTGAAGGAAGTTTTCAAGGATCAAGCGAGAAGGGTGATATTATGTGATCAAGAAGAGTGAAAAGCCTAAGCTTGGGGATGCCCCCGTGGTTCATCCCAACCATATTCAGAGAGACTCAAGCGTCTAAGCTTGGGGATGCCCAAGGCATCCCCTTCTTCATCAACAAACTTATCAGGTCATCTCTAGTGAAACTATATTTTAATTCTTTCACATCTTATGCGCTTTACTTGGAGCGTCTGTGTGTTTTTATTTTTGTTTTTGTTTGAATAAATTCGGATCCTAGCAATCCTTGTGTGGGAGAGAGACACGCTCCGCTTTTTCATGTGAATACTCATGTTCTTCACTTATATTTGTTGAGTATTCTTAACTAGCTACTGCAGTGCTTTTAGCTCCTGTTTTTCATGCATCTCTTCGAGCTGTTAGCACTTGTTTATAAATACTCTCTTGCTGCATTATATTATCATTTGGAGAGTTTATGTTTAAATAAATTGATTGGTGTTTGTTTGGAAGAAAGAAAATGCTACATGTAGTAGTTGGTATTGGAAAAGACATATGCATTCTTGTAGATCATTGTCTTGTTTCGATTTGATGCTTTGCAATTGTTTTGAGCTCTCAAGTAGATCATGTTTAAGCTCTTGCATCATGTAGTTAAAGCCTAGTAGTGGAGAACTACCGTAGAGCTTGTTGAGACTTGGGATGCATATTTGTTCTCTCTAAGGTCTAGATATTTTCTGGTAAAATGTTTGAGCAACAAGGAAGACAGTGTAGAGTCTTATAATACTTGCAATATGTTTTTATGTGATTCTTGCTGTACCGGTTTATACTTGTGTTTGCTTCAAACAACCTTGCTAGCCTAAACTCTGTACTGAGAGGGAATGCTTCTCGTGCATCCAAAACTTGAGCCAAAACCCATGCCATTTGTGTCCACCATACCTACCTACTATGTGGTATTTCCTGCCATTCCAAGTAAATATTTCATGTGCTACCTTTAAACTATTCAAAACTTTATTACTCCTTATTTGTGTCAATGTTTTATAGCTCATGAGGAAGTATGTGGTGTTTTATCTTTCAATCTTGTCATTTACTTCTGACAGACTTTCACCAATGGACTAGTGGCATATACATCCGCTTATCCAATAATTTGCAAAAAGAGCTGGCAACGGGGTGCCCAGCCCCAATTAATTACAACTTTCATTAATAATTCTCTTCACATGTTTTGCCCTGATTTATCAGTAAGCAACTTAATTTGCAAATAGACACTCCTCCATGGTATGTGAATGTTGGAAGGCACCCGAGGATTCGGTTAGCCATGGCTTGTGTAAGCAAAAGGTTGGGAGGAGTGTCATCTATAAAGAAACTAAAATACATGTGTAAACAAAAGAGAAGAGGGATGATCTACCTTGCTGGTAGAGATAACGTCCTTCATGGGAGCCGCTCTTGAAAGTCTGGTTGACAAGGGGGTTAGAGTGCCCACTACCATTCGTTGACAACAACAAACACCTCTCAAATACTTATTTTGTGCTCTCTATATGCTTTCGAAAACTTAAAAAGCTCTAGCACATGATTTAATCCCTGCTTCCCTCTGCGAAGGGCCTATCTTTTACTTTATGTTGAGTCAGTTTACCTACTCCTTTCTATCTTAGAAGCAAACACTTGTGTCAACTTTGTGTGCATTGATTCTTACATGTTTACTTATTGCACTTGTTATATTGCTTTATGTTGACAACTATCCATGAGATATACATGTTACAAGTTGAAAGCAATGCTGAAACTTAATCATCCTTTGTGTTGCTTCAATGCCTTTTACTTTGAATCTATTGCTTTATGAGTTACCTCTTATGCAAAACTTTTTGATGCTTGTCTTGAAAGTACTATTCATGAAAAGTTTTTGCTTATATGATTCATTGTTTACTCTTTATCTATTTGTTAGCAAACTATAGACATTGCTTTGAGTCACTTCATTCATGACATGAGCCTTGCAATATATTGATCAAGATTGTGTGAAAGCATGTCTCCTCAGAAATTATTTGTTGTTATCGTTTTACCTACTCGAGGACGAGTAGAACTAAGCTTGGGGATGCTTGATACGTCTCCAACGTATCCATAATTTCTGCTGTTCCATGCTTATATTATACCATTTGCTACATGTTTTATATACACTTCATATCACTTTTATGCATTTTCTGGGACTAACCTATTAACAAGATGCCACAGTGCCAGTTCCCTGTTTTCTGCTGTTTTTGGTTTCAGAAAGTTACTTCTGGAAATATTCTCGGAATTGCACGAAACAAAAGGCCAAGTCCCTATTTTTCCAACGTACACGGAGTCCGAAGGAGAGACGAAGGAGAGCCACGAGGTGGCCAAACCACCTGGCGGCGGGCAGTGGGCCCAGCCCGCCGCCTGTGGTTTGGGCCCCTCGGGGGTCCGCCGACATCGCCCCTTCGCCTATTTATTCCCCGAGACGTGAAAACCCTAAAACACCGAGCCTTTCATCCAGAACATATTCGCTGCCGCCGCCGTCGTCAACCCTAACTCGGGGGGTTCTGAAGCTCTTCCCGGCACCCTGCCGGAGAGGGGAATCATCACCGGAGGGCTCTACATCGCCATGCCCGCCTCCGGAGTGATGCGTGAGTAGTTCATCCTTGGACTATGGGTCCATAGCAGTAGCTAGATGGTTGTCTTCTCCACTTGTGCCATCATGTTTAGATCTTGTGAGCTGCCTATCATGATCAAGATCATCTTATTGTAATGCTACATGTTGTGTTTGCTGGGATCTGACTTATATTGATACCTATGTGGAGCTGAATATTATATTATCATGTCTATGTCATTTGTGATCTTGCATGCTCTCCGTTACTTGTTGAAGCCTTGGCCAAGTGAATACTTGTGACTCCAAGAGGGGGTATTTATGCATGATAGTTGGGTTCAACCTCTATTTAACCTGGGATAGTGACAGCAAGTTCTAAGGTTGTAGATGTGTTGTTGCCACTAGGGGTAAAACAGCAATGCTTTATTCAAGGATGAATGTATTGTTTACATTACGCACATTACTTAATGCAATTGTCTGTTGCTTGCAACTTAATACTGGAAGGGGTACGGATGTTAACCGGAAAGTGGACTATTTAGGCATAGATGCATGCTGGATAGCGGTCTATGTACTTTGTCGTAATGCCCAAATGAATCTCATAGTAGACACCACAGCTCACACATGCATGTTATATGCACTTATCAATTGTCAATTGCCCAGCTGTAATTTGTTTACCCAGCATGTTAGTTATCTTATTGGAGAGACACCACTAGTGAACTGTGGACCCCGGTCCATTCTTTTACATCTGAAATACAATCTACTGCAATCATTGTTCTCTACTGTTTTATGCAAACAAACATCATTTCCATTCGATACGTTTAACCCTTTGTTTTCAGCAAGCCGGTGAGATTGACAACCTCACTGTTAAGTTGGGGCAAAGTAATTTGATTGTGTTGTGCAGGTTCCACGTTGGCACCGGAATCCCTGGTGTTGCGCCGCACTACACTCCTTCACCAACACCTTCGAAGCAAACCTCGTTTTCCTACTGGTTCGATTAAACCTTGGTTTCATACTGAGGGAAAACTTGCTGCTGCACTCATCATACCTTCCTCTTGGGGTTCCCAACTGACGTGTGACGTACAAGCATTGTTTCTGCTGTTGCCGGGGAGATATTCCCTCGTCAACTTTAGCGCTAGCAGTATTATATACATATCCACTACGTTCTGCAGACAATGCACAGTGAAGTTACACTGTGTGGGATATCATAATATGGCAACGAGTAAATAGAACTTACCGGTAACGAGATAGACAAAGATGATGTCAATCAATCCTTGATTGATTCATGGTATCATCACGGATCTATATCTCGGGTGAAGTTCAGTGTCGTGAGTAATGGATTGACATATGATAATCAACAGGTTCAACAGTAGAGTTATTCGCATAACGATAGCAGCCACACAGGACGTCCTTGGAACTGTCACTGGCCGGTGATTGGTTGATACCCAACCAATTATAGCTACCCGTTATCGGACCTGTAAGGTGGACACACTTAAGCTAGGATTGGTTAGTTGTGTTATATGGTTGGTCTGGAACATGGAGACAGTATCATCGGCATGGTGCTTGCGTGATATGACATACCTTATCAAGAGAGAAAGTTGGAGAGAAAGTTTGTGATAGAAGTTACTATCACGGTCGGATTTATTCCGAGGAGGTTTATAAGAAAGGATAGATTTGTCCGGAGTATTTTGTCGGCGGAAACTACGTGTCCCGGATCATATGAAAGGTGTTTCATATGATAGGTATTAATTCGGTTGAATGTTCTGTAAAAGGAAATATTCAAATAAGAAATATATGACAAAGTATTATTTAATTATATGTTAATTAAATATTCACTTATTTGATTGATAATATAATTACGGGACAATATTAAAAAGGCCACACCACCAAGTGGTGGTGGGCCGAAGACGTCGGCCGAACCCTAGTGGGCCTTGCGGCCCACGGCAGGGGCGAGGCGGCGCGGCGGCGGCCAAGTGGCGGCCGGCCAGGCGGGCCCCGCTCGCCAGGTCGGTGTGGCCAGGGCGGGCCCCACGCGCCAGGCAGAGGCGGCCGGCCTAGGTGGGCCCCACCGGCCTAGGTCGGTGTGGCCAAGGTGGGCCCCACCCGGCCGAACAAGGAAGAGAGAGGGAGGGGAGGGAGAAGTTGGAGTCCTACTCCAACTCCTCCCTCCATGCCGAATTGGGCAAGGGGGAACTTTCCCTTGTCCAAGTCCATTGGACTAGGGGAGGTTTCCCCCTTTCCAAGTCTCTCTACCCTTGGACTCCTTTATAAACCCCACCCTCTAATTGGAGAAACATAAGCAAGACACAAGTTTCTCAAATAGACGAGACGCAAGTAGCTCTCAAGTTTAGATCTCTTCTAGTTGGATTAGAGAGACCTCTAATTAGAGGCGACCTATCTGATTAGACTAGATCTAATCTCTCTCTCTCTCCTTCTCATGTCTTGAGATCTCCACCTTCAATACACCAGCAGACTTCAATCTTGGACGGTGAAGCCTGCTGAACCTTTCCAGTGTACGTGTGCAAGCTCTCGGAGGGGTTCCTCGTCATAGACGTTGCACCCTTCAGCTGTTGAACAAGGTGGTGAAGCGAAGGAGAAGAAGGCGTCCGAATCTCTCTACCAGGCTTGGTTGAGAGAGACCGCGTACGGCTACATCCACTACGTCATCAACACGTTCTTCCGCAATTTACGGTGTTGGTAACGTATACTAACTAGATATTTGGATCTTCGTATTCGCATGTATCTTGATAGTAGATCCTTGGCAAGGGTTGCGTAGCAACACGTGAAAATTTTAATTTACCGTACGCGCAACCCAATAACCTGCCCACTAATAAAGTGATAAAAACAAGCCCATTACAAGTAGAAAATATATGTATCGTATTTAAGCATTTCAGCCACAGTGAGATAATTAACAAAAAAGTAAAGACACACTATTGCATTAAAACAAGCCCCTACCAATCAGACCACAACACGAATAGGTATCTAAGTTTAGCACGTGAATAATGTCAGGGATAGATATCTCGTGGAGCCCTAGGAATCTATATTTAATGTAAATGGAGGATTAATCTTTCCATCCACAACAAAAAGGGACAGAGGCTGCAATTGGTAACTTGGTATGTATGGTGAAACTTTAGGCTGCAATTGGCTGCAGTTGTGTCACCGGTAACTATTTATTAGTGGCATGTTACCTATTTGACAGGTTGTTTGTTGAACAAAAAAAATCTAGAACTGACCGCAGTGATAGTATTGTATAACTGATGCAACTTTATAGGTGATCACGGTCTTTTTTCTTCCATATTATTGTGAAAATTGAACATGATTTACTTCTAGTGACAACAGTAGGCATTGTCAAGACATAAACTACTTGGTAGGTACCAGCAGTTGCAAAGTGTAATCCAGTGAGCAACCAACAGAAAGCAGTAGAAGAAAATCAAGCTAACATATGGATCTAAGTACAAAAGAGAGATGGCACAAATACCTGGACATAGGTCAATATTTCAGCAACATCATATATAGAGCTTCACTAGTTCTGTAAGATATCCAAGCAGATGCTTCCACATCTGCATAAGCTGAATAGATAACAGAAAGGTTAAACCAATTTATGTCGGACCTTCAAGGCTTCAATCTTTGATAAATATTTAGTACTTTAGTCAGTTTAAAAGGTAAATAAGTTAGTAAAAAAATCATAGAGAATATACTATTCAGGTGAAAATCCTTGAGAGGAACTCAAAAGTTGGTGGCTTGTTAGTATATGTTTTCAATGATCAGCTTGATCGGACCTATTATGTGTAATATGTAATCAGTGTAAGCAAACTTGCTGCAAACTACTACTATCTTAGATATACTAGTCTGAAAGAAATCTTGTGCTGTAGGATGATTATCTACATCTCACGTAGTTACCCAGAAGCAAAGATGAAACTCTATAAAACTCAAGAATTAGTTAGCTGAACCTTTATTGGTGATCAAAGGACAGGATATGTAACTCGCCTTCAAGAGTAGCAGTATATTTAACCAATATACAAAATAGATTATAAATCCTCTCAACTTTGTTGATACTAAAGGGAAACAAATAGCAATTTTAGTACTATAAACATGTAATTTTATTAGGGGATGAAACACAACTTCCCACAAGATTCATCTGGCAAGAAGATCGATTAAACCTTCTACGGAGTAGCCCCAAATTACAGCTCTCCCAAACAATCAGTAGCGACAGCAGAACATCATCATATCATAAAAGGAAAAAACATGGTGAAAAAACGGGGCGCTGGTGAGAGGGATGGGGCAGGGGCAGGCTAGGGGATGATGCAACATCTGCGTGCTTACATTCTGTGAAGCGAGGAGCCAGTGTCTCGCTGCTTCGGAGGCAGCGGCCTGGTCCATGGACATCGCCCCGAAATATTTCCAATCGCGCGCCTACTTCGCCCGCTCTACCGAGATTTGCTCACCGCTTGCCACGTGCATAGCTACGCCGACACTTACGCTGTCTGGGTGAAATTCTGCCGACACATAAGATGGTGTGATATACATGCCGACAGGTTATTTGTAACAAAAACTTGTACCGACAGATTCCTTGTTGCTATACCTTCATCTTTGCCAACAAATGATTTGTCGTGATAGCTCCAAAGATACGCCGACAGATGTTTTGTGGCTATAGGTATACCTTTTCCTACAGAAGTGTGTTGGCAAGTTCCTACCGTGGTGTAGTGATGATATGCAGTTGGTCGAATTTGTATCAATTCCGCGGCATGTAACACCACATGTCCCCAATAAGATGTTGGGAGATTACAATTATGTAGGAGTGGTCTTGCTATCAATTTAGTTCTCTTGATAAGTGATTCCGCAAGACCATTTTTTGTGTGTACATACGGTATAGAATGCTCCACAGTTATGCCCAAAGCTAGGAAGTAATCTTTGAATGCTCGTGAACTAAATTCAGCAGCATTATCCATTCTAATGGATTTTATCCTGTGCTCAGGATGATTTGCCCTCACTTTTATGATTTGAGCAGTCAGCTTTGCAAAAGCATGGTTCCTTGTTGATATAAGACACAAATTGGACCATCTTGTAGAAGCATCGACGAGCACCATAAAGTATCTAAAAGGTCCCGATAACGGTTGAATTGGACCACATATATCTCCTTGAATGCGTTCAAGAAAATTAAGTGGTTCACTCCTGATCTTTGTGTATGAAGGTCTTGTGATCAATTTCCCCGTTGCACATGCCGTGCAAACAAAATCTGAAGATTTGGGGAAATTAGAAACCGTTATGTTGTGTCCAGTTGAACCATCAATAATTTTTCTCATCATCCCCACACCAGGATGACCTAGGCGATCATGCCAGATCTTGAACTTGTCAAGATTCTGAAAAACTATTTTATACGCCAAATGTGGCTCTGGCTTTATGTATGTGTAATACAATCCAGAAGATAGAGCACGAAGTCTCTCAAGGATTTCCCTTTTTTGATCCCTTTTGCTGACTTATGAGTAGGCTTTCAACCGCATTCTCTTCACGAGTTTCAATGTGGTAGCCATTCATACAGATATCCTTAAAGCTCAACAAGGTACGGGTGGAATCCGGATACAATAATGCCTCCTGGATTTCAAGTTTTGTACCATTTGGGAGTCTAAATTTGGCCACACCAGAACCAACAATTACCGTGTCACGACCACCAATTGTCATGACAGTCCCTTTACTTTTCTTGAGAGTTTGGAAGTATTTAACTTCCCGTAATATTGTGTTAGTGGAACCACTATCCGCTAAACAAATTTCCTCCTCCATTGGAATGTTACTTGAAGATTTCTTTTCTGGCCTTTCTCCCTTTGTTCTTCTTATTCCGACGAGTTTGCCGTGTGTTCGCCGGCGAGTTTGGCCAATTCGCTCTCTCGGTAGAGTCGAAGTGCTGATAATGTGTTGCGAGTAAAGTTGTGAATGAATCAAACTGTGGCTTTCCATTGATGATCGAAGTATTTATACAAGGGGAAGGGACGCGATAGAGGGACGCGTCCGATAGAGGCCATCCACAGTGGTGAGCCGACTCATTGCAGAATGTGTCAGTGGGTGGATCCATTCATATTTGCTACTATGTGTTAAATCGGCTGAGGGTCCTACTCTTGAATAAACAACCAGCCCACTATCACACCTCCACAGCCGTTCTACCTCACAACTCTGTCAAAAGACCCACATGTGTATGCAAAAAAGCGAACCAAGAAGACGATTCGCTTTTCTTGTCAGGATTTTTGGTTCGATGCTCTACAATGTATTGAATCGGTTCAATGAGGCTTTTGGTTCGTTTTTTGCACACATAGTGCATGGTCTTAGATGGTTGATGATGTCTACATCTTACATGTTGAGAGAAATACCCATAGTGGGGTTCTTCTATTTAGATATAGAAGATATGAATCTAAAACATCTTATTTTAAAAAAACGGAGGTAGTATCTGTTACATAGATGGCTGGCATTGATTACTACATATGAGTGTCCGTCTCAACAAATAATTTAGGAAGATCTACGCCTAGTTGATATATCGGAAACACGTCATATAAACTATTAAATCTGATTTGGACATGTACGCATTAGGGATATTAGATGAGTATGAAATATGGCCGAAATAATTGAAGTGGAGGTGATTATTACTGAATTTTACCTTAAGATTTTGAGAAACAACTAAATATTTGAAATCAATTGTAATACCAACGAAAAAATTGAAATTTACTTAAAGTTTAAGAGGAGCGTTCTGAAATCTATAGACATATGACTAAGATGAAAGTTTCTGTGAATATATATGCTTCAATATCTCAGAAATGTATTTGTAAACTTAATTTGTGTGGATCTTTATGAACTATCTTTTAAACATTCTCTAAACAATGATTTCTTCGGTAGATACGTGAGCCGTGACATGATTTCACCGTGATCGGGGTCAGCTTCCGTGTATTATGTTGTGGTTGATTGTGTTCTCTTGATCTTGTCATATGTTCATCTTCCACCCTAGTTTACTGGAGTGTTGTCGGGAAAGGCAGAGGGGCAACATCTAGAGGACTTTATAGCAGGATTTCATGACTTTCCATCGGTTGAAAGTTGAATCCAGTGCAAATTGTTTTAGCATTGAGAATTGTGACGTTGAAAACTCACATTTCTAGAATTTTCATGTCAAAATTTCAACATAAGTGACTTAATCATAAAATTTTAGAAACTAACCATTCACCAAAATTCTAAGATATACCTTATAGAAAAAATATCAATTGTTTCCAGAAACTTTAGTTTCTAAAATTTTCATCCAAAATTAGTTTCTTAAAGCCCAGATTCATGAAGTTTCTACCAGTTTTAGAAATATTCTCTATAAAAATAAATTCAAATTCCATAATTTTTGAAATGTTATTAATAGTTGAAAGCGCCTCAAATATTTCAAATATGGTTTTGTGCTAACTAGGGTGTGTTCTCCCTTGTTTTACGCCTAGGTGCAGTGGGACTTTGGTCTCATGTTTTTCACAACACCTTGTGTCCGACAACCCAAGAAAATGGCAGCATGGAAAAAATGAACACTTTTGCTGACTGTTTTATAATTAGGCAGAAGTCGAATTATATAGAACTTGGTCTTATTTTCCTTGCTTTTCTAGGCTGCTATGCTGGATTACGTTTTTGCAACTTCTGTCTGACTACCTAGTTATCACGTAAATAAATGATACAAACAAAAATCACATTTTTACTAACCATTACTAGTATTTGTTTACCTGCTGGCTAAGCTATAACGAAATGCTATTCATTGTAGACTCATTGTTTGTTTGTCATCAGCCGATTTGTTTTCCGTCAAACGACAAGAAGGCCCCGCGATTGATTTTTCCGGTTTGGCTTGCACATTATTACGGAACTGACCTCTGTTTCCCAATGGCCGTGTTGTTCTCTGAACTTGCCTATGTTTTTGAGCCGACGTGCTTTGAGCTGCATTTGTTATGTCGCCTGCTAAGTGTTATGGGTGATGTTGAATGTAAAATGCATGGCATCAATCCTGACCAAGTTAGTTGGTAAACTTTGCTTGCATTTTTTAATAAACTCTTATGTAGCCCAAATAACAGTCCATTACACTAGTATTTACATGATCCAAAACATGGAATTATCAATTATGTACAAACACCACTTTGATTTTACTTTTGAAATCACGTAGACAAAACTATTTCTTGTAGACAAGATATTAGCTAGTAGAAGTTCTCTATCTAGAAAGTTTCAGTCCATTATACTAATATTTACATGATCTGAAACATGTAATTTCGAAAAAAAAACTGTATATTTGGCCTTGAAACTGTGTATAATGGATTTTGTGCCTTATTAAGTTTTTCGTGTCATCTCATGATTGTCAGAAAAATAGACGTATATGACGGATTCAAAATCAGTCTATTGTCAAATAGACACTCATGTCGTGACGCTAAACATCACAGGAAAACCCAAAAGGGGAAAGTGTGGGATGAAACTGACCCTTATGAATCCGTGGAACTTTACCTCGCAGGATATTAACCATTTTTGTTGTGTGCGCATGTACCCGCCCGACATTGATCATGTTTAAGGTTTCTATTTATAAGTTCAAAACCCTGAAAAGATACATAAATGTCGCCATAGGGTTGGTCGAAAAACATACAATCACTAATTTCTTGAACCTCAATTTGTTCCATTGTCGTTGCATACAACTGAAACACGTCTATGAGAAGAGGCGTATTTTGATTAGAAATTTCACTGCCAAAGAAATAAAAACATCTAGTCGATTATTCTAACTTCTTTGTGTAATGCCTCTCTGAGTCAAACCTTATACGTTTGAAATAAGAACAAGAAAAAAGAACTAGCTAGCTAGCAAACTCTTGGATTTGTAACTTAAGTACTTAACCAACTTGATTTTAGCTCTCAAGGGGCAGGGCAACAAAAGCTGTCTTCCTCTTTTCGGATGAATTAGCCACCCATCTTTCAAGATTGCAATGCATATGCTC
This sequence comes from Poa pratensis, assembly GCA_947311845.1. Taxonomy (NCBI): domain Eukaryota; kingdom Viridiplantae; phylum Streptophyta; class Magnoliopsida; order Poales; family Poaceae; genus Poa; species Poa pratensis. Next base: position 38,111,873 of record CAMZMU010000041.1, on the reverse strand, counting down.
GCACATCTTTCCATTTCCACTGTCGATGTGCATCTCTTTAAGAACCGCAGCATTTTCGATAAAGAATTTGATCAACTGTGCTGCAAAGTTGCTCTTCAGCTTATTACATTTAAATATGTTGGTCTCCAGCCGGAATTGCAAGCGCACACAGTTTAAGGTACTCTGCAAGCAGTCAAAAACATGCCCACTCAAGGCAGGGAGATCAGATAACTCGTCGTATCCAGCATCACCATCATCATAATCTCCTTCTCTGGAAACCATGGCCTCCTCTAATTTGCGATTGTCGAATCCATGGATCGACTTTTCGAAATCATGTTGATACTTCTTCTCCAAGAAGCATCGTCCTTGCAGAGCCCCTCTATTAACATCGGGCTGCGCCATGGCGAGGTTGATTCGGAGGTCACAGAGAACGGGACAGCACCGGAGTAGGTTCGCGACGGCCACCGCTGCGGATTCGCCATCAAGACCGTGCATTCCTTCCAGCTCGAGACGCTCGAGCTTGCAGAAAGAGAACAGGAGGTTGGCAGGACTCGCCGAACTGACGACAGCGATTTCCTCAAGCTTGTTCACCCTCAGCTTCAGCTCCTTGGCATCGCGGAAGTTCCTAACTAATTGCCAGAACGTCACCAGGTCGCCCAGATCAGGGAGAATATGCAGGTGTACGCGCGCCAAATCCGGAGCCTCCAAACTCAGGAAGAGCCGCCGCAGGAGCCCCTTGTATGTGAAACGCCGCATCCTCGGCGCGCTGATCTCCAAGGCTGTAGTGCCACGGCGGTCGTGTCTCTCCTCCGCCCAGCCGCATCTGTCTAGCACGAGCGTGGTGGCTGCCGGGCAGTGGAGCCGGACGATCTGTTCCTTGCGATCGTTCTCTCCCTGTTGTAACATGACGGACTCGAGGAGTACCGTGGCGAGTGCCGGGGCGGAGTGGATGATGTCCTGGAGAACATCGGCCCAGACGCTGCAGAAGCTTAACCGCAGCGATTCCAGCCTCGGGAACGGGACGCTGGCCGAGTCCGACGTCCGGAGGTTGCTGCAGCTGCTGATGTCCAGCACCCGGAGCGTCTCCGACGGCAGAGAGGCCAATTTGAGCCCGCAAAACCCATCGGGCGACGACATGATCTCCTGATCCACTGAAGGCATGAGGCGTTTAACGCACAGTTGCAGCTCCTCGACGCAGCATGCCGCCGGGAGGGAGAGCAATTCCGTTACGACGTCGAGTTTTCTAAAACGAAAGGACCCATCGAAGCAGAGGAACTTGATGACTCTGTCGCCGCGGCCTGGGTCGAGGTTGAAGCTCAGCCTTGTGACGGGGCTGTCCGCGGCGGCGGCCTGGAGGGAGGACATTGCGGCCGAGACGAAGGCATCGCGGTGGGAGAACATGCTGTCGTTGCGCCCGACGTCGTCGGGATGCGCGCGTGGAGGTTCACGGCGCCCGAGGATCGCCAGAGCCCGCTCCAGCGCTTCGAGAGCACGCTGGTGGACGCGCCCTCCCGGGCGGGGCTGAAGTGGAGTACGCGCCGGAGGAGGTCATCGGGGAGATCGGAGAGGCGGTCGCCGCCGGACATCGTCGTACGTGGGCGGCGCGATCTGCCACCAAAGAGATCTAGTCTGAAGTACTTCACGGTGGCCGATGGGATTTGGAAATTCGGAATCTGCAGGCGATCACGGGAAAAGCTGGATGGCTTGGCTTAACTGGGCTGGGCCAATTTATAGCTTAACTGTACTTTAACCCATTTCTAGAGACACGTCAGCGATAGTACGAAAACGATCGGATTTACCCATGAGGTTTCGACTGTACTGAAGCTCATGTTTCTCCCAAGTCCCAAGCACTAATTAAATTTCAAAAGTCAGCGTCTGTATTACTCCATGATTAACAGGGGTAGCCAACCAGCAAACGAACCAATGCAGAGCACGCACGCACGCATGCGATAAAGGCTCACCTCCCCTTGGTCCGGAGGATCTGAAGCAATATGTCGTTGAACGTGTCCACCGGCCCTGGCAGGCAGAAGTGGAGGCAGTCGGTGGGCATCCGCTCCGGCACGCCGTTCGCGAACGGGTCCCGGCGCATGTAGGGTCCGGGGTGCCCGTCCGGCCGCAGCGACGCCAACTTTGTCACGTCCATCACCTCGAACCTCACCCCGCCGCCCCTCCTCGTCAACGCCACGGCCTCCGCCGTCTCCTCGTAGACGATACTCCTGAGCTCCTTCTCAATGTTGCCCAGCTCCTTCTCCCCCTCCTTGTATGGGTTCTTCTTCGCGCACGCCATGGGGTCATCGTATGACTTGCCTTCAAAGTGCTTCGGCGAGAAGGTGGCCGACACCACGGTTCTTGGACGGCCGGAGCTGAGCCGCTCCAGCGACATCCGGTACGCCTCGCGGAACGGCCGGAACATGCCGATCTCGGTGTGGTTAAGCTCCGCGTACATGTGCGTCCCTATCACCTCGCTGCCGTTGTGGTAGACGGCCTGGCCCCAGAACCAGTGGCCCACGTTCAGCACCACCACGTCCATGGTGTCCGCGTCGGCGGACCACCGGTCGGCGAGCGCGTCGAAGTGCAAGATGTCATGGGGAATGCTGAAGTTCGCCGACCTGCCCGTGGCCCTGACGAGGAACGGCGCCCAGTAGACAGACACCGTCACGTCGTGCGTGTCGAAGGCCCAGCGCCTGAAGTGGTCCTGCAGGTCCTGGGACACGACGCGGTACGGAGACGCCGCGCTGAGCAGGCACAGGAGGGACTCGACCTGGTTCCGAGCCATGGAGTCGCCGACGAAGGCCACGTGCTTGCCGCGCACCTCCGAGAGGAACGCCAACGCGTCCAACGCCGGGAGGCGGCATCCCGCCGGCTGCCATCGCCAGTTGAGGTAGCCCGTGTCGGGCCTCCCGTTGCGGATACAGTCCTGGCCGTCCTTGACGTTGCACTCGGTTCCGTTGTACCGCCGCGCGTGCCCCGGCGCCCACACCCACCGCCCCACCGAGTAGTCGCAGCTCTCGCTCCGCCCTACCCCTACATGTACTCCTCCAACCCTGCAATAAACATGCATAAGATATACCTAGTACACATGCAAAAGCGAAGAAACTCTTGAATTAGATAGGAGCTCTTGTACCTAGATGAGAAGGAAGAGTAAGTGTGATTGAAAAATTGCAGCAGCGGTGCGATACCAGCAGATTGTTGAGCCCCGGGAGGCGAGCAGAAAAGGAGGTGGAGGAGAGACAGAGAGAGGAAGGCGCAGGCGAGCAAAGTGCAGGCGCTTCTGGGCAGGAAGTAGGCAAGGTTGGTGCTCCCCGGAGAAGACGGCTTCTCGCCGCGGTGATGCACTTGCTGGGGTGCTGCCATCGTTATTCTGTGACTCTCTCTCTCTCTCTCGCACGTACGTTAAGTTCGAGAGATCAGCCACCCAAGGCTGATTACTGAAAGGGTGCTGTGTACTTACTACAGGATAGTTGACCTTGGATCACGGACCCAATTAAAAGTATAAGCACGCAGTTACTGATTTGATTCGATTGACAGTACGTAGTACTTATCGAACTTGGCCGGCAGCCGGATCCAGAAAGAAACCTTGTATATGCTGGTTTGAATTGTCGGTTTGTCCTTCACCTCTTTTTTTAATAGCTTGTCCTTCACCTCTTGGTGAACCTTTGTATGTCCAAACTTTTACAAAATATAAGAATTTCTAAGTATTTTCTTCGTGCTATATCTAGACATGTTTTAGTGCAAGGTTCACACCAAAATATGTTTCATGCAGAAAATAGTTAGAAAGTTTTATATTTTGATACGGAGAAAGTACTGGTTTAGTTTGGCAAACATTACTTTTGCGAGAAAAAATAAGGTACCATAATACTAAAAAGGCGACACATTTATTCACGCTTGATTTAAATAGAAGCAGCCGCCTCAAGGAAGGGTGTAGTCCATAAAGGTCAAATTCGACAAATATGCCATGCACGAACATCTTCCTCTCTCTGATTTTTTGACAGAAGGGACCACTTCACCGAATGAATTGGCAAAAAGGACCACTTCTGAGTGCAATTGCCAGAAATACCGTGGCGGCGTCGTGGCCAATCAACACGTGGCGGAGGCCGCCACGGCTGACGGCGGCGTCCGAGGCCGCCACTATCGGCGGCGGCATGTTGAAGGAATACGTTCCGGGACGGACGGCACAGAAAAGCGAGCCAGACCATCATGGCGGCATGTGGACGTGGCGATGGCCGCCGTCGCCGGTGGCGGTGTCCCTTACTCCACGGGACCTGATCTCGTTTTCTCATTTATCTAATTAAATTTTCGTCCGGCCCAACTACTGTAGAGTAGGAAATGAGTAGCCTAGACTGTTCGATCGTTTCCCAGCGGCGGCGTGCTCGATCTGAGCTCGTCTCTTTCCCCAAATCACAGACGAACGCCGCCGCCACACCAACGCGTCTCCGCCTCGCCCAATCCCGCACCACCCTCGCTCCGGACTCCGGCCGCAGCCATCCCTGGACAGGAGGAGACCCACGCCTCCGGCGCCGCCCATGCCTGCACCTGCGCATCCTCACCATCCTCGAATTCGTGCTCCACCGCGGCCAGAAACCACCGTCGCACCGCCGTGCATGGTTGCTGCAGCCTCCGTCTCGAGTCCCGTTGCTTTCGTCGCGTGGCGCAGGAGCTGTCGGTGGTGGAGCAAAGCTGCAAAGGACGCCGCCGCCGCCCACGGCGGCCATCGCCACGTCCACATGCCGCCATGGCGGCCTGGCCCACTTTCCTGCGCTGTCCGTCCGCGGCTAACGGGGCCGCCGCCGTCAGCCGTGGCGGCCTCCGCCACGTGTTGATTGGCCACGACGCCGCCAAGGTATTTCTGGCAATTCCACTCAGAGGTGGTCCTTTCTGGCATTTGATTCGGCGAAGTGGTCCGTTCTGTCAAACATTCCCTCTCTCTCTCCAGAAACAAAACACTGTTAATTAAAAGACAGAACCTTGGCAATCACAAGAAAAGTATTTGGCCTGAGAAGAATCTGTCATCTCTGACTTGCATAATTACCATTTCTCGCTCATCCTTATTCATCGGAAATCAAGGCTGTGTTAATTCACAGGGCCGGCCGCGCATTACGAGTTATGGCATTACAATGTTTGCAATATTTGCGATCTTCTTTCAGAACAGCCGTCTCTGCAGATTTGGCGCTCGCTTTAGAATTGGTCTTATAAATATCAGCTGCTGCTCTAGCAACGTAAAGCCGACCATTTCGACCTCTTTTAGTAGCAAGTTCTTGGAGCAGCTCCCACCGTGGACTACTTCTTTCAGCAAAAAAAGAGATGGCCTCTATCCAAATCGCAGTCATGTTCCCATGCCTATAAATGGACGAGAAATTAGGTACATGATAGTTGTATTATTTCTGCATCTAGCAGCAATTCAGTTGTATAAATGCAGAGAGTGATGGAAAGGAAATCATATTGTTGGTGTATTGAGTCACATTCAGAAATCAGAACTAACAACATCGTTTCGAAATGGAAATATAAATTACGAAGGATAAAGGTGAACTTGTGTTTATAAATTGCATACAAAAGAACGACTTACACTATAACATTTTAAAATGGAGAAAACTAGGCAGGGAAATGATTCTGAGGCAAAAAAAAATAACTCACCCCAACATTCAAGATTTTCAATAGAAAGGAGCCGCCTCAAGGAAGGTTGTAATCCATGAAAGGTCAAATTTAACAAATATACTGTGCACGGACAACTTCCTTAGCATACCGAATGCATAGGTGACACTACTAGAAACAAGACCTTTCGACCAGAGCCGATTTTGCCTCTAGTCCCGGGTGGCTTAAGACCCGAGACTAGAGGGGGGCACTAGTCCCGGGTCGAAATATTTCCACTCGTCCCGGGTCGTGAGTGAGCTCTAGTCCCGGGTCGTATTACAGCCCGGGACCAGAGGGTGGTGGCAACTGTGCGCCTGGAGCGAGACCCTCTTGTCCCAGGTCGTAATACCGCCCGGGACTAAAGGTCCGACCGGTTTGCCTCCCGCGCTCCTAATTAAGCGATCAAAACGCACGGGAGAACCGCCATTGCTACAGTAACCGCGGCCATTTCTGTTCGTCTCCCTCCCCTCTCTTCTTCCCCATCCTTCCACCATGAATCCAATCACTCGCTACGGGAAGGTGCTCGCACATGGCACGCCCAAACTCAATGTCGTCTACACGAACGACAGCGCCAAGGTGCCGGATTTTCTTTCTGATTTCTAGTATTGGCTTGCAGAGGAGGAAGACAGCAACAAGAAGTTCATGGGTCTTGATCTCGCGTACACGGCCGATCAAAGAGATGTTGCCGTCATACAACTTTGTTTCAAGAAACATGTCATGGTCTTCCAGTGGGCAAGGTAATACGAATATAGTAGTGGCTAGCTTGATGATCTCCATGTAATCGAATAGATGATGGAAAGTCGTGTAGTTGGAAAGTCGTGTAGTCGGGAAGTCATGTAGTCGGGAAGTCGTGTAGTCGGGAAGTCGTGTAGTCGTAAAGTCGGGAAAGTCGGAAAGTCGTGTAGTCGGGAAGTCGTATAGTCGGAAAGTCGTAAAGTCGGGAAAGTCGGGAAGTCGTTAAGTCGGGAAGTCGTGTAGTCGGAAAGTCGTGTAGTCGGAAAGTCGTGTAGTCGGGAAGTCGTGTAGTCGGAAAGTCGTAAAGTCGGGAAGTCGTGTAGTCGGAAAGTCGTAAAGTCGGAAAGTCGTTAAGTCGGGAAGTCGTGTAGTCGAAAAGTCGTGTAGGCGGGAAGTCGTGTAGTCGGGAAGTCGTGTAGTCGGATAGTCGTAAAGTCGGGAAAGTCGGGAAGTCGTGTAGTTAATGCATTTTAATCGTGTAGTCGGGAAATACACTTGTTGCAGCAGTATTTAACATGTGTGTTCCACTTCTTATTATACATACTTGTGCATGCCGAAATATACTTGTTGCAACAGTATTTAACATGTGTTCCACTAATTTGTTGTTGCAGTAGTGACAAGCACTGTCCAGAACTCATAGAGTTCCTTCTTCGCAGCGGCATACATTTTGCTAGCGTTGATATAACGAATGACAAGATCAAGATGAGGCGCACCTGGTGTATTGAGATACCAGCTGCCTGCCACATTGATATCCAACGCATTTTCAAGCTTGAGAATGACAAGACTTCAATGGCTAATATGGCATTCGCCTTGATCGACGAGGAGTACGCTGATATGAAGACAAAATTCCACAACGATCAGCCCAAACTCTAGGAGAAGACCCCACTTGACGCTACCAACATTGAGTATGCAGCAATAGATGCGTATGTTGCATACGAGGTGTACCGCCAGATTAGAATCGTCAACTATGGGCAGCGTCACCTAGTACCACCACCAGTGCCCCATGGGTCTCCTGCTTGGGGGAATTCTGATCCGGAGGACGAGTAGTGTTTGCAATGGCGAACACTTTTATATCTCTATTATTATGTAGTGCTTGAGGTCTCCTGATCTATTATCATATATATGCGTGTATCTTTAATTATGCTGTAATGGATATCTGAACTATTATTTGTATTAATTATGTCCCTGTTTAAGTATGATGTGATTAAGCTTTCTGAAGCTTTTGATGTGCTGAATTTTTAGATCATGTCATTCTATTATAGTTGTTTCTACATTATATTACTTTTTGTGAAGAATGTTTCTGAAACTTTTGTCGAAAATCAAGTTTATTATTTCACATAGCAACTAGTACACATAAAAAGACTCTATGCAAGAGGATATATCTTTATTTAATCCGGTTACAGCTGGAGTGCATCACGCTTACATCTTTATTTAATTCGGTTACAGCTGGAGTGTATCACACGCTTACATCTTTATTTAATCCGGTTACAGCTGGAGTCCATACCATTTTTATTTTACTAACCTCTGCCTCGTACTAAGCCGCGGGGTCCATCACGCGCGCTCCTCACCCAAAGAGTAGGAACCATCACACGGTTAAAACTCACATAATAAGGATCCCTTTGCATTACCTGCCATGTATTAGTATACACCGTATCCAACAAATGCATGTAGCGACGGACATGCGCATCCTCCTCCCTTATACGGCGACGTACCACCTCCTCGGGGGCCGGCTCGACCTCCACCAAAGAAGATCCGGGTCGACGACGTTGCCCGCATTTCTCACCAAGTTACGCGTTCCGGAAGATAACACCTCCCAGTGCCAGCTCGGCGGAGCCCAATCCTGCACAGGGCCTCTATTGTCCAACAGGTGTCCGGCCGCGGCCATCGCCGACGTATATGCTCGAGATCTGAAAAAAATAATGGGGAATTTGATCAAACAACTAAGGTGCATGCAACCTACGCAGGGAGGAGAGGATCAGGGAGAGAGGATAGTGTACACTGGCATGGGGACAGACTAGGGGCCGGCGGAGGACACGACAGGCAGGGGCGGCGTCAGGCGCGAAGGAGGGCGTCGAGCGGCGGGGACACGGAGTCGTAGCTAGGGGCAGACTTAGGTCTCCCCGGCCCCCTGGGCTTTATATAAGCAAAACACACGAGAAAGTTTGAAACAAAACACACGATTTCCCCGTCATACAGCCCAACGGTGGTTATATATAGGGTCATGTGGCTATATATAGGGTCATGTGACAGTGAGTGGCGAACATGTCCGGGAGGGGGCTATATATAGGGTCATGTGGCTCACGAAGTTGTCCTGATATTGCTGATCATCCAACAGCTCACAAGCCCTCAGAAGAAACACACCTCTGATCCAACAGCTCACAAGCGGTTGAAAGAAACACACGATCCGTGTGATTCTTTAGTCCCGGTTGCTGTTACCAACCGGGACGTGAGGCAGGTTTGTCACGTGTCCTCCAGCGCTGCCCTGGACACGTTTCAAACCCCAGCGCTGCCTTAGTCACACGTGTCTTACCTCAGCGCTGCTCTATATGTAAACCCTAAGCCACGAAGGCATCGTATCCACGAGATGGATCCACCACGCCCACCGCAGCGCCTTCTGGACCAGGTCGAGCGTGCTCGGCAGAGTGCGCTTGGGCGCTACCACGAGATGTTGTTAAAGATGTTTTTAAAATAAAGAGATGATTATTACGAAAAAAAATAAAAATATATGACTTTCAAATTTAAACAATATTAGTTAATGCATTTTAAATTGAAAATGGCAAAATGGTTAATAGTTTGAACTGTACACATTGGTTAATTTTTCTTACTCGATGTTAAGTGTAACTGATTAGTTACTGACATATATAAACGTGCGCAGCGACCATTACATTCTGTTAGTCACTCGAGTCGATACAGGAGAAGTTGATATCATGGACTCATTGCACTGGCCCAAAGAGAAGTACACATATATCCAAGGAGTGCTCGCACGGTAATTTCAATCTTTATCGTATTACATCGGTCTCTTTCCTGAGATATGAAGTAACTAATTAATAACTCATTTATTCAATTGTTTGCTCGGCAGGGTTTGGGAACTTTTCCGAAAGTGTACAGAAGGTGACTTTCCGGAGAAACTTACTTATAAATACCCCAGAGTAAGTAGTACGAGCTAGGTGTTCGCGCATCCCTTTTAATTCAAATTTCAATACCATCGTGATGCTTGATTATTATTTGATTGAAATCTATTGTCGTGTAGTGGTTGGAGAGGCAGCCATCCGGGACCAATTTATGTGGATATTACGTCTACGAGTGGATTCGCATTGAAGTCTCTAAGCGGAACCGATCGACATTTCTCAAAGTAAGTGAACAAATAAATTGACAATTTCATTTTATAACCATCAATTGTGTTGAGTGTCATTCGTAATTTCTGTTATGATGATTGATATTCATATTAATCTCCTTCTTTTATAGAATGATGAAATGAGGAGGAACATGCAACTAAAGGACCGCTTTCGATCAATCAGCGAGGAAATTGCGGGCTTTTTGATGAACTATGTCTTAGACCTGAAGGGAAAATACAATGGCACCGCCTCAAGATAGTTCTCAATGTGGCTAGCTTGATGAACTATGAACTAGTGGCTAGCTTGATGATCTCAATGTAATCGAATATGTGACGGTTCTAGTCCCTCTTATGTATATATGGGATCTTTATATGTAAATTAATCCAGAAAGTCGGGAAACCGTGAAGTCGTGAAACCGGGAAAACATGAAACCGGGAAGCCGTGAAAGTCGGGAAGTCGGGAAAACGTGAAACCGGGAAGCCGGGAAAACGTGACATCGACTTTCCCGACTTCCCAACTTTCCCGACTTTCCCCGACTTCACGACTTCACGACTTTCCTGACTTTCCGTTCCAACTTCCGATTTTCCGACTTTCTCATAAAGCTTTCTCTTACGAGTATTTTGATATGCTATATGTATTTTTCTGATTTACTGATAATTAACCGTATTTTTTGCAAATTATTACAACCGAAACGAGAAAAACATCAGGCCGCCACGTGGGTGCATCTCTAGTCCCGGGTTGTATTACAACCCGGGACTAGAGCCCCTCTCTTACGCGCCATGTGCTACCCCCGCGTGGAGGCCTTTGGTCCCGGGTCGTAGCACACCCGGGACAAGAGGGGGTGGGGGCCTCTAGTCCCGGTTGCCATTTACCGGATGCCAATCCGGTACAAATGGCCTCTACCACCCGGGACAAGAGGGGGGTGTTTCCACTAGTGTGAGTAGTATTACTTCAGGTTGGATCCAAACATAGTCACAGATAAATAAATGATAAATTTCATATAGTTATGCTTACTCTGGGAAACTACATTTGTTGATAGGATTTCACATATTCAATAATAAATTGACATTATTATCTAAGAAAAATTGACATCAGAAAACTACACTAGTACAAAACTCTATTCTAAGAAGTAGTTGGATAACATGCAAACCAATGAAATTATTAAGAACTTCTAGTATGCGGACTAGCAAGTGACATCATGCTGGCATAACATTGAACAAAGCGGGGTGTTGGTAAAATGTAGTATAAAAATCTTTCATGATTTATGTTACAGCTACTTTCCTTCTTTGTCAAAAATAAGCATATCCAGCACGAGAGGACCATGGTGTCGCCTCTGCTCCATGGTATAAATCATGTTGACAAATTCCCTAAAACTGTGGTTTTTTTAACGTGAAAAAACAACTCGAGACCTCTTTTTCAGAAACAGAGGAAGCGAGAAAAACGACCTGCTCTGCTCCCTATGTTGGTTCGCCACCACCTCCTTGTTTCCTCGCGAGCTCGGATCGTCGTCAGCCAAACATAGCAAGCGAAACGACATTGATGAAGAGAAGGAGCATCCACGTCTGTGACGAGTGGAGTAGCCAGACTCCAGCAACTGCATGTCGAGGATGGGGCGGAGCCACAAAGCAGCCTGTGAGAGAATTGTAATTGTTGGTCGACTTGTCGTTGAAGGCGTGGTGGTAATGGTGAGCCAAGCTGGGCGTCATGGTGCGTTTGGCGGAAGAAGTGTTCTTGTTTTCTCACGAGTTTGGAACAAATTTCTCTGAGGGTAGCGATTTTACGTGGCTAATTACAACGCTAAACAAAGAGGTTACCGTATTCTCAATGCTCCAAAAAAAATTCAGCTTGTCAATACTTTGCTAAGTTACGCCTACGGGCTAGAAAACAGTAGTTTTAGAATACTTTGTTTTTAGGATACTCGGCTACCAAACATAGGCTAAACCTTTTCAAGATTGATAGTTACCCTTGTATCAATCTCCATCAGAATATCCGAACTTCACACTGGAAGGCACAAAAAGGTCCCTATTTTCAGCTTCAGTGTCCTGTGACTTAGAAGCTTGAATTTTTGATGCATGAGACCACTTGATCCAATGAAATGTCAAAAAGGACCACCTCCGAGTCAAAATGGTAGAAGTACCATGGCGGCTTCCTGGCCAAGCGAAACGTGGCAGAGGCCGCCGTCGGCGCGCTTGGCCAGAGGCCGCCACGTCATTTTTGCCAATTTAATTGAGAGGTGTTCCTTTTTAACATTTCACTCACCTAGGTGATATCTTGTGTCAAAAATTCTAGAAGCTTCAGTAGCGCATGCAACAGAATTCGGTGCCGAAACATTGTTCATATATCATAACTACAGGTAAGTCCGGCACTTGCCTCACCGACGCTTCGTCAGAAGCTGAAGCAGAATCTCATTGAACGTGTCCACCGGTCCTGGCAGGCACAAGTGGAGGCAGTCGCTGAGCATCCGCTCCGGCACACCACGTGCGAACGGGTCGCGTTTCATGTAGACGCCGGGGTGCCCGTCCGGTCGCATCGTCGCCAGCTTCGTCACGTCCAGAACCTCAACCCTCGTCCACCCACCACCGCCGTCAATCCTCGCCGCCGCCGCGGCCGTCTCCTCTCTCACAATGGTTCGAAGCTCCGCGTCCATGGCGTTCATCTCCCTCTCTCCCTCCCTGAACGGCAGTCTCCTCGCGCACGTCCTGGGGTCGTCCCATACCTTGTCGAAGTTCGCCGGCGAGAAGGTAGCCACCACCACCGTGCGTGGACGCTCAGACCGAGGGGCGCTAGAGGTGACGAGGCGCCGTATCGCCATCCTGATGGCCTCCCGGTACGGCGAGTAGAAACCGATCTCGGTGTGGTTGAGTTCAGGGACACGGTGCGCCCCGAGCACCTCGCTGCCGTTGTAGTAGATGCTCGGGTTCCAGAACCAGTGGCCGGTGTTGATCACCGTAATGTCCATCGTGTCGGCTTCGGCGGACCACCGCTCGGCGAGCGCGTCGAGTAACACCGAGTTGTAGGGCACGCTGTAGTCCTCGGACTTGCCCGTGGCCCGCACCAGGAACGGCGCCCAGTACACGGACACCGTCACGTTGTGCGACGGGAACTCCCACCGCCAGAACTTGCGGATCCAGAGCTCGGGTTCTTGGTACACCATGCGGTACGGGAACGACGTGCTGAGGAGGCAGACGAGGGACTCGGCCTGGTTCCGCGCCCTGGAGTCGCCGACGAAGGCGACGTGCTTGCCGCGGACGGCGGCTAGGAACTTGGCGGCGTCGAAGTCCGGGAGCTGGCACCCGGCAGCCGACGGCTGCCACCGCCAGTCGAGGTAGCCGGTGTCGGGGCGCCCGTTACGCACGCAGTTCTCGCTGCCCTTGACGTTGCACTCCGTGCCGTTGTACCGCCGAGCGTGCCCCGGCGCCCACACCCACTGCCCCTCTGAGTAGTCGCAGCTGTACGTGGACGACACTGCTGCAACAAATAAGCACACAGGTGATTCAGTAGTACTGCAGCCCACATGACCTGGTTCATATGTACTTACGTACCTTGGTTGTAGGTGGTGGTGATGTACTGGAGCAGGGGCGACACCATGGCCCTCTCGCGCGGGGAGCAGCAGAGGAGGTGGAGGAGAGCCAGACATAGAACAGCGAAGAGGAGCAAGGCGAAGACGGTTCTTGGGCCATGGCTGCCGCCACCGTGCCCGTTAGTCGACGTCGGCTTGTGGCTGTGCTGATGCAGTGGCAGGTACTTCGCCATGATCGATGTCGTTGCTTTTTAGCTTGCACCACGGCCGTACCGGTGGGAGGTTGCTTCTAGGGGAGTTCTACCTATCTGCTGCAGGTTACATTTGTAACTTGTGCAAAAAATCATGTCTTTGCAGTTGTGGAAAATTTCAATTCGCGAATTTGAGGGGAAATTAATGGCTCTAGGGATTCGGTCGCAGGGGAGACGTACTGAAAGTCTGAAACCATGCAAGTGGCCATCTCGAAAGCTCGCAGGTTGCAGATCTCCAGGCGGAATTAGCAGCGTAGTAAACTGTGGCGAGACACTGAAATGCTTGGGGCAAGGGCTTAGCTCTCGATTTCGACGACGGGGAGTTCTGACTTTCTCATTAGCCCCGACTCTCATTTTGTCGTACTGACGTACTACCAATTTCGCAGTGGATTTGCCAATGCAAAGATGCTGTCCGTACATCAGCCACAGAATTTTATGTTTCTTTCTCAATAAGTATGCGGCTCTGCATGCTCAGATATAGTAGGGACTTTCATCAATTGACTAACCATTAGTTAGTTGACCCTCAAGTGAGCACCGAATAGATGGTTTGTTCGCTCGACCATTACAGGAAATAAAAAATGTACTCCTATATGCGGAGTTTCTTTCTTTTTGTTACAAGCCTAGTCTTGACCGCGTGTAGTAACCACATTGATGCCTCGTCCTCGATTTAGCATGGTAGCAGTTTGTTAGAATATACAGTTAGTACCTAACAATTCTGTTTGTATCGTTGTATAGACAAGATTGACAGCTAGTAGTTTGTTAGGTTTTGTATACGTGATGCACACGTTGTAATCCATCTGATCTCTATATATAGAAGAGCATGGCCAGCCGGTTGGGCTGCGCCGATTGCTTCCCAATTCATCTACTCATGTATCTTTTCATGGTATCAGAGCGAGATCGCATCTGAACTCCACGCTCGCCTCAATGTCGTTCGCCAACTCCTCTTCCTCCCCCTCCTCCGCTGCCTCCTCGGCCGAGACCGGCATCTTCTCCTCCGGCGGCCTCTCCACCATGGGTGCTGAGACGACAGGCCCGTACACCTTCACCAACGTCAAGATGATCGAGCTTTCCCAGGAGAACTATCTCCTCTGGCGCACGCAGATGGTCTCCGTCCTGAAGAGCCACCTGCTCATGGGCTATGTCAATGGGCTCCTGCCCTGCCCGTCCGAGCTCATCCGCAATCCTCATGCCGGAGATGGTGGAGCTCCAACTGAGATTCCAAACCCGGCGTACCAGAGGTGGATGCAGCAAGATCAAGCCATCCTGACCGCCATCCTCACCAACGCGTCTCCGGGCGTGGTCAGCATGCTCATGGCGGTGATCACGTCAAGGAGGCGTGGTCTGTTCTGGAGAACAGCTTTATCGTGCAGTCGGCGGCGCACTCCACGCAAATCCGCTTCAATCTCTCCACCGTCAAGAAGGCGGACATGACGGTGCCGGTCTACTTCAACAAGGTCAAGACCTAAGCCGACACGCTCGCCGCCATCGGCAAACCGCTCGTCGAGGAGAAACTCATCTCCTACCTCTTGGCGGGGCTGGACGGTGACTACGACGCCCTCGTCGAGATGGTGACGGGGCACGAAACACCAATCAAGCTGCGCGACCTCTACGCGCAGATGCTCAGCACCGAGAACCGCCTCAAGGCCCGCAAGGAGAATTTCAACACCAGCGACTTCTCCGCCAACCTCTCCTTCAGCCGCGGTGCGCACGGCGGCAGTGGCGGCAAGTTCTATCGGTCGGACGGCCGATACCTGCCCCCGATCAAACCGCCTCCCGATCACGGCCAGTACGGCCGTTCTGCAACTCCATCGCCCTTCCTCAACTCTGGCCGGGCATGCATCTGGTGGAGGCGGTGGCGGCGGGGGAAACCGCCCGGTCTGCCAACTCTGTGGCAAGGTGGGTCACCTCATCGCGCTGCTTCAAGCGCTTCAAGAAGGACTTCTTGGGCATCGGCAATGATGGTGGCGGACCTTCTCGCCAAGCTGCGGCCACCATCAACCCTGCACGCGGCGGAGAGACTCCGTCCTATCTGATCGACCCAACCTGGTATGCAGACACGGGAGCCACGGATCACCTCACCAACAACATCGACAAGCTGTCCATGAAGGAGGTCTACCGCGGCAACGACCATGTCCACACAGCCAACGGTGGAGGTATGCGCATTCACCACATTGGCCAAGTGATACGTGCATTTTATATCATCATTTATGCAACCTTTAGTAGCATATTAGAATGTTATATGCACTGTTATATCAATGTTTTTACATGTTTTAGATGATTTAGGGGACTTTCATACAAAGTCCCTATTTTTGGTATTTAATTTCTGGGAGACAGAAAACCCACTTTTCTTGTTTTTATTGTTTCAGGAGTTTCAGGAACCCAAATAATAAAAGGAAAAATACCACGGAGGTTTTTCATCGGAAGGAAGACAATGGAAAGAAGACCGAAGAGAGGAGAGCCACGAGGGCCAAAAGGGGGTGGCCCACACGGCCCATGTACCTGGCCACGTGGGGCCCACCAAAATCGCCCTCGGGCACCTCCTCCCCTGGGGCTTTTTAGCAACGCTTTCATCTCGCCCGAAAACCTATACGCCCTAATTTTCCCTAGTCCATATGAGGTCGCGGCGGCGGCGAAACTTCTGATTCCCTCCGAGGGGGATCAGATCCTGCTGCTCCGGAGCTCCGGAGAGGGGGAAATCACCGTCATGGTCCTCACCTCTCCTCCTTGGTGTGGGAGGAGGCCTCTACATCATAACCCCCATCAAGACCAGCACCATCTCCATCATCATCTCCGTGATCCACTCTGTTCCCCTCATAGTTTGAGAGTTGATATACCCTAGATACTTGTCTTGTGCTACTATTCATGTTTGTGATTGAGTACTTGTCATTATTTGTGGGTGAAGTTATAATTGCAGATTGTGTTGTACCACTTATGCCACTGATTATGATCATGTTTGCATGTTGTGAGTAGTTCCCGCATGTTCCTGAGGGCATAGGATGAACTGGCAATGATTTATATATAACATGTGTTGGTATTTTGTCAAGAGTTTATCTTTTATGTGATTCTATGATGGTGTTGTGCGAACGTCGACTGCACAACACTTCACCTATATGGGCTCATAGGAGAACACCGTAGTATAATGAATTGAGGAAGACTTGGGAGGACAAGTAAACCTGAGATTGAGTCATGAAGTTATATTATGAGGGTATTAGTATCGGGGACCTTAGAGTGTAATGCTATGGTGGGACATTATGGCTTAATAATTCTTGTGTAGTCATTTACTTGGCCACATGATCCATCATAAGGTGATGTAGTCTATTTATTTAGCTATACCGAATTATGGCTCCGTCCAAAGAAGATTAAAACTTGACAAGATATTCAACGTGTTGTTTAATAAATCTCTATGCCTAGTATATCCATGCCGCCCTTGGGAACGTTTTTCACATATAAGTTACACATCACTTGAGCTTGTCCTCTTGTCACATAAGAGGATTGGGCTTTCTCTCTTTGAGAGTTTTCACTTGCTACTGTTATTTGCTGCATTGGAATTATACAACCGAAAATACCAAAAACATTTACATCTTTTATTGTTTTATTTATCAATCTTACTAACCAATACCTTCAGCTCCTCGTGGGTTCGACAACCTTTTCTAATTGAAAGGTACTACAATTGATCTCCTGCACTTGGGAGTCATCAAGATACTTTTCTGGCGCCATTGCCGGGGAGCGTTGCGCTATTGGTAAGAAGTTTGGTAAGGAAACTTGAAAGCTGAATTTTATTTGCTGTTTTACGTGGCGCCCCGACCTGACTGTTATACAGTGATGCTGTGTGTCACCGGTTAAGCGATACAACCGGAGGTTACGGGTTTACCAATCCCCGGCCAAAACCTTTGGCAGGTGTTGCTCAGAATGGATCATTGGCAACACAACACCCCGATTGATGCCTTAACACAGGCACAACCCTCAATGCATAATAGGGAGATCAAGACTTGTGGAACAACTGGCACATCACAGACTCTACGACACAAAATATATAGTTCAACTATTATAATAGATAGAGATAGCAAATTACAACCAGAGGTCACATACCCAATATTACAACAAGCGGAAGCAAATTAAGTTGTTCTAAACAACAAGATCCAGATTATGGCCTAAGAGGCCTACAAATAAACATCCAGCGCCAGCTGTTCCGGGATGTCCCAAGCTGCCACCTGGGAACCCCAGACTACTCGTCGACGTCCACAATGAACCCACCTTCGAGGTCGGTGAAGTCCTCCTCTGAAACAAAACAAACGACGTTGAGTTCGACGAACTCGCAAGATTATATATAGAGCTTTAGCTCGATGAGGCTTTCAAAGTTATATGACTCTTTTGCATAAAGCTAATTTTATTTATGAAAAACATAACTCAATGGCATCGACTATTCAGAGTATTTTCAAAAGAGGTAAGAAGTAACTCTATTCTTTCATCACCTTTCTCAACATCCACCACTGTACTTGTTCATCAAAGGCACCTCCCCGAATCACCCTCGAGGAAGCTCACCTTGCAATCTTGAAGTGGTACCTTTAGTACCCAGTTTTTAATCATTCCGTTTAAGTTATTCTATGATCTTATCGTCATTTTCCAAGTTGTCCGTAACCGTGGACACGGCTTTTCGAAAAGATTTACTCTGCAGGGGTGTACAATGTTTGCCACGCATACCGTCCGGCCCATTACCTGCGCATTAGGTCTCTTCCTTGGAAAGCCGGCTGGGTGGGAGCGGTGTCGACTTCTCCCTCGTTAAGGACTTTCCAGGATCATCAGTGGCGGCAGGACACGAGATCACAACACCCTGCCCCACGGCCACTTACTTTCCTAACACCACCATCCTCATCCCAGTTCATACCACCATCATCACGCACGCGCAAATGGAAGCCCGAACTAGAGGACCCTGGCTAGCCCCGCGCGAGTTATTTAGTCTATGAGGGTTCCTGCACTGCGAATGCATAGGCCTCACGCATGGTTGCACGCTCAGTCTTGGTTCGGGAGGTAAAGAACTCGCACCTAGGCGGCGAGAACGAGACAAAGCACCACAACCACAATGGCCTCTCATCCCCACCTTTAAGCATTTTATTATCCGTCACCACAATTTCCTCCACCATCAATCTCATCTCATCACCTGTTACCAACATGAACCATCCATCGTACAGCTAAGCATCTACTAAGCATGGCTAAGCATCAACATAGCATAGTTTAGTATCTCAGGCCAACAATACAAACTTATGGATAATAGGAGGGAAACATGTATTGGCATCGGAACTTAATGCAACTATAGGATACTCTAATCCAACAAAATTGGCCTTTAGAACCGCATGCAATATTATAGTGGAGAAAATATTTGCGGAAACATAGGATAAGATATGCTTAGAGGGGGATTACGCTTGCCTTCATCAAGGTACTGGTAGTACGGCTATTCGGGGTATTGCAGTGTAACCCCGGCTGCTTGATCTATCGTAGCACAAAACACGGAAGAAACAATCAATCACCACACAAGCTTTAACAAATGCAATGCGCAAACACATGATGACATGCCATTCTAAATCCCCGGAAGAGGATGATTCAAGCTATTCAACTTAAACGGAGTTCGGATGCTTAACGGGTGCATCACGAATCTACCGGGGGATTAGGTCATGCAGCATATTTACTCGTTAAATGGAGAGGATGAACCCTATCATTATCTTGCATATGATTGTCATGATCATGAGAAGATGCAGGGTTGGGTGATTAAGCGAGAAGAAGTAATACTACACAATGCCTCGAACAAATTGTTGAAGAGAAAGGGATTCTTTCAGTTTAACTGGGAAGCAGAATTCCATGCCAGCGGTACTACCGCTGGAACAGGCGGTGGTACCGCTAGGGTCTTCATCGTTCGAACCAGCCAGTCAACGGTCGTCTTCTTACTTCACGAAGCCCACGCTCCCGATACCAGTTGGTACCGCTCGAGGTACCGGACAAGGCCTCCGAACGCTGGAAATCGCGGTACCATTAGCGGCACCAGACCCAGCCTTTCCGCATCAGCGGTACCGGCTGGTACCGCTGGAGGTACCGTTGGTGGTGCCGCTCACGCGCCCAGAACATAGTTTTCGGCGGTACCTGCACCGGTGCTACTTCAGTAGTGCGTTTGCCAGGGAGCAGCGGTACTACCGCTTATTCCAGCGGTACTACCGCTCCCTAGCAACCTTTACTCAATACAACGAGTATCGCCGCACCTACTCCGGACCCAATACAGAGCTACTAGCCATGGCTAGAGAGGAAAATAGAGGAAAAGAAGAGGCTCGGAAGGTTGCTCTGCTCACCCTAAACTCGTGGGGAGGCTCGGGGAAGGCGGGGAAAGTCGGAGTTGGCGGCAATCGAGCTCGACGGGCGGCGGACGTCGTGGACGGAGAACTCGAATCCCGGGCAATGTGTTGCTCCCTGGCTCGATTCTTGCGGTGAGGGAGGAGAGGAGAACACGGCCCAGCTTCTTGCGGTCGTCGATTTGCTCGGGAGGCTCTCAGGCGACGGCGACGAGCAAGGCCGCCATGGCCATGGTGCGGAGCTCGCGGGGAAGAGGAAAATAGAGGGAGGAAGCAGAGGGGCGAGTGGATAGGGTAGGGCATGGCCTCGTGGGGCTCTCCTTCTTGCAGGGGAGAGGGCAGAGGGGCCCCGGGCGCGGCGTGCTCGAGCTGGCGCGGCTCGGCCGCCCAGCTCGGTCGCTACAGAACAAGGAAGGAGATGGCAGTTTTTGGAAAACCCCCTAGAACTTTTATTGCTATCACGGATATGCCCTTTCCTTATTTATTAATAAAACCCGTAGCTTTTCAATGATTTTATTAGGGAACTTAAACATTTTATAAAAATTTGAGAAAATTTGGGTAGCCTCCCAACTGCATGTAGAGGCACCACAAAATTTGGCGTTGCAAAATAAAATAGTTTGGACAACAATTGTTCATAGGGTTCATTTCTGGCATTTTGCTAAATTTCAAAATGTTGCTCCTTTAACAATTTGGAGCAAGTGCAAAATATTATTTTGGAGCTCTTGGAACTTCCTTGACAAATATAAGAGGACATGGTATTTGTGTTTTGCAAGTTTGAGTGCTTTCACGGTTTTGAAATTTGTTGAAGCAAAATTGACATTTTGTTTTAAGTGGTGCCACACCACAACAATTCCCTAGCAACACCAACACTTCCCTAGCAACAACAACAAGATGCATGTATGCCATGATGCAATTAACACAAAGCGAAAATTTTACACGGGTTTTGAGGTTTTTAAACTCCGGGCTGTTACAATTCTACCCTCCTTACAGGAATCTCGTCCCGAGATTCTAAGGTTGCGGAAAGAAGTCGGGATACTCCTCACGAAGACTAGACTCTCTTCCCAAGTAGCTTCTTCCTCGGAATGGTGAGACCATTGAACTTTGAGGAACTTGGTAGTCTTGTTTCGGGTCTTCCTTTCGGCTTCATCCAGACGGATAGGATGCTCGCGATAAGTGAGATCTTCCTGGAGGTCTAGCTCTTCATGATTGACTCCATGGATAGGATCCTTAAAACACCGGCGAAGTTGGGAGACATGAAACACATCATGTACATTTGGGAATTTGACCGGTAACTCCAATTGATAAGAAAGATCTCCTCGCTTGGCCAGAACGGTGAAAGGGCCAACATAGCGAGGTGCCAATTTCCCTTTGATACCGAAGCGGCGAACGCCACGAAGGGGAGAGACACGGAGATAAGCTTTATCACCAATTTCATAGTGAATTTCCTGATGGTGCTTATCATAGTAGCTCTTCTGCCTAGACTGAGCAATCTTCAGATTCTCTCTTATGATTCGAACCTTCTCCTCAGCTTCATTGATCACATCCGGACCAAAGAGTGCTCTCTCTCCGGTCTCGGACCAATTTAGAGGAGTGCGGCATTTTCTTCCATATAGAGCCTCGAAGGAGCCATGCCCAGACTAGCTTGATAGCTATTGTTGTAGGAGAACTCCGCGAAAGGGAGATACTTTTCCCAACCCTTGCCAAAAGAGATACACATGCCCTAAGCATGTCTTCCAACACTTGGTTCACTCTTTCGGTCTGACCATCAGTTTGAGGATGGTAGGCGGTACTGAAGTTGAGACGGGACCCCATAGCAGTTTGGAAACTCTGCCAAACTTGGATACAAAGATACTTCCACGGTCCGATATGATCCTCAGAGGGACCCCATGCAATGGAACAATACGAGCCAAATATAAGTCAGCAAGTTGACTTGCCCGTATATCATCACGGACTGGTAGGAAGTGAGCAACCTTGGAAAGACGATCAATGATTACCCAGATTGCATTGTTGCCCTTTTGAGATCGGGGAAACCCGGTGATGAAGTCCATACCAATTTCATCCCATTTCCACTCGGGACTGCAATAGGGCGAAGAGTGCCGGCAGGTCTTTGATGTTCAGCCTTTACCCGTCGACAGGTGTCGCATTCAGCAACATACTTGGCAATTTCTCGTTTCATACGAGTCCACCAGAATGTGGTCGAAGGTCTTGGTACATCTTGGTACTACCGGGATGAATAGAGAGAGGAGATTCATGAGCTTCTTGGAGGATCAGCCCTCTCAATTTTGTTTCTTTGGCACTACCAAGCGGTCACCAAAATAAACAACTCCGGATTCATTGACAGAAAAACATTTGCCTTCCCGCTAGCAATGTTCTCTTGATTTTCGAATACCCTTGTCACGAGTTTGAGCATCCTTAATCTGGTCTACAAGAGTAGATTTGATCTCCAGATTTGCAAGATAGCCGGAGGGAACCATTTCTAAGTTCAAACGAGAGAACTCTTCATGAAGGGCAGGTTGGGCCTTTTCAATCATCAGATTGTTGCAATAGGACTTCCGACTTAGCGCGTCAGCCACGACGTTTGCTTTGCCGGGTTGATAGTTCAGACTCACATCATAGTCCTTGATTAACTCCAACCAACGCCTTTGCCTGAGATTTAAATCCGGCTGGGTGAAGAGGTACTTCAGACTCTTGTGATCCGAGAAGATCTCGCAACGGTTACCAAACAGGTATGGTCTCCATTGCTTCAAAGCATAGACCACAGCGGCAAGTTCTAGATCATGAGTTGGGTAGTTGTGCTCATGCGGCTTAAGTTGGCGAGAAGCATATGCCACCACATGGCCATCTTGCATTAGCACACAGCCCAAGCCTTGCAGAGAGGCGTCACAGAAGACGACGAAATCCTTGCTTGGTCCGGCAGGACAAGCACAGGAGCGGAGTGAGTTTGGCTTTCAGTGTTTTGAAGCTCTCTTCAGCTTCGGCCGTCCATACGAACTTTTTCCTTCTTGAGAAGGTCAGTCAGGCCTTGGCTATCTTGGAGAAACCTTCGATGAATCGGCGGTAGTAACCCGCCAATCCGAGAAAGCTACGATGTCCTTGACTGACATTGGAGTTTTCCAATCCAAAATGGACTGAATCTTGTCAGGGAATGACAGCCACACCATTAGCGGATATCACATGACCAAGGAAGACGATTATCCAACCAAAACTCACACTTGGAGAACTTGGCATAGAGGCGGTGTTCTCGAAGTCTGTCAGAACCAAACGAAGATGTTCCTCATGCTCTTCATTGGTTTTGGAATAGATGAGGATGTCATCAATGTAAATGACGACAAACTTGTCAAGATAATCCATGAAGACAGAGTTCATGAGCCTCATGAAAGTAGCTGGGCATTTGTGAGACCAAAGGACATGACGGTATACTCATATGAGCCATAACGAGTAACAAATGCCGTCTTTGGAATATCCTCCTTTCTGATTTTTATCTGATGGTAGCCTGACCTCAGATCCATCTTGGAGAATACCGTTGCACCAGCTAACTGATCCAACAGATCATTGATGCGAGGAATAGGATACTTGTTCTTGATTGTCACCGCATTCAACGGTCGATAGTCAGAGACTAGACGAGGCACGGTAGAATCCCTCTTCTTGACAAAGAGTACCGGACAACCCCAAGGTGAACTGCTAGGCTGGATGAAATCCTTCTAACAGCTGATCAATTTGCTCTTTCAACAGAGCCAACTCTTCCACCGGCATACGGTAGGGCTTCTTGGAAATTGGAGCGGTACCGGGAAGTAGATCTATGACAAACTCCACACTTCGGTCAGGAGGCATGCCAGGCAATTCTTCCGGGAACACATCCGGGAAGTCACACACCACGTGTATGTCCTGGATTTCAGGAGGGGATTCGCCTTCCATAAAGCAAAGGAGAATCTCAGGTGAGTTGGGTATGATGGAGGACGGAGGTCTTGACAATGCAGACCAATACTTCACACTGTCACCGGAGAATTGGTCACGGTGACGGTCTTGGCAGCACAGTCGAGATTAGCCTGGTATTTGGCTAGCCAGTTCATGCCCAGTATGACATCAATGCCACTTGACCTCAGAGCTACCAAAGCGAAAGGAAAGAGTAGTAACCGATAGTAATCTGAACTTCAGGAGTAACCCCATCGGTTTGCCATTTGGAGCCAGGAGTGGCATCACCAAGGGACAGCTCATTTCTCAAACGGTATTTTGTGGTCTTTTGCAAAAGCTATGGATATGAATGAATGCGATGCTCCAGAATCAAACAAAACTGTAGCACGTTGTTGTTGATTCGTAACTCACCCATGAGAACGCCGGGGTCCTCTTCAGCTTCTTCAGCAGAGATGTGGTTCAGGCGACCACGCACAATAGGTCCAGCCTTGCCACTGGAGTGGCAGGGGCTCGTGCAGGAGTTATCGCGAGAGGTGCCTTCTGGGGGCACTCCCTGGAGTAGTGGCCAGCCTGGCCACAGGTGTAGCAAGTGAGTCCAGGTGGAGCAGGTAGCATAGGACGGTACCCACTCCCGCCTACCCCAAGTGTCGAAGTAGTGGGGCGCGGAGGAGGTGGCCTGTATCCTGCGCTCTCGGCATGAATGGAGCACGGGCACAACGCTGTAGGGACAAACACCCTGCGCTTCTTGCTCTCAGAACCCGAGGAACTCTGGTGGTCCCCGTGTGCGGGCCTCTTGGAAGCCTCAATTCCTTTCTTCCTTGCTCGAGAGTGAAAGCCTGGTTGAACAGCTCCTGATAGGTCTGGAACCTGAAGGGCAACAACTCATAGCGAAGCTGCGGAGTAAGACCCTTGCGGAACAGCTCTTGCTTGTCAGCATCATTGGTCACGTCCCTTGGGGCGTAACGAGAGAGATGGTTGAACTCACGACCATAAGTGCGGAGGTCCATCCGTCCCTGTTGCAAATCCAGGAACTCCCTCCTCTTCAATCCATGATCGGCTGGGGAATGTACTCCGCACGGAAGGCAGTGCGAAATCAGCCCAAGTGAAGACATGGTTGGCTGGAAACAAGCCACATGGCTTTCCCACCAACAGCCAGCAGCACCAACCAAGAGGTAGGTGGCAAAGTTGACTTGCTCGCCAATGGGACATGAAGCGCGGAGAACTTGCGCTCCAAGCACGAAGCCAATCATCAGCTTCCAGTGGCTCCTTAGCATCAGCAAAGGTGGGTGGCTGGAACGCAGGAACTCAGTGAGAGTGTTGCACTCGTTCCTCCGTGCATTCTGCTGCACCAACTGCTCAGCAAGCGCTCATTGCGCCCACGGTTCTCCTCAATGGCCATCAAGACCTCAGCCATCGAGGGTGGTGGCGGCAGATCATCCTCATCATCATTGTGGTTACCGCGACCACCACGGCCTCCACGACCTCCTCGAGCCATTCTGGAGATTTGACAATGACACGGTTAGTATCTTTCTCCGAATGGTCGAACAATAGCATTAGCGTCTACTCAAGTACACAGACTAGGGACGATAATACATTTGTAACGAAAACAAGGAATCAACAAGATAGAACTTGGGTCAAAGATCAGCATCATGTGCTACTAGTGAGAGTTAAGAAATCACAACTTAACACACTCTAGTTGACACAATCCGGGACCTTATGTTCAAGTCCTTGGGTTAAAACCCAAGAAGGAGCAAATGATTAAACTTGATAGAAACATCTGAGTTGATTTGGGATTGCAACGCAGCGGGAGCAACTGGACACATAACACTAAAGGTCGAACCCACCCACGTTATCTCCTAATTTTGAAGTAACAGATGAGAAGTAAAACCTTTAAGTCAAATCGAGGTAAGATTGCTCCGAGATTAGAGGGTAACCAGATAAGGAGTAAAAAGAATCCTAAGATGGTTTTCACAACTCATTTTTAGGTTAAAATATTTTCACAAACACTAGACTCAACATCGACCAGTAGAAGGGTTTCCTACAGGCAGTACTGCTCTGATACCAACTTGTGGCGCCCCGACCTGACTATTATACAGTGATGCTGTGTGTCACTGGTTAAGCGATACAACCGGAGGTTACGGGTTTTGTGGCGCCCTGACCCGACTGCTATATAGTGATGCTGTGTCCCCGGTTAACCGATACCACCAGACACAATATCAAAGCATAATAGAGAGAACAAGACTTGTGGAACAACTGGCACATCACAGACTCTACGACTCAAAGCATTATAGTTCAACTCTTATAATAGAGAAAGAAAGCAAAAATTACAACCAGAGGTCACAGACCCAACAGTACATCATGCGGAAGCAATTTATGTTGTTCTAAACAACAAGATCCAAATATGGCCTAAGAGGCCTATAGATAAACATTGCAGTGCCAGATGTTCCGGGATGTCCCAAGCTGCCACCTGGAACCCCAGACTACTCGTCGACGTCCACAAAGAACCCACCTTCGAGGTCGGTGAAGTCCTCCACTGAAATCAAATAAACAACGTTGAGTTCGACGAACTCTGCAAGATTACTAGAGCTACTAGCTCAATGATTGGCTTTCAAAGGTTTTATGGCTGTTTTGCATAAAGCTAATTTTCTTTATAAAAGACATCTGGCATCGACTAATCAGAATATTTTAGAAAGGAGGTAAGAAGTAAACTCTTTTCTTTTGAACATCTTCATCAGCCACCACCATCAATCACTTCACCTGTCTACGAAGGCACCTCCCCGAATCACCCTCGAGGAAGTCAATCTTGCATTCTCGTTAGTACCTCTAGTACTCAGGTTTTAATCATTCCGTTCAAGTTATTCTATGGTCCCTGAATCCGGCACCAAGTTGTCCTTAACCGTGGACACGGCTTTTCGAAAAGATTTACCCTGCAGGGGTGTACAATGTTTACCACGCGTACCGTCCGACCCATTGCCTACGCATAAGCTCTCTTCCATGGAAAGCCGGCTAGGTGGGAACGGCGTCGACTTCTCCTTCGTTAAGGACTTTCCAGGATCATCAGTGGCGGTAGGACTGTCAAGATCACAAAACCCCGCCCCATGGCCACTCATTTTCCTAACACCACCATCCTCATCTCAGTTCATACCACCATCATCACGCACGCGCAAATGGAAGCCCGAACTAGAGGACCCTGGCTAGCCCCGCCCAAGTTATTTAGTCTATGAGGGTTCCTGCAATTGCATAGGCCTCACGCATGGGTGCACGCTCGGTCTTGGCTCGAAGGGGAGAACTCGCACTTAGGCGGCGAGAACGAGACAACCCACCACATTCCATGTGGCCTCTCATCCCCGCCTTTAAACATGTTATTATATGTCACCACAAATTTCCACCATCATCCGAACATTCCACCACAGTTCCAACAATAACATATCCACCGGACGACTAAGCATTTCAAACTTAGCATGGCTAAGCATATACATATCATTCATACTTATCTCAGGCCAACACTTCGATCCTATGGATATTAGGATGGATACAGGTAATGGCAATAGATTTCTAATGCAACTAGTAGGATACTCTAATCCCAGCAAAACATTTGGAACCGAATGCAATATTATAGTGGGGAAAATAGTTGGAAATATAGGAGGAGACATGCTCAGAGGGGGGATTACGCTTGCCTTGTTCAGGGGGCTGATAATACGGTTCGTCAGGGTACTGCGGTGGAACCCCGACTGCTTGATCTATCGATGCATAAAACACCAGAAGAATAACAATCAATAACCACACATGCATAACAAATGCATTGCACAAATACATGATGGCATGACATTTTAAACGCACTTAACTTTACCATAATCTATCTAGCAATTTAAACAGGGTGCAAATATAATTATTCCAACAATGGAAACTATAACCCCATATTTAACTTAATGTTTTCCTACTTCTAGAAAGTGCAGTGCTGCAATTGTGATCAAATATGCATGATGATGATGTTAATGGACAGTACATATTTTTATGAGCATTTTGAGGTCTTAAACACATTGTTCTGATTAACCAATAATAAGTTATTGAATTTTCAATATTTGATTTAATGCTGCCATTTTACTAACATCACTTAAATAGCATCAAACTAATTATCCATGCTTGGTGAAGTGGTGAAACATGAAGTATATTGAGTGCTGAACATTTTGGTACCTCAAACTTAACCTTTTGGATCAATATTTAATAAGTTATGGATTTTCCAAAAAGGATTTCTTTTCTGTCATTTTTAGTATTACATTTAAACAGAGCGAAAATTAATTCAATTCTATCCAAATAAAGTGTGGATGTGTGAAGTTTGTTAAGACAAACATTTTGACACCTTATTTGCTCAATTTGGATTGGCAGAGCAGAAGATATGAATTTTCAAAGTTCCATTTCCATTAATCATTTTCTGTAATTATTTAATAAGTGCAAAATTTAAAATACAACATTTATGCCACGACCAGATCTACACATAGAAATTTGAATCATCGGATTTGGTTCATTTTTCAATTTACTATGCATTTTAGAAGAAAAGATTTGAATCTGTTTTCAGTTTTCAATTTCTTTTACTTTGCAGAGAAAGGCTGAAACGTTTTTGCACCGGGCAGGGCCTTACACACGCGGTGCTGCCCACTGACATGTGGCCCTAGAGCCAAGTCAGCAGCCACGCGGCGGCCACGTGGGCATGCGAGGCCCACGGCGTTTGACCGCGGCCACGCCACGACCGGCGCGGCGCGCACGCGGTGGCCGGCGGCGAGCTACGCAAATACGGGGATCTACGGGGGGGGGAGGGGAAGAACGAGGATGTCCAGCAGGACGTGCATCTCACCCTCGATGCGTGCGGAGGCTCGGCGGAGACGGGGAAGGTCGGGGTCGCCGGTGATGTTGCCCGGAGCGCGGCGGTCATCGAGGAAGAGGAGCTCGTTTTCCCGGAGCTACACGGCATCCTGGCTCGATTCCTTTGCAGGAGAAGTAAAGGACAACGGGGCGGTCCTTTTGCCCCCAACGGCGGCGCTCGGCGTGGACTAGAACGGCGACGATGCGCGACGGTGACGGCGAGCGAGGTTTCGGGTTCGAGGAAAGAAATGGAGCGAGAGGGGTGAGGAGCAGAGTGTCGTGCTGCTCGTCTTATCCTTGCCCAGGGCAGCGCGAGGATGCAGGGCCCGGCCGGTGAACGCGGGGAGGCGAGCAGGGGGGCCTGGGCGGCGCGGCGACACAGATGTGAGGGGGAGACAGCAGAGGCGCACGGGGTCTATCTCCTCGCAGGGGAGAGGAGAGCAGGGGGTCCGGTGCGCGGCAGGGGAGCGAGGGACACGGCGGCATGGCACCGTGGGAGCCTCCCTCCCGTCCGGCATCGGCGCGGCCGTGTCGGGAGGTGAGAGACGACCTACTTGCGAAAAACCCTGGCACCTTTCTCCTTTTCTGTTTCCTGCCCTTTTCTTTTCTGGAATTTCTGTAATTCAATTAATTGAACCACCTAAACATTTCATAACTTGATGAAACTTGGCACAAAATTCCAATTTGTCATAAAGCACCACTGGTAAAATTTGCAGGCCCTTTTGAGAAAGTTTGTAGAACAAACATGGTTTAGTTTTTCTTATGGCATTTTTGACTTTTCCATAATTTATTTAATTTGGCATTTTCTTATAGTTCCAAAATTATCAAGTTAACTCTTGGAACTTCCTGGACAATTATGGAGGCTCAAGAATAGTTTTGTTTTGCAAGCTTGAACACCTTCATTGATTTGAATTTCATTACGGTAAGTGTGACATTTGTTTTTAAATGGTGCCAAACCAATTGTTTTAATTTGTTTAGCAAATTAAAATGGATGCCATGATGCAATGGAACACAAAAAGTGGAAATTTTATTCGGGTTTTTAGGTTCTCAAACTTCGGGCTGTTACAATTCTACCCCCCTTACAGGAATCTCGTCCCGAGATTCTTAGAGTAGGAAAGAGGGAAGAGGGTTATAACGGTACTACACGATCGTTGACCGATGGCATCATGGATTTCTCCATCGTCTTCACTTCGAGGTCACTATCAGCGTACACCATAGGGGAGAAGGAAACCTCTCCGGAAAGATGGGTCTTTGTAAAGATACAATGACCGGGTACCTCCTAGGAGAGCTTAGGATGAGACTTCAATCATCCCTTGATTTGACAGTTAGGAGAAACATGCGTTTAACGGGAGATTGATAAGAAGTTTCCGGTTGGCAGTCAACAGTTTCTCAAAAGGTTGAGAATATGAACTTTGCACAAGGCCTTAAATTTTTGAGGGAGAGTGTTGAAACAAGATTCCAACAGAGGAAGAGGCAACTTCTACCAATAGCTTGAGTAGAACTTTCCTCACGGAGGAGCATTTCGGATCACTGGAGAAGGATCGGGAAGCTAGATCGAGAGAACTTTAAAAACCCCGGGAACGTTAGTACTGGGAAAAACTTCTTGATTTCTAGACGTCGGGAACAAGCTTCTTGAGGATCACCAACTATCGTTTCTGATTGAGATTTAGATCTGGTCAGGTGTAGAGATACTTCAGACTCAACATGGATGAATAGGAAGTCTTTACACGGGATACCAGCGGATTACATTTGCTAGAACCCAAGAGCTAGACGAGAGGGTCAACTCCAAAGGAGGAATGAGATTGCGGAACTCACGTATTAGCAACTTTTCAGAGGACATCTGCACCTACTCGAATTACCTGCGACAATACACCATTGAGTCTCTGCTGGGGAAACACCACGAAGACAAAAGAAGTTCCCAGACTTCCTCTCTTTCTGAAACAATTCAATCAGTGGCTTGGATGCGTAGATGAAATTCTCAAGGAAAGGAGGTAACAACATACCATTCTGAGAATATTCCACATATTCATGATCAAGTTGAAATGATTCCGAGGGAACCAGAGAATTCAGTTAGATCCACGGCGACATCTTTCAGCAATTGCACGTGAACCAGGGAAAGTCACTTCTAACTTCAGAACACATACCTTGTGACGACACAAAGTTAGTTCTAACAAGTTTCCAATGCTAACGCCCATTATCCAATATGAATCTCCTCAAACCTGGAGAAAATAAGAAGGTAGTTGATTGGCTCAACAACAAATTATCCAGATACTCCAAGACGGTAGACTCATATGTCACTTGAACGGGGCATAAGTATTGGTCAGGCTCACATTCAATAGGTTAGCCTGAGTTTGATTTGACGATAGCCCAATTCAAACCAAAGATTTGTAGGATAGCATATCCATGAAGGAGATACCACCTAACTTCAACACGGTCAGACTAGACATCCCTTTAAAAAGGAACTATGTCAGGATAGAGCTCTTGTCTTTCAACTCTCCAAGTTGTCTAAGCTCAACCAAATAACTCAGGACATCCAGCACGATTTTCTTGGAGAAGGGAGTTGTTCCGAGAACAAGCTTGCTCATAAGCGCAACATCACGATCAGGTGACCACCTGGCGATACTTCTGGAAAGACCTACAGAATATCACGATCCACATATAGGATATCACGACATACCGGTGGATCTTGAGTTCAAGAGAGGATCACGCCTTCAAGGCACAACAATGTGGCCTTGGGAGCTTCGGCACTAACCTGCTCTTTGACCGAGCAAGGGCACCAGCGGAAACGAACTTGGGAGCATAGTCCAATTCATTTTATTGATCGGCTAACCAATCATGATAAGAAGGACAATGAATGTCCTTGGATTTCAGGACAGTAAGAACTGCTGAGGATATCCGATAGTTACCTTATTGCTCAGGTCTCATCATCCTGGAGTAACAAGTCACTCGGAGAACGGAGAGTAACAACGTGTAAGATCCTAACTTCATCAAGAGGATCATGATACTTAGCAGGATTGCACACTCTTTATACCAAGATGTCATGCTATCCTAAGATGGAACATAAACAGAGACTAAAATAAACCTCTTATTCTGTGGACCACAAAACTCTGACCTAGCCCGAGAAGTGGACAAGGTACTGGAGTTTGTTTCTCCTAACAGGACGAAGTGGGAAGTCTTGACGGACCAAGAGAGTGACTTGCATCGGATCATACCAACGCACGATAAAACTTTACTGTCAACTGACAGACAAAGGTTGGAAAGCGGATCAGAGTATGAAACATGCTCAGGAGAATCCTACGATGTGGAAGATGCACCGGTTATTACTCAATTGTGATAACCATGCCAAAAAGGAGAGATGCAGCAGAGTCATGAACATAGATGGGAGACTCGCTAGGGAATCTTGGTCGTAACCCCGATGGTTCCAAGACAGAATCTCCAGCTATGGCAGAGTTAGAGTTACATTGCCCGCTGAGGTGTGGTAATTGGTCAACCATTTAAATCCGAGTTAATGTTCAACCATTTACCAAAAACAAGGACTTGGGTAAAAGGGCAGCTTCATGTACCGGGATTCACAATTAGCATGAGGATCACATGGGTCACAACCCACATAATTCAACACACCAGAATCAAAGTACAATCCGGGACCTTCGTTTCAAGACCTTGGTTTAAGAGGCGAGATAAAAGAGTAACCACTTAGATTTGAAACATCCAAGCAATAAAGAAGGGATTTGTTTCTAGCACCGGACTGTCTCGTATTCCGAAGAACGAAACGAATTCACATGGATATTAAAGGGAGGAACCCAACCACGAGATCCTAAAGTTTTGATGTGACAGACGAGCAGTAAAACTTTTTAATCAAATCGAGGTAAGATAACTCAGAGATAGAGCGATACCAGATAAGGAGTAAAAAGAATCCTAAGAAGGTTTTCACAACTCATTTTTAGGTTAAAAATATTTTCATAAACACTAGACTCAACGTCGACCAGTAGAAGGGTTTCCTACAGGCAGTACTGCTCTGATACCAACTTGTGGCGCCCTGACCCGACTGCGATACAGTGATATTGTGTCCCCGGTTAACCGATACCACCAGACATAATATCAAAGCATAATAGAGAGATCAAGACTTGTGGAACAACTGGCACATCACAGACTCTACGACTCAAAGCATTATAGTTCAACTCTTATAATAGAGAAAGATAGCAAATATTACAACCAGAGGTCACAGACCCAACAGTACATCATGCGGAAGCAATTTATGTTGTTCTAAACAACAAGATCCAAATATGGCCTAAGAGGCCTATAGATAAACATTGCAGTGCCAGCTGTTCCGGGATGTCCCAAGCTGCCACCTGGGAACCCCAGACTACTCGTCGACGTCCACAAAGAACCCACCTTCGAGGTCGGTGAAGTCCTCCACTGAAATCAAATAAACAACGTTGAGTTCGACGAACTCTGCAAGATTACTAGAGCTACTAGCTCAATGATTGGCTTTCAAAGGTTTTATGGCTGTTTTGCATAAAGCTAATTTTCTTTATAAAAGACATCTGGCATCGACTAATTAGAATATTTTAGAAAGGAGGTAAGAAGTAAACTCTTTTCTTTAGAACATCTTCATCAGCCACCACCATCAATCACTTCACCTGTCTACGAAGGCACCTCCCCGAATCACCCTTGAGGAAGTCAATCTTGCATTCTTGTTAGTACCTCTAGTACTCAGGTTTTAATCATTCCGTTCAAGTTATTCTATGGTCCCTGAATCCGGCACCAAGTCGTCCTTAACTGTGGACACGGCTTTTCGAAAAGATTTACCCTGCAGGGTGTACAATGTTTACCACGCGTACCGTCCGTCCCATTGCCTACGCATAAGCTCTCTTCCATGTAAAGCCGGCTGGGTGGGAGCGGCGTCGACTTCTCCTTCGTTAAGGACTTTCCAGGATCATCAGTGGCGGTAGGACTGCCAGGATCACAACACCCCGCCCCACGGCCACTCATTTTCCTAACACCACCATCCTCATCTCAGTTCATACCACCATCATCACGCACGCACAAATGGAAGCCCGAACTAGAGGACCCTGGCTAGCCCCGCCCGAGTTATTTAGTCTATGAGGGTTCCTGCAATTGCATAGGCCTCACGCATGGGTGCACGCTCGGTCTTGGCTCGAAGGGGAGAACTCGCACTTAGGCGGTGAGAACGAGACAACCCACCACATTCCATGTGGCCTCTCATCCCCGCCTTTAAACATGTTATTATATGTCACCACAAATTTCCACCATCATTCGAACATTCCACCACAGTTCCAACAATAACATATCCACCGGACGACTAAGCATTTCAAACTAAGCATGGCAAAGCATATACATAGCATTCATACTTATCTCAGGCCAACACTTCGATCCTATGGATGTTAGGATGGATACAGGTAATGGCAACATATTTCTAATGCAACTAGTAGGATACTCTAATCCCAGCAAAAGACATTTGGAACCGAATGCAATATTATAGTGGGGAAAATAGTTGCGGAAATATAGGAGGAGACATGCTCAGAGGGGGGATTACGCTTGCCTTGTTCAGGGGGCTGATAATACGGTTCGTCAGGGTACTGCGGTGGAACCCTGACTGCTTGATCTATCGATGCATAAAACACCGGAAGAATAACAATCAATAACCACACATGCATAACAAATGCAATGCACAAATACATGATGGCATGACATTTTAAACGCACTGAACTTTACCATAATCTATCTAGCAATTTAAACGGGGTGCAAATATAATTATTCCAACAATGGAAACTATAACCCCATATTTAACTTAATGTTTTCCTACTTCTAGAAAGTGCAGTGCTGCAATTGTGATCAAATATGCATGATGATGATGTTAATGGACAGTACATATTTTTATGAGCATTTTGAGGTCTTAAACACATTGTTCTGATTAACCAATAATAAGTTATTGAATTTTCAATATTTGATTTAATGCTGCCATTTTACTAACATCACTTAAATAGCATCAAAACTAATTATCCATGCTTGGTGAAGTGGTGAAACATGAAGTATTGAGTGCTGAACATTTTGGTACCTCAAACTTAACCTTTTGGATCAATATTTAATAAGTTATGGATTTTCCAAAAAGGATTTCTTTTCTGCCATTTTTCGTATTACATTTAAACAGAGAGAAAATTAATTCAATTCTGTCCAAATAAAGTGTGGATGTGTGAAGTTTGTTAAGACAAACATTTTGACACCTTATTTGCTCAATTTGGATTGGCCGAGCAGAAGATATGAATTTTCAAAGTTCCATTTCCATTAATCATTTTCTGTAATTATTTAATAAGTTCAAAATTTAAAATACAACATTTATGCCAAAATGAGGTTAACAGATATAGCACAACAGATCTACACATAGAAATTTGAATCATCGAATTTGGTTCATTTTTCAATTTACTATGCATTCTAGAAGAAAAGATTTGGATCTGTTTTCAGTTTTCAATTTCTTTTACTTTGCAGAGAAAGGCTGAAACGTTTTTGCACCGGGCAGGGCCTTACACACGCGGTGCTGCCCACTGACATGTGGCCCTAGAGCCAAGTCAGCAGCCACGCGGCGGCCACGTGGGCACGCGAGGCCCACGGCGTTTGACCGCGGCCACGCCACGACCGGCGCGGCGCGCACGCGGTGGCCGGCGGCGAGCTACGCAAATACGGGGATCTACTGGGGGGGAGGGGAAGAACGAGGATGTCCAGCAGGACGTGCATCTCACCCTCAATGCGTGCGAAGGCTCAGCAGAGACGGGGAAGGTCGGGGTCGGCGGTGATGTTGCCCGGAGCGCGGCGGTCGTCGAGGAAGAGGAGCTCGTTTTCCCGGAGCTACACGGCGTCCCGGCTCGATTCCTTTGCAGGAGAAGTAGAGGACAACGGGGCGGTCCTTTTGCCCCCAATGGCGGCGCTCGGCGTGGACTAGAACGGCGACGATGCGCGACGGCGACGGCGAGCGAGGTTTCGGGTTCGAGGAAAGAAAAGGAGAGCGAAAAGGGTGTGGGAGCAGAGCGTCGTGCTGCTCTTCTTATCCTTGCCCAGGGCAGCGCGGGGAGGCAGGGCCCGGCCGGCGAACGCGGGGAGGCGAGCAGGGGGGCCTGGGTGGCGCGGCGACACAGAGGTGAGGGGTAGACAGCAGAGGCGCACGGGGTCTTCTTATCTCCTCGCAGGGGGAGAGGAGAGCAGGGGGGTCCGGTGCGCGGCAGGGGAGCGAGGGACACGGCGGCATGGCGCCGTGGGGGGGCCTCCCTCCCGCCCGGCATCGGCGCGGCTGTGTCGGGAGGTGAGAGATGACCTACTTGCGAAAAACCCCTGGCACCTTTCTCCTTTTCTGTTTCCTGCCCTTTTCTTTTCTGGAATTTCTGTAATTCAATTAATTGAACCACCTAAACATTTCAGAACTTGATGAAACTTGGCACAAAATTCCTATTTGTCATAAAGCACCACTGGTAAAATTTGCAGGCCCTTTTGAGAAAGTTTGTAGAACAAACATGGTTTAGGTTTTCTTATGGCATTTTTGACTTTTCCATAATTTATTTAATTTGGCATTTTCTTATAGTTCCAAAATTATCAAGTTAACTCTTGGAACTTCCTGGACAATTATGGAGGCTCAAGAATAGTTTTGTTTTGCAAGATTGAACACCTTCATTGATTTGAATTTCATTACGGTAAGTGTGACATTTGTTTTTAAATGGTGCCAAACCAATTGTTTTAATTTGTTTAGCAAATTAAAATGGATGCCATGATGCAATGGAACACAAAAGTGGAAATTTTATTCGGGTTTTTAGGTTCTCAAACTTCGGGTTGTTACAGGTTTACCAATCCCCGGCCAAAACCTTTGGCAGGTGTTGCTCAGAATGGATCATTGGCAACACAACACCCCGATTGATGCCTTAACACAGGCACAACCCTCAATGCATAATAGGGAGATCAAGACTTGTGGAACAACTGGCACATCACAGACTCTACGACACAAAACATATAGTTCAACTCTTATAATAGAGAGAGATAGCAAATGACAACCAGAGGTCACAGACCCAACATTACAACAAGCGGAAGCAAATTAAGTTGTTCTAAACAACAAGATCCAGATTATGGCCTAAGAGGCCTACAAATAAACATCCAGCGCCAGCTGTTCCGGGATGTCCCAAGCTGCCACCTAGGAACCCCAGACTACTCGTCGACGTCCACAAAGAACCCACCTTCGAGGTCGGTGAAGTCCTCCTCTGAAACAAAACAAACGACGTTGAGTTCGACGAACTCGCAAGATTATATATAGAGCTTTAGCTCGATGAGGCTTTCAAAGTTATATGGCTCTTTTGCATAAAGCTAATTTTATTTATGAAAAACATAACTCAATGGCATCGACTAGTCAGAGTATTTTCAAAAGAGGTAAGAAGTAACTCTATTCTTTCATCACCTTTCTCAACATCCACCACTATACCTGTTCATCAAAGGCACCTCCCCGAATCACCCTCGAGGAAGCTCACCTTGCAATCTTGAAGTGGTACCTTTAGTACCCAGTTTTTAATCATTCCGTTTAAGTTATTCTATGATCTTATTGTCCTTTTCCAAGTTGTCCATAACCGTGGACACGGCTTTTCGAAAAGATTTACCCTGCAGGGGTGTACAATGTTTGCCACGCGTACCGTCCGGCCCATTACCTGCGCATTAGCTCTTTTCCTTGAAAGCCGGCTGGGTGGGAGCGGTGTCGACTTCTCCTCGTTAAGGACTTTCCAGGATCATCAGTGGCGGCAGGACACGAGATCACACACACCCTGCCCCACGGCCACTTACTTCCTAACACCACCATCCTCATCCCAGTTCATACCACCATCATCACGCACGCGCAAATGGAAGCCTGAACCAGACGACCCTAGCTAGCCCCGCCCGAGTTATTTAGTCTATGAGGGTTCCTGCACTACGAATGCATAGGCCTCATGCATGGTTGCACGCTCAGTCTTGGTTCAGGAGGTAAATAACTCGCACCTAGGCGGCGAGAACGAGACAAAGCACCACAACCACAGTGGCCTCTCATCCCCACCTTTAAGCATTTTAATATCCGTCACCACAATTTCCTCCACCATCAATCTCATCTCATCACCTGTTACCAACATGAACCATCCATCGTACAGCTAAGCATCTACTAAGCATGGCTAAGCATCAACATAGCTTAGTTTAGTATCTCAGGCCAACAATACAAACTTATTGATAATAGGAGGGAAGCAGGTATTGGAATCAGAAACTTAATGCAACTATAGGATACTCTAATCCAACAAAATTGACATTTAGAACCGCATGCAATATTATAGTGGAGAAAATATTTGCGGAAACATAGGATAAGATATGCTCAGAGGGGGATTACGCTTGCCTTGATCAAAGTACTGGTAGTATGGATCTTCGGGGTATTGTGGTGTAACCCCGGCTGCTTGATCTATCGTAGCACAAAACACGGAAGAAACAATCAATCACCACACAAGCTTTAACAAATGCAATGCGCAAACACATGATGACATGCCATTCTAAATCCCCGGGAAGAGGATGATTCAAGCTATTCAACTTAAACGGAGTTCGGATGCTTAACGGGCGCATCACAAATCTACCGGGGGATTAGGTCATGCAGCATATTTACTCGTTAAATGGAGAGGATGAACCCTATCGTTATCTTGCATATGATTGTCATGATCATGAGAAGATGCAGGGTTGGGTGATTAAGCGAGAAGAAGTAATACTACACAATGCCTGGAACAAATTGTTGAAGAGAAAGGGAGTCTTTCAGTTTAACTGGGAGGCAGAATTCCATGCCCGCGGTACTACCGCTGGAACAGGCGGTGGTACCGCTAGGGTCTTCATCGTTCGAACCAGCCAGTCAACGGGTCTTCTTACTTCACGAAGCCCACGCTCCCGGTACCAGTTGGTACCGCTCGAGGTACCGGACAAGGCCTCCGAACGCTGGAAATCGCGGTACCATTAGCGGCACCAGACCCAGCCTTTCCGCATCAGCGGTACCGGCTGGTACCACTGGAGGTACCGTTGGTGTACCGCCCACGTGCCCAGAACACAGTTTTCGGCGGTACCTGCGATGGTACCTGCACCGGTGCTGCTTCAGCAGTGCGTTTGCCAGGGAGCAGCGGTACTACCGCTTATTCCAGCGGTACTACCGCTCCCTGGCAACCTTTACTCAATACAACGAGTATCGCCGCACCTACTCCAGACCCAATACAGAGCTACTAGCTACGGCTAGAGAGGAAAATAGAGGAAAAGAAGAGGCTCGGAAGGTTGCTCTGCTCACCC
Organism: Poa pratensis; assembly: GCA_947311845.1. NCBI lineage: Eukaryota > Viridiplantae > Streptophyta > Magnoliopsida > Poales > Poaceae > Poa > Poa pratensis. The sequence continues at coordinate 38,072,992 of CAMZMU010000041.1, read as the reverse complement.
TAAACTCGTGGGGAGGCTCGGGGAAGGGGGGAAAGTCGGAGTTGGCGGCAATCGAGCTCGACGGGCGGCGGACGTCGTGGACGGAGAACTCGAATCCCGGGCAATGTGTTGCTCCCCGGCTCGATTATTGCGGTGAGGGAGGAGAGGAGAACACGGCCCAGCTTCTTGCGGTCGTCGATTTGCTCGGGAGGCTCTCAGGCAACGGTGACGAGCAAGGCCGCCATGGCCATGGTGCGGAGCTCACGGGGAAGAGGAAAATAGAGGGAGGAAGCAGAGGGGCGAGTGGATAGGGTAGGGTATGGCCTCGTGGGGCTCTCCTTCTTGCAGGGGAGAGGGCAGAGGGGCCCCGGGCGCGGCGTGCTCGAGCTGGTGCGGCTCGGCCGCCCAGCTCGGTCGCTACAGAACGAGGAAGGAGATGGCAGTTTTTGGAAAACCCCCTGGAACTTTTATTGCTATCACGGATAGGTCCTTTCCTTTTTATTAATAAAACCCGTAGCTTTTCAATGATTTTATTAGGGCACTTAAACATTTTATAAAAATTTGAGAAAATTTGTGTAGCCTCCCAAGTGCATGTAGAGGCACCACAAAATTTGGCGTTGCAAAATAAAATAGTTTGGACAACAATTGTTCATAGGGTTCATTTCTGGCATTTTGCTAAATTTCAAAATGTTGCTCCTTTAACAATTTGGAGCAAGTGCAAAATATTATTTTGGAGCTCTTGGAACTTCCTTGACAAATATAAGAGGACATGGTATTTGTGTTTTGCAAGTTTGAGTGCTTTCACGGTTTGAAATTTGTTGAAGCAAAATTGACATTTTGTTTTAAGTGGTGCCACACCACAACAATTCCCTAGCAACACCAACACTTCCCTAGCAACAACAACAAGATGCATGGATGCCATGATGCAATTAACACCAAAGCGAAAATTTTACACGGGTTTTGAGGTTTTTAAACTCCGGGCTGTTACATTTTATCTCATTGATACTATGGCATTTATGAATCGTTCTTCACTGCACCTTGCTCTATGTGAAAGTGCATATATGCCACTACTGCTAAAGTGGTTGAAACTCCTGTGCCTGAGATACCCAAAGTTGGATATAAAATTCCCATGGGTCATGTTAAAAGAGTTATGAAAAATCCATTTACAGGGGATGGAACTAAGTCTGCACGTGAACACATGGAGTTAATTGAAGACATATGCGGGTTATTTAGACTTCCTGGTATTCCTGAGGATGAGGTAAAAAGGAAGTTACTATATTTGGCTTTATCTGGTAACGCTCATGTTTGGTACAGGTCTCTGGATGAAGAAGCGTTTATTGAATGGAATATCTTGAGGAAGGTTTTCTTTCTTAAATATTTACTCCTAAAGAAGCTTATGAGAACCGCTGCTACATATTCAATTTCTGGCCACATCTGGGAGAGAGTATTACTCAAGCTTGGGGGAGATTGAAGGAACTCATTCGCAAGAATCCTTGTCACGATCTTACAAGGAAACTTATACTGATAAACTTTTATGTGAGGCTACCTATGAGGCACAAGGAGATTCTGGATAATTCATCTGGTGGGAGTTTTACAAATAATACTGAAGAAGAAGCATGGAATTTATTGGAGACTATTTCTGAAAATACTGGACATTGGGATCTCGATAAAGGTAATGAGCCTATTTTGATTATGGATATTCATGTGTAGAGAATTTCTCTACTTCTATCCTGATTAAAAATATGAGTGATACATTTAATCTTGACCCTTATGTTATACTTGAAATAGCTAAATCTTTTGCTGAGCATATCCGTGTTCCTAAAAGTGGGTTTGAAGTTTATGTTGAACCTGTTAAACAATCTATTGTTGTTCCTAAAGTTATTAAACAGGTTGAACCGGTGTCATCTGTGACAATTGAGGAGTATGTTGAACACCTCCCTATCCAAATCAAGTTAAAGAGAATTTACTTATTGCTGTTACTAACAAAAGTAATAGAAAGTGTTCTCAGCCATATGAACAGGTGGAAGTCAACACGAAATTTCTGTCATCAAGCAACTTAATGAAGAAGATCCTGTGATGTTTATCTATGTGAAGATGCTACTAAAGTCATCAAAGGTAATTGGCCCAATGGGGAAACCTGTTATATCATGCTCTATTGGTACTTCAAGCTATCATGGTTTATGTGATATTGGATCAAGCATTAGCGTCATCCCATATTCTCTCTATCTTGAAATCAAGCCTGATATTGATCCTATTGTTATGGAAGAGACAGGTATGACAATTCAACTTGCTAATAAAGAATATATTAGTCCATTTGGGATTGTTAGAGATGTTGAAGTATTGGTTGGCAAAATAAAATATCCTGCTGATTTTATTGTGCTTGGTTGTCCTCAAGATTCGTTTTGTCCTATCATTTTTGGTAGACCTTTCTTGCGTACTGTTGGTGCTGAAATCAATTTGCTTAAAGAGAAAGTGTTTATTAAATGTGCTGATGAAAAACTTGAATTCAACTTTTCTAAATTTGCTGATAAACATATTGTGAAGGAGCCAATTTCTGAAGATATAATTGAAACTCTTGCTCATATAGCTGTAGCTTCAACAGATGTTGTAGAACGTTATATGCTTAATCAAGATGAACCGTTTAATGATGAGGAAAAAGAGGCTTTGGAACAAATATTATGGCAACAACCACCACAGTTACAGTTGCATATCCCACCTGATAATCTAGGAGTACTACCACCACCTAAAGGGGATCCTAGTTTTGAATTAAAACCTTTGCCTGCAAATCTGAAATATGCATATTTGATGATAAAAGCATATATCCTGTCATTATTAGTGCTAACCTTTCAGCTGAAGAAGAAGAGAAATTACTTGATGTGCTAAAAGCTCATCGACCAGCCATTGGATACTCTCTTGATGATCTTAAAGGTATAAGCCCAGCTCTATGTATGCATAAAATTAATTTGGAGGAGGATGCAAAACCTGTTGTTGATTATCAACGCCGTCTCCATCCAAAAATGAAAGAAGTGGTAAGGAAAGAGGTAATAAGACTTATTGAAGCTGGTATCATTTATCCTATAGCTGATAGTAAGTGGGTTAGTCCTGTTCATTGTGTTCCTAAAAAGGGTGGAATGACTGTTGTTCCAAATGATGAGGATGAACTTGTGGCTCAACGTACTTGTTGGTTATAGGATGTGTATTGATTTCAGAAAATTAAACAAAGCAAAGATCATTATCCATTGCCATTTATTGATCAAATGTTAGAAAGGTTATCTAAACATTCTCACTTTTGTTATCTAGATGGTTATTCAGGTTTCTCACAAATTCCTGTATAAAGATGATCAAGAAAAGACCACTTTTACTTGCCCATATGGTACATTTGCTTATAGGAGAATGCCATTCGGTTTGTGTAATGCTCCTGCTACTTTTCAAAGATGCATGAATGCTATATTTGCTGATTATATTGAAAAGATAATGGAAGTATTTATGGATGATTTCTCGTTTATGGTACTTCCTTCGATAATTGCTTGTTCAACCTTAACAAAGTTTTGCAGCGTTGTGAAGACCAACACTTAGTCCTTAATTGGGAGAAGTGTCACTTCATGGTTACTGAAGGTATTGTCCTTGGGCATAAGATTTCTGGAAAAGGGATAGAAGTTGATCCAGCAAAGATAGAAGCTATTGAAAAGCTACCATACCCAAAGGACATCAAAGGTATAAGAAGTTTTCTTGGGCATGCAGGTTTTTACCGTAGGTTTATTAAAGATTTCTCCAAAATATCAAAACCTCTAACCAATCTTTTGCAAAAGGATGTTCCTTTCTCTTTTAATGATGATTGCATTGAGTCCTTTAATATTTTGAAGAATGCTTTAATAAGTGCCCTATTATTCAACCTCCTGATTGGAAATTGCCTTTTGAAATTATGTGTGATGCTAGTGATTACGCAGTTGGGGCTGTTTTGGGTCAACGGTTGATAAGAAACTGAATGTTATCTATTATGCTAGTAGAACACTTGATGCGCTCAAAGAAACTATGCTACAACTGAAAAAGAATTTTTGGCAGTATTATTTGCTTGTGACAAGTTTAGACCTTACATTACTGATTCAAAAGTCACATTGCATACTGATCATTCTGCTATTAAATACTTGATGCATAAGAAAGATGCTAAGCCTAGATTAATAAGATGGGTACTTTTATTGCAAGAGTTTGATTTACACATTGTTGATAGGAAAGGGGAAGATAATCAAGTAGCTGATCATCTCTCTAGAATGGAAATATACCTGATGATCCTATTCCTAATTGATAGCTTTGTTAATGAACAACTTGCAAATATTAATGTTTCTAGTGCTAAAGCTGCATCTCCATGGTTTGCTAATTATGCAAATTTTATTGTTGGTAAAGTTTTACCTCCACACTTCACTCATCAACAAAGAAAGAAATTCTTCTATGATCTTAGACATTATTTTTGGGATGATCCTTTCCTTTATAAGAAAAGTGTGGATGGTATTATTAGACGTTGTGTACCTGAGCATGAACAACAGGCTATTATAAGAGATTGCCATGATAGTCCCTATGGAGGGCATCATGCAGGAGATCGCACAGGAGCAAAGGTATTACAATCTGGTTTTTATTGGCCTACTTTATTTAAAGATTGTGCTGAATATGTTAAATCTTGTGATAAATGTCAAAGAGTAGGCAATATTGGTAGGAGAAATGAAATGCCTATGAACTATTCATTGCCACTTGAGCCATTTGATGTGTGGGGCTTTGACTTTATGGGACCTTTCCCAGAGTCAAGACAAAGCATACTCACATTTTGGTTGCAGTTGACTATGTTACAAAGTGGGTGGAAGCAATTCCAACCAAAAGTGCAGATCATGCCACAGCGATGAAGATGCTAAAGGACATCATCTTTCCCAGGTTTGGTGTCCCTAGGTTTTTAATTACGATGGTGGTTCTCACTTCTTGCATGGTGTTCTTAGAAAAACTTTGGCAAAATATGATGTTAACCATAGAATTGCATCACCATATCATCCTCAAACAAGTGGACAAGTTGAATTAAGTAATAGGGAAATTAAACTCATTTTGGAGAAGACAGTAAATAAGTCTAGGTCTGATTGGCCAACTAAAATTAATGATGCATTATGGGCTTATAGAACTGCTTTTAAAAACCCTAGGAATGTCTCCTTATAAAATGGTTTATGGGAAAGCTTGTCATTTGCTGTTGAGTTAGAACATAATGCTAGATGGGCTGTTAAACAATTGAACTTTGACTTTAAAACTGCTGGAGAAAAGAGAATTCTTGATTTAAACCTACTAGATGAATGGAGGAATGAAGCCTATGAAAATGCTAAAATGTTTAAAGAAAAAGTTAAAATTTGGCATGACAGGAAAATTAAGAAGGAATTCAAAGTAGGTGATCAAGTTTTGCTATACAACTCTCGCTTTAAGTTTTCTGCAGGAAAGTTGCGTTCAAAGTGGCAGGGACCATTAGTGATACAGGAGGTGTACCGTTCAGGAGCCATCCGTCTTCACGGTGATATGAAAGGTAAACCTCATGTAGTCAATGGACAACGCCTTAAACCTTATATTGCAGGAAAAAGCTTCATCGGAATGGTGGAAGAGTTGAATTTACAAACACCGGAGGAGGTAATTGAGGAAACCGTGCAGTTTCAGAAACCCTAATCAATAGAAGGTAACTTACTGTTGGAAAGTTTCTCGGAATTGCATAATATTTTACGGAAGTCATTTTTTATGGAAATTAATGTATGGAACAAGAAATCTGACGAAGCGGAGACCCGAGGAAGGAAAGAGGGGGTCCCACCGGCCAGGTACAGGGCCGTGGGCCCACTCCTTTTGCCCCTCGGAGTCCCTTTTGCCCTTTTTCGATCCCGACGCTTCGTCTTGACCTAAAAACCCTCAATATATACCCCTCTCTGTCGATCTAACCTCACATCGAGAGCTTTCGAGCATTCTCTTTTGTTGTTTCTGCCTGTCAGGTTTTTAGCCATGTCTTCGGGAGACTCTTTCCAATGCTCCTCCATGGATGACGATGATGATGAACTCGAGGGTCTCAGCCCCACGTCCATATGGAGGAGGAATAGGAAGAGGAAGGACTACTCCGACGATGAAGACTACAAGCTTGATGAGGAGGAGATGGACAAGCAAGAAGCTGAAGAAGGAGAGTACAAGCCCTCCGTCGACATCGCACCCCTGGCGACAGCACCTGCTTCACCCATTACTATTGCCGGTGTGAGGGTGAACCACTCTCTTGGAAACAAGAGGCAGAACGCGCGCATGCAAACCGGAGGGAAGGTTCCCAGGCTCGCTTGCAAGCAAAAACGTAGCTTCTACTCTTATTGACAGGGAATTCGGCGCGCCACCCATGAGAACTATCCTGGTGAGTGGGATTGCAAGATCCCCAACAAGAAGGTGCCAAGCCCAGAGTGGAAGCCTTGCAAGGAGACGGTTGAGAAGAATCTCATGCAAAAACTGGGAGAAGCTGCAAGCAAATTTGAACAAGCCTACAACCTTTGATGAGCATCATTGGAGATCTTGAAGATAATTACTATGAAGGCGACAAGAAAGGAGAGGAAGTTCTACGTCAAGCTTGGGGGAGTTCCACCTAGTCTTTCTCTTTATCAATCATCTATATCTAGTCATGGCTGTTTTGCTTTTATCGTTTAGTTATCAATATCTCTTAGGCGTGTGTGAGCTCATGGAGCATTATCATGTATCTCTATTTTATGGTTTATCAATGAATATTAAAGTATGGTGTCATCCATAATTCTCTTGTTCGGAGATTCATGGGTAACACCCATGCAAATGAGCGTGGCATATTTAGAGTTTCAATCATATCTTGCCTTGAAATTAATTAACTTGAGTATGTTGGACAATTGTAGAATTACCTCATTATAAAATAAGTAGAAAAGTCAATATGACTTGGAATTAATAGTTTGAAGTTGAGATATTGTCTTGTAGGATAAAAAGTTGAGAAGGGATAATGAAAAGGATATAAAACACTCTTGTTAGACTCTAGTATCTTTTGAGCAAATTAATGATCATGGATATTTCAATACTTATGCTCTTGAATGTGTATGAAAAGGAAGGCACCTGAAGTTTCAGTTAGCCATGGAAAGTGTAAGATAAAGGTGGTATGGAGCATAGGAACTTGATTGAGATATCCATGACTAAAGTTTGTACTAGTTACTAGAGAAGCAAGGTTGACAACATCTTTTTATATCTATCTATCTTTTCATTTGTCTTCTTTGAACTTGTTATCCAATGAGAGTTTATCTTGTCTTTAAATTTCAGTAAAGTATAAAAGGTTATAATGCTTGCCATAAAGAGCAAAAGCATGTGAAAAACTATATGATTCGATTGTCCAACATACAATGGTTTTGCTTTCAAAAGTAAGGGGTGATTGCTAGAGCTTCTATTTATGTTGCCCTCATGTGCATGAGTTTTGTTCATTAATCTTATCTTGCAAGTGAATATGATGATGATACAATTCTCGTATTTATTTATCAACCATAAGTCCATTGATGCATGTAATGATCTATGTCCTTACTTACTCGAGGACGAGTAAAGGTTTAAGCTTGGGGGAGTTGATATGCATTTTATATCATCATTTATGCAACCTTTAGTACATATTAGAATGTTATATGCACTGTTATATCAATGTTTTTACATGTTTTAGATGATTTAGGGGACTTTCATACAAAGTCCCTATTTTTGGTATTTAATTTCTGGGAGGCAGAAAACCCCATTTTCTTGTTTTTATTGTTTCAGGAGTTTCAGGAACCCAAATAATAAAAGGAAAAATACCACGGAGGTTTTTCATCGGAAGGAAGACAATGGAAAGAAGACCGAAGAGAGGAGAGCCACGAGGGCCAAAAGGGGGTGGCCCACGCAGCCCATGTACCTGGCCACGTGGGGCCCACCAAAATCGCCCTCGGGCACCTCCTCCCCTGGGGCTTTTTAGCAACGCCTTCGTCTCGCCCGAAAACCTATACGCCCTAATTTTCCCTAGTCCATGTGAGGTCGCGGCGGCGGCAAAACTTCTGATTCCCTCCGAGGGGGATCAGATCTGCTGCTCCGGAGCTCCGGAGAGGGGGAAATCACCGTCATGGTCATCACCTCTCCTCCTTGGCGTGGGATGAGGCCTCTACATCATCACCCCATCAAGACCAGCACCATCTCCATCATCATCTCCGTGATCCACTCTGTTCCCCTCATAGTTTGAGAGTTGCTATACCCTAGATACTTGTCTTGTGCTACTATTCATGTTTGTGATTGAGTACTTGTCATTTTTGTGGGTGAAGTTATAATTTCAGATTGTGTTGTACCACTTATGCCACTGATTATGATCATGTTTGCACGTTGTGAGTAGTTCCCGCATGTTCCTGAGGGTATGATGAATTGGCAATGATTTATATATAACATGTGTTGGTATTTTGTCAAGAGTTTATCTTTTATGTGATTCTATGATGGTGTTGTGCGAACGTCGACAGCACAACACTTCACCTATATGGGCTCATAGGAGAACACCATAGTATAATGAATTGAGGAAGACTTGGGAGGACAAGTAAACCTGAGATTGAGTCATGAAGTTATTATGAGGGTATTAGTATCGGGGAACTTAGAGTGTAATGCTATGGTGGGACATTATGTCTTAATAATTCTTGTGCAGTCATTTACTTGGCCACATGATCCATCATAAGGTGATGTAGTCTATTTATTTAGCTATACCGAATTATGGCTCCGTCCAAAGAAGATTAAAACTTGAAAGATATTCAATGTGTTGTTTAATAAATCTCTATGCCTAGTATATCCATGCCGCCCTTGGGAATGTTTTCCACATATAAGTTACACATCACTTGAGCTTGTCCTCTTGTCACATAAGAGGATTGGGCTTTCTCTCTTTGAGAGCTTTCACTTGCTACTGTTACTTGCTGCATTGGAATTATACAACCGAAAATACCAAAAACACTTGCATTTTTTTGTTTTATTTATCAATCTTACTAACCAATACCTTCAGCTCCTCGTGGGTTCGACAACCTTTTCTAATTGAAAGGTACTACAATTGATCTCCTGCACTTGGGAGTCATCACCAAGGCATTCTTTCTACTCCCTCGAAACCTTTGCATCTTACAAATCTATTGCATGTTCCCTCTGTTACTCGCAATCTCCTTTCCGTTAAGAAACTTACGCGTGATAATTCTATCTTCGTTGAGTTTCATCCACGTGATTTGTTTGTGAAGGACCGGGACACGAGGGAAATTCTGCTTAGAGGGAGGTGTCGGGGTGGCCTCTATTCCTTGGAGTCATCCGTTATCAAGCAAGCGTTTGAGAGTCTTCGAGTGTCGCGAGAACAATGGCATTGCCGTCTAGGTCATCCAGCCTCTCAAGTGGTGCAACATGTTCTTCATCATAGGGATCAACCATCAGAGTCTAGTAAAAATAATGCAATTTGTGATGCATGTCAACAAGGCAAAAGTCACCAATTGCCTTTTCCTCTTTCTAGCCATCTAATAAAATCTCCTCTTGAAATCATTTATTCGGATGTATGGGGTCATACCTAGACGTCTACTAGTGGACACAAATATTATGTGAGTTTTATTGATGGTTATAGTCGTTTCACTTGGCTTTATTTGCTTAAGCAAAAAATCTGATGTGTTTAAAGTATTCATTCAATTCCAAAACCATGTTGAACGCCTCCTTAGTCGCAAAATTGTTCATGTTCAAACAGATTGGGGTGGCGAATATGTTAGACTCAACAAATTCTTTTCTGATATTGGCATCACACATAGAGTTTCATGGCCCCACACGCACCAACAAAATGGCACCGCTGAGCGAAAACACGGCACATTGTGGAAACCGGTCTCACTCTCCTCGCTCATGCTTCCGTTCCATTTCGTTTTTGGAGTGATCCTTCACCACTGCATGTTTTCTCATAAATCGCCTCCCTAGTCGTGTCATCAACATGAAAACACCCCTTGAACGGCTCTTAGGTGAGGTTCCTGACTATACCTTCCTCAGAGTTTTTGGATGCGCATGTTGGCCCCATCTTCGTCCCTATAATCATAAACTTGAGTTTAGATCCAAAAAGTGTGTGTTTCTTGGCTATAGCTCCTTGCATAAAGGATACAAGTGTCTCCAAATCCCTACAAATCGCGTTTATATTTCTGGTGACGTGGTTTTTGATGAGTCAAGTTTCCCCTTTGCAAACCTGTCCAACAGTGAACAAGCCGCACCCTTGCATTCATCTCCTGCCTTGCCTGGCCAATTTCGTGATATTGCGCATACCTCTCTGCTTCTTCCTAACCATGCTGCAGGTACAGGAAGAGGAGCGCAGCTACACGTTGATACCCGTAGAAGTGATAGCCTTCAGTAGCTACCTGAAATGAAAAGTATACGGGGTTAGGTTGAGCCTCCAAGTGCAGAGTATGTTGTAAGTGGAAGACGTGTTTTCCCCACGAGGGTGACTCGAGTGTTTAATATCGAACTCTCGGGGAATCAGTAGTGAAAGATCTATCTTCCTATCCTTCTTTTGGTCACCTACAAAACAAAGTTAATTGTTTTGGTCCTCAACCTCACATGTGGTTGTCAAGCACAAGGTGTATGAATGATATCAAGATAAATATGCAATGCAAACAAGAAGTAAATATGCAATGGTGGTGGATGAATGTGCAAGGATGATGATAACAATGATAAATGATATTTTTGGGGTTTTTTATGATGAATGCAAGATGGAAAAGTGTTTTTGTATTTTCGGATTTAATAATGGCAGAAAATGGAAAAGTGATAAAAGTGGTTGGAAAGGTGTTTCTTATGATTAAAAATGGAACGGGGTTCATGGTTTCACAAATGCACTCTCTCTTTTAATGGTGTGGCAGACAATGGACACATAGAGTTGACATATGAAACTGCAACACAAAGTTTGATATCAAGTTACTAATTATATGGGCATCACGTCCTAACATAGAGATCTTTTGGTTATTAATCTCTCTTATACTCCACCAAGATGCGAACTAAATCATAACACCTTAGCAATTAAGATAAATCAGAGTATAGCTTTAAGTATCATGACATGAAGTGAAAATAAGAACATGCTAGATCTAGTCATAGAGTAGTGGCGATGGTCACACCCACATCTCCGGTAGCATGGTATTTTTGTTTATCCCTAGTGAGGCCACAAAGTAAGGTAAACACCCAAGTGGATCGCGATATTTCAGTTGTCAATTTACCGCACTCACCACCCCCGTTACTCCAACTAATGCACACATCACCCCACACACGCCCTAATAAACATGCTTGATCATAACAAGTATATAAGAACAGGGTACATAATATGCATCTATACTCATAACTGAAACAAACATTGCAATCTCAAACATATATTAACTCATAAAAAGATCCACCACATAGGAATTAGATATATGACCGTAATCATGTTCAGCAGGTCATACGGTACTAATTAGTGAAGCTCAAAGAGAGGAGAGATACATATCTTACTTCCACAAACCCATAGTCCAGAGGTGGACTACTCCCTCTTCATGATGGAGATGGTGGAGATATCGATGGAGACCACGCCGGCAGCGCCCCGCCGGAGTTTTCCCCCTCCAATCTGCAGCTCCAGATCTTTGTTTTCGTGTTTCTGTGATATGGCGGTGCTTCTTTCGAGAACGCCGTGGGACTTCTTTTATAGGCGTTTTTAGGTCAATACGAAGGCGGTGGAGAAAAGATCGACGACTGCGGAGCTCCAAGGCCCAAAATGGTGGGCCCCACGCGGCCAGGTACAGTGGCCGCGTGGGCCACCCACTTTTGGCCTTCCGGGCTCCGTTTGCTTGATTTCTTCGCTCCTTCGTCTTCTTCCTTCCAAAATAATGACCTCTGTATTTTTCCATATTTTTCTGACGACGTTTGGGTCCCTGAAACATAAAAGGAAAAAATAGGGTTTTCTGCCTGCGCAGGGTTAATTCCATAAAAATAGGAAACAATTATTTTATTTCCTAAAATCATTAAATAACAGTGGTATAACCCTTATATGATGCAAATATGATTGGAATATGAGTGATATAGTGCAAAGTTCAGGTATTCATTTTACATGCATCAACATCCCCAAGCTTAACCAATACTCGTCCTTGAGTATGAAGGTGATAAAACTAACATGGGCTTTGCAATATAGCACTAACAATGGATATCAAAGATGATTGCTACTGCTACATAGAGTCAAATGATTCATTCTTCAAAGGGGTAGCAATATGCAAAATAGTTTATGAAGTGATATCAAGTATTCAATGCAAGGATGTTCAATGAAAGTTCACAAAGTGTAACATAGAAGATAGTAATATGGACCACATGTATGCATAATGATAAGTAAGAACATCCTACATTGGTCATAGAGTGTAGATGAAAATCTGAATATAAAAGGTGGACACTTTGGAAAGATGTATATGTGAGTAGAGGTAAAGCATGCATAAGTTTCATCTAACTTCCAAACTCTTCTACTCAAGTTAATGATTGCAATGTGGAATTCTTGGTGTCAAGCTCTCATTACCCCTATCATAGCATCTTGAATGGTTAAAGTTTAATGTGAAAGCAAATATAAGTAGTGTGCTTGATAAAGTAAAGGTTAGGTGTCTCATGCCCCTTGAATACAAGTACCTTCACCATGATTACTCAACTTAGGAAACAAAGCAAGTTCAAGTTCTATCATTGTAAGTAATAATAGTATCATCAAGAGCGTCAACTGGGGTACCTCTTGTCCCAGGATATGGAACAAGCTCATATCAAAATGACAAGACAAAAAAACAAGATGAACAACCTCAACACCCTTTTTATTTACCATTGGAATAGTTTTTATTATAAGGTGCATCACAGACGGTTCACCATAGCATGTAAGTAAATTTCCACCATGAATGATGCATGGCTTTGATTAGCGGCCCAGGCGTCTCTCTAACCATTTATACAAACTTATTTAAACTACTTCATTTCCACCTCATTCCATCATGATAGGCATCCATAAACAAAAGTACATGGTATCAACAAAATGATGAAGGAGCATGTTGAAAGCTTTGCATGTGACAACACATATGGGCTAATTCCCAACCTTGGACATTTATCAAGCCACTAGCATCATATTATTAATCATAATGGGTCATGTTTTATTTATGCAATAAAAATAAGTTGTGCATCAAGTTCGTGAGAGCTATATAACCAACTTTTCCCATGACTATCAATAACATAAATATTTTCATTCAGAGGTATAGATAACACAAATATCATGATATACATGCTCGGAATAGCATAAAGCCAATAGGTAGATATGGTGGGCTCACTGGAATAACTTTGGTTGAAGGTGTTGGAAACAAGTTTTTGCTTGTTGGAAGATTTGGGCTAGCAAGAGGGAGAAAGTTGACCATCTAGATGCATGCATGAGTGTCCCACTTTCTAAGGAATTATCTCTCTTATATATTTTGTAATGAATTATCTAAGGAAGTGGTTTGTGTTATGCTGGAATATTAGGGGCTTAAATGCAAAGACTAAGCAGTTAGCTTTAATGAATGCTATTAAGTTAAGTGGTTGTGTTATCGTGTGCTTGCAAGAGACAAAGAAGTCCCACTTTGATTTGGCTTTTATTAAATCATGCTGCCCTAGTGATTTCGATGATTTTGTGTATGTTCCCTCCAATGGAGCCTCTGGTGGGCTTATTATTATCTGGAAAAGCTCAGTATTCTCTGGCATGGTTATGCACTGTGAAGCTTTTGCTCTCTCGGTTTATTTCACTTCAAAACAGGATAATTATTCCTGGACTTTACTTAATATTTATCTGCCATGCTCAGGTGATATGAGAGATGAATTTGTAAACTGGTTCTATAATTTGGCTATACCAGATGAGGAGAATTGGCTAATCTGTGGTGACTTTAATTTCATACGATCAATTGATAATCGGAACAAACCGGGAGGGGACGTAGATGACATGCTATTATTCAATGATCTCATCAGAGCTCAAAACCTGACTGAAATACCTATAAAAGGGAGGAGTTTTACCTGGAGTAATATGCAACAGGACCCTTTGTTAGAGCAGCTCGATTGGTTTTTCACATCCCTTCATTGGTCAACATCCTACCCCAACACTGTGGTAAATCCACAAGGAAAACCAACATCTGATCATACGCCATGTGTAGCTTCTATTCAGACTTCAATTCCTGCCTGCAAATTGTTCAGATTTGAGAACTTTTGGACGGCTCACACTGGTTTTCTCGAGACTGTTGCGGCTAGTTGGAACAAGCCAACCCACAAGAAGAACAGTGCTGCAAATTTAAATGCAAAACTAAAGCGTCTACGATATGACTTAAAATTCTGGAGTAAAAACATCTCTAGACTGACTATCTGCATTGAAAATTGTAACAAGGCTCTGCTGGAGCTTGATAATCTGGAGGACAGAAGAGGGCTTACTGTCCCTGAGACTAATTTTAGAAGAATCATCAAGGATCATCTCCTAAAATTACTTGACTTCCAGAGGCAGTACTGGAAAAAGAGATGCACAGTCAGATGGACTAAATTTGGGTATGAAAACACCAAGTTTTTTCATGCAATGGCCACTGACAGATACAGGAGGACTTCCATTGCTCAGCTTTCACTTCCTGATGGGACCCAGGCTACCTCCCATGCTGACAAGGAAAAAATCATTTATGATTCCTTCAAAGATAGACTTGGCACCTCCTAGAACACTGTCATGGGCTTCGATCTGGCAAGCCTCATTGAACCAATTGAAGGCCTTGGTTGTCTTTCTGCTCCATTTTCCCATGAAGAAATAGATACAGTGGTTAAGGAAATGCCAGTTGATAAAGCTCTAGGACCTGATGGTTTTAATGGACAGTTCCTAAAAACCTGTTGGCATATAATTAAAGAGGATATCTATCTCCTATGTCAGGAATTTTATGAAGGGAAGTTGAACTTGGAAAGCATTAATACATGCTTTATCACACTGATTCCTAAAATTGGATCTCCTGCTACAGTTAATGACTTCAGGCCTATCACCCTCCTGAATTGCTGCCTCAAACTGATCAATAACTGTTGGCAAATAGATTACAGAAAATTGTTCTCAAAATTGTCCACAAAAACCAATATGGTTTTCTGAAGGGGAGAACAATCCATGACTGCATTGCCTGGGCGTTTGAGTTCATTCATCAGTGTGAAACATCCAAGAGAGAGATAATTCTGCTAAAATTGGATTTTGCTAAAGCTTTCGACACCATTGACCACAGTGCTATGCTAAAAATCATGAAACAAATGGGTTTTGACTCGAAATGGCTACACTGGATAGAATCCATATTTAGTACTGGCATGTCAAGTGTTCTACTTAATGGTGTACCTGGTAGACAATTCCACTGTAAGAGGGGTGTTCGACAGGGGGATCCCCTCTCACCTCTGATTTTTGTTCTTGCTGCAGACCTCCTGCAATCAGCTATCAACAAGGCCTTTCGTGACAATCTCCTACAAGCTCCCTTTTCACCTGATTATGGCATGGATTATCCAGTGGTTCAGTATGCAGACGACACTATTGTGATCATGCCTGCTTGCACCGACCAAATAGTAAAAATGAAGGAGATTCTTGACACCTATGCTCAGTCCACAGGATTACATATTAACTACCACAAATCAATTATGATTCCTATCAATGTTGCACAGCACCAGGCAACTGTTATTGCTGGAATTTTTGGTTGTGTTATTGGCACAATGCCTTTTACCTACCTTGGCCTTCCATTGGGTACAACAAAACCGACTGTTTATGATCTCATGCCATTAGTGGACAGAATTGAGAGAGCAATGTCTGCCAATTTCATGATGATGTCATACAGTGGGAGAGTCACAGTCATCAACACACTCCTTTCCTCAATTGCAACCTTCTCTATGTGTGCTCTGAAGCTACACCCCAAAATTCTGGAACATGTCGATAAGATCAGAAGGCATTGCTTGTGGAATAAGAAAACAGAGGATGGTGAGGATTGCAATTCTCTGATTGCCTGGGATAAAGTGTGCAGACCCAAGAATAAGGGTGGTATGGGAGTTCTAAATCTTAAAATTTAGAATGAAGGGCTCCTGCTTAAATACCTGCACAAATTCTACAACAAGATGGATACACCATGGGTTACACTTATTTGGAACACGTACTATGTCAACAAGGTGCCACATTCTTCTGAGTTGTGTGGTTCTTTCTGGTGGAGAGATGTCTGTAAACTCTCACCGATCTATAGAGGTATATCACAGTGCACGATTGTCAGAGGGGATACCATTTTATTTTGGAAGGACCCATGGCAAGACCAATTAGCTTCAGCTGCTTATCCTCGAGCCTTTTCCTATTCTCTTGATGAGGATGTTTCGGCTAAGGAATTTCTCACAGCAGAAACGCTGGGGGCCAATTTTCACCTTCCTCTGTCTATGCAAGCTATCCAGGAGCTGAGACAGGCCCAAGCAGATACTGCTCATATCATTCTTGATAATACTACTAATGATCAGTGGTCCTACCTTTGGGGTTCTGACCAATATTCCTCCTGCCAGTATTACAAATTTTGCTTCAGAGAGATAGTCCCACATGAGTCATTCAATTGGATTTGGAAGAGCAAGAGTATTCCCAAAATAAAATTCTTCTGCTGGCTTCTTCTTTCTGACAGATTAAACACGAGGAACATGCTACGAAGGAGACACTATAATGTGGGTAATACATTCAATTGCACTATGTGCAATGATGGGGTTGAGGAAACGGTAGAGCACATTTTCTTCCATTGTAACTTCAGCAAGAGCTGCTGGGAGAAACTGAATTTCCCCCTATCAACCAATGTGGCTGCTAGTAGACTAGAGCTGATAGCCAACTCAAAAGCTCACTGGACCAAACAGATGTTTATGGATGTTTTTGCCTATGCTGCTTGGAGTATTTGGAAAGAAAGGAACAACTTCTACTTCAATGGAATAACACCTTTAACTTCAGCCTGGGCTGCAAGGTTTAAGGAAGACTTCAGACTCCTTGTTCATAGGACTAAGGAGAGCAAACACAACTTTATTTTTTCCCTTTCCAGTACCTTTTAAATTCCAGAACACCTTCCTGTAATTATGTAATTGTGGCTGCTTCCCCTTTGTGGGTGTTTTAATATAGAGGCAGTAGGGATCTCCCCTACTGTCATAAATGTCCAAAAAAACTGCATGAGTGTCCATAGAACTAACTAATCCATGTTAAACAAAGTAAAATAACTTTCAGCATCAAAACATGAATAAGTGATAGCTCTTGATAAAGCATTTGCAAATTATTACTCATAAACAAGCTCATGAATCATGCAACTATATGTATCATTAAAAATCAACTCAAACATCCCTTTTCCCAATATGATAAAAACATCCAACATATTTCAACCCATATTTCCAGTAGCTCTTTCTCA
The DNA here is from genome assembly GCA_947311845.1 of Poa pratensis. Lineage (NCBI taxonomy): Eukaryota > Viridiplantae > Streptophyta > Magnoliopsida > Poales > Poaceae > Poa > Poa pratensis. The sequence continues at coordinate 38,055,572 of CAMZMU010000041.1, read as the reverse complement.
TATAAATGATAATGTGGTGGTATCACAAAATAACAAACAAACCAAAAACAAACAAAAAGACGCTCCAAGTTTATGCGATAAAGTGTTTCGATCGAAAAACAAAAGTTAGACGTGCGCAAACTGATAGTGTGTAGGTCCAGTGGGTTTGTCTTCACATCCCCAAGCTTATGGTCTTCACCATCCTTGGATAACTCTTGGTGCATCTCCTCCAATCCCTGTGAAAAAACTTCAAAACACCGTTTCTCCCATTTTTTCTGTGGGGTGCATTAGTAGTGATAAACAAATAGGTTTCTTGCTGGATATAATCCTTAAACAAAACATCATATGAATGTCCAGAAAGTATATAATGTTGTATGCCTACTCATAAACTCATCTGAATCAAAAAGATTCAAGATAAAAGTTCAAAACATGCATAAAACAAAATGGGACAGGATCTGTCCAGAAAAACAGCAGCAACAAAACGTATTTTTGTACCCTAGCAAAATTTGCCAAAAAATTCTGCAAAAATTCATGCATACAGAGGATGAAAAGATGCAACTACAGTTCAAATATGAGCTCATTCGGAGTTACGGAATAAGAATTAAAAATCATACTGTGCACAGATTCGTGCAGGAATAAAATCTCCGAACGCTATAAGCAACTTTTCAAGACCAAAATGGGTAAAACTTGGCACTTTATTAAAAACTCCAGAAACTAAACTAAAAACAAACTCTCTTGATACATCAAGAGGACACAAAGAAAATCACACATAAAAATAACCGGATTGCCTCCCGCAAAGCGCTTTCTTTATAGCCATATAGCTAGGCTTCTTACTTGTTATTTATTGAAGATGAAGCTCATGAGGGAGCTTGAACTTTGATGTTCCCTTCTTTCTTGGGAAGTGTTCCATGCACTTCTTGTGTGGGAACTGAAACTTCACGTTCCCCTCCTTTGAATCAATGATAGCACCTGTAGTACGAAGAAAAGCTCTTCCAAGAATAATAGGACTAAAGGTTTTATTCCCCATGTCCATGATTAGAAAATCCACAGGCACAAAAAGTCATATGTAACTCTACCATAACATCACTTACTTTCCCTAAAGCATGTTTAATGGAATCATCAGCAAGTGCAAGTTCAATAGAGCATTTTTCAAGATTTTTCAATTCAAGCACTTCATATAGTTCTTTAGACATGACAGAGATACTAGATCCTAGATCAAGTATAGCATGATGTGTCTCTTTTCCAATAGTTACTAGTACCTTGGGAATCCACAAATCCCCAAGCTTAGGTGGTATCATGACCTCTTGGTTGTACCTAGCAATTTTCTCTTTCAAGACATGATTAGCAATATAGGAACCAAAGCCAGCTTGATTAGTGTTGATGGAAGGATCACTTGCAAACTTTTGTAAGATAGAGATTAGTTCATGCAAGCTACAATTTTCTAAGTCAAGCAAAGGATCCTTGACTTCAGTAAGCATTTTAACTTCCTCAACTTCTCTCTCTCTTTCATTACCCCAATAGATTCTTTAGCAACTCTTTCTTACTCATGAATGTGTTCCCAAGACCTATTGATAACTTCTTGGCAATACTTAATTGTTTCCTCGTGTTTTTGGGCTGTAATGATACTCTTTAATGATGACACTTCCTTAGCAAGCTGATCTACCCTTTCAAACAAAGCATCTTGTTTTCAAACTTTGAGATAAATTCCTTATTAAGCTCCTTTTGAGTAGATATAAAAGATCTAATGGTGTTTTCCAAATCACTAGAAATATTACCACTAGTAGCATATTTATTTGGCACATATGGGGGTTTGTTGTAAGAGTTGTAATTGTTATTCCCATACCCATTGTTACCATAGTTCCTAATGAAGTTGACATCAATATTTTCAGAATTATTACCAACTAGTTCTTGCAAAGGAACATTTTCAACACTAGGTTTATTAAGAAAAGCAAGAATAGTATCCATCTTAGATGACAAATCATTAGTTTCCTCAATAGAATTCACTTTATTAGTAGGATTGGGTGCCCTATCAGTATGCCATTGACTATAGTTTTGCAAAATGCTTTCCAATATATTTTTAGCTTCAACTATAGTTTTACTCATAAAAGCACCTCCAGCAGCAGAATCAAGTATGTTTCTAGACATGTAGTTTAAACCATTGTAGAAAGAGTGTAATATGGTCCATTCATTAACCCCATGTGATGGACAAGTTCGAAGCATAAGTTTAATCCTATCCCAAGCCATAGCAACATGTTCATTTTCATTTTGCCTAAAAGAAAGGATGTTGTTTCTATTTTGCAAAATTTTAACAGGAGGATAGTATTTCTTAATAAAAGCTTCTTTAAGATCATCCCATGAATTAATACTACCGGAAGGCAATGAATGCAACCATTCTTTAGCTTTCCCTCTAAGTGAAAAAGGAAATAGCTTCAATTTTAGGATATCACTTTCAACATTCTTAAACTTTTGCATGTCACATACTTCAACAAAATCATGAAATTGTTCCCTAGTTATCAAGTTTAACAAACTAGGACTCACTTCATAGCTATCAGCTTTAATCTCAGGTGTGGCAATAGCTTTAGAGATGAATTGATCATTAGGAGTGTTTGTGTGGTCACACAATTTAGTTCTTTCTCCCATTTTAGCAAGTTTTTTTGTATTTTTTTAATTTTATATGCAAAACTGAAAATAAAATGTGTCTCACAAATGCAAACCGAATTACAAAAGCAAGACAATGCAATGACAATGACAAAACAAATAATTTTGCTTTGAAGGTAAAGATGGATAAGATGATGCTCACGTAGGTGCAACCACCCCAAGCTTAGGTGTTAGCACAAGTTGGTGATGTTGACTTTGTTGTCATGAATCCGGCCTAGAAAACAGGACTAGTGCAGGAGCTTCCTTGGATAAATCTTTTCAGCTATGATTCCCCGGCAACGGCGCCAGAAAACAGTCTTGATACCCGTAGAAGTGATAGCCTTCAGTAGCTACCTGAAATGAAAAGTATACGGGGTTAGGTTGAGCCTCCAAGTGCAGAGTATGTAGTAAGTGGAAGACGTGTTTTCCCCACGAGGGTGACTCGAGGGTTTAATATCAAACTCTCGGGGAATCAGTAGTGAAAGATCTATCTTCATATCCTTCTTTTGGTCACCTACAAAACAAAGTTAATTGTTTTGGTCCTCAACCTCACCTGTGGTTGTCAAGCACAAGGTGTATGAATGATATCAAGATAAATATGCAATGCAAACAAGAAGTAAATATGCAATGGTGGTGGATGAATGTGCAAGGATGATGATAACAATGATAAATGATATTTTTGGGGTTTTTTATGATGAATGCAAGATGGAAAAGTGTTTTTGTATTTTCGGATTTAATAATGGCAGAAAATGGAAAAGTGATAAAAGTGGTTGGAAATGTGTTTCTTATGATTAAAAATGGATCGGGGTTCATGGTTTCACAAATGCACTCTCTCTTTTAATGGTGTGGCAGACAATGGACACATAGAGTTGACATATGAGATTGCAACACAAAGTTTGATATCAAGTTACTAATTATATGGGTATCACGTCCTAACATAGAGATCTTTTGGTTATTAATCTCTCTTATACTCCACCAAGATGCGAACTAAATCATAACACCTTAGCGATTAAGATAAATCAGAGTATAGATTTAAGTATCATGACATGAAGTGAAAATAAGAACATGCTAGATCTAGTCATAGAGTAGTGGCGATGGTCACACCCACATCTCCGGTAGCATGGTATTTTTGTTTATCCCTAGTGAGGCAACAAAGTAAGGTAAACACCCAAGTGGATCGCGATATTTCAGTTGTCAACTTACCGCACTCACCACCCCCTGTTACTCCAACTAATGCACACATCACCCCACACATGCCTTCATAAACATGCTTGATCATAACAAGTATATAAGAACGGGGTACATAATATGCATCTATACTCATAACTGAAACAAACATTGCAATCTCAAACATATATTAACTCATAAAAAGATCCACCACATAGGAATTAGATATATGACCGTAATCATGTTCAGCAGCTCATACGGTACTAATTAGTGAAGCTCAAAGAGAGGAGAGATACATATGTTACTTCCACAAACCCATAGTCCAGAGGTGGACTACTCCCTCTTCATGATGGAGATGGTGGAGATATCGATGGAGACCACGCCGGCAGCGCCCCGCCGGAGTTTTCCCCCTCCAATCTGCAGCTCCAGATCTTCGTTTTCGTGTTTCTATGATATGGCGGCGCTTCTTTTCGAGAACGACGTGGGACTTCTTTTATAGGCGTTTTTAGGTCAAGACAAAGGCGGTGGAGAAAAGATCGACGGCTGCGGAGCTCCGAGGCCCAAAATGGTGGGCCCCACGCGGCCAAGTACAGTGGCCGCGTGGGCCACCCCTTTTGGCCTTCCAGGCTCCGTTTGCTTGATTCCTTCGCTCCTTCGTCTTCTTCCTTCCAAAATAATGACCTCTGTATTTTTCCATATTTTTCTGACGACGTTTGGGTCCCTGAAACATAAAAGGAAAAAACAATAGGGTTTCTGCCTGCGTAGGGTTAATTCCATAAAAATAGGAAATAATTATTTTATTTCCTAAAATCATTAAATAACAGTGGTATAACACTTATATGATGCAAATATGATTGGAATATGAGTGATATAGTGCAAAGTTCATGTATGCATTTTACATGCATCACACGTCGATCATACTGATCCGTCATTGCATGGTGAGTCCTCGGGTTCCAGCGATGCCATGCATCACACCCCTGCACGTACGCCCGTGCGCGATCGCGAGCCCGACCCAGCATCGGCCCGCTCGTCATCTGACCCAGAGGCTCCACCGTCCCCTGGTGATGGGACGTTCCCTGGTGACGGGCCGTCGACACCCAGCACTGGGACATCTCCCTCGTCGCCGAGCCCTGCTACTGAGCAGTCATCGCCAGCTTCCCCCACGTCCAGCCCCTCCACGAGCTCCTCCGCACCTGCTCCAGCTCCTCCACCACGGCTTGGGCCAGTGACACGGTTGTGGAACAATATTCGCTGCCCGCTCGCTCGCACGGACGACACGGTCGCCTGGCTCGCAGCGTGCATGGCGCATGCAGCGTCGTCTCCTAGTGCTGAACCGTGTGACTTCCGTGCGGCTCTCTCTATTCCGCACTGGAAAACTGCAATGGATGATGAGTTCGACGCCTTGATCAAGAACAAGACATGTCGATTGGTTCCTAAACCTCCTGGTGTCAATATAATTGACTCAAAGTGGATCTTTAAACTGAAGCATCATGCAGATGGGTCTATCGAGCGGTACAAGGCTCGTCTCGTGGCAAAAGTGTACAAACCAACCACCATTCGACTCCTCCTATCCCTTGCAGTCTCTCGTCGTTGGCACCTTCGGCAGCTCAACATCCAGAATGCTTTCTTGAATGGTTTCCTTGATGAAGAAGTATACATGCGCCAACCACCTGGATATGAAGACCCAGCACCTCCTGATCGTCTTTGTCGTCTCGAGAAGGCTCTATATGGGTTGAAGCAGACGCCTCGTGCATGGCATGCGCGGCTCAGCTCAGTTCTCCGCACATTTGGTTTTGTTGCCTCGGCTGCTGATACTTCACTCTTCATTTTCCGTAGCTCCGCTGTGGTCACATTTTTGCTAGTATATGTCGATGATATAATTGTTCTCAGCTCGTCGGCCAGTGCACCTGCTCAGCTCATACAGGATCTGTGGACAGAGTTTGTGGTCAAAGATCTTGACCCGTTGCATTTCTTCCTTGGCATTGAAGTGCGTCCCTCGACTGCTGGTGGTCTATTGCTCTCTCAGCGGAAGTATGCTTCTGAACTACTCCGACGGTCTGGCATGCTGAAATGAAAACCGGCTCACACTCCCATGTCCGCCACCGACAAACTGTCCGCCATGGATGGAGATTTGCTCCCTTTAGAGGATGCTACCTTATATCGCAGTATCGTTGGTGGACTACAGTACCTCACAGTCACACGGCCCGATCTCTCTTATGTGGTTAACCGTGTGTGTCAGTACCTTCATGCACCCCGTGACAGCCATTGGAACGCAGTTAAGCGGATACTCCGCTTTGTTCAGTTCACTCTGTCACTTGGGCTATCTATTCATCCAGCAGTTGATGATTTGTTGTCTGCTTTTTCCGATGCTGATTGGGCGGGGAATATTGATGATCGGCGATCAACCGGGGGATATGCTATCTTCTTTGGAGGAAATTTGATCGCCTGGAGTGCTCGCAAACAGGCTACGGTGTCAAGATCCAGCACTGAGTCGGAGTACAAAGCTCTAGCAAACGCCACAGCCGAACTCATTTGGGTTCAATCTCTCCTTGGTGAGCTAGGCATTCCCATATCTCGAGCTCCAGTTTTGTGTTGTGACAACATTGGCGCCACTTATCTCTCAGCAAATCCAGTATTTCATGCTCGTACCAAGCATATTGAGGTAGATTTCCACTTTGTTCGAGAGAGAGTTTCACAAAAGCAATTAGTGATCAAGTTCATCTCTTCTACTGATCAAGTTGCTGATATCTTCACCAAGCCACTCCCAGATTCGGCGTTTCGATGGTGTAAGCGCAATCTCAACTTGTTAGACAGTTGAGATTGAGGGAGGGTGTTAGAATATACAGTTAGTACCTAACAGTTCTGTTTGTATCGTTGTATAGATAAGATTGACAGCTGGTAGTTTGTTAGGTTTTGTATACGTGATGCACACGTTGTAATCCATCTGATCTCTATATATAGAAGAGTATGGCCAGCCGGTTGTGCTGCGCCAATTGCTTCCAAATTCATCTACTCACGTATCTTTTCACAGTTGACGACTTGTTTTGGAAGGGAGGCCAAAACCTTGCTTGAGTCCCCTTTCTTGCAAATTACCTGGCTCCACCTATCTTGAACAGTATCCACTCCTTGCCATTCATATGTGGCAAGATCATGCAAACCCAACCAGCTCTTCAAAGAGGTCCATATTCTCATAGTGAAGCGACACTTGAACATTACATGTGGCCGTATCTTGCACTTGGTTGTGAAGCTTACATAGTCAACAATTTGGCCATCCCCTTCGATGGAGCGTATTCGCCATCCACACACGGTTTTGAAGGATCAACCAAGAAATTATTTTGCATTTGGGTATCGCCCATGGTTTGCATACATGGATAGGCATCGTTGATGTTGTTTGTCCTAGGAACTGTATCGACGATTATGATGCATTTTATCTAGGGTGGCATTGTGAATGTGGGTTTCGGACACCATCTTCCAAAGCTTGATGAATTGTTGGATGAGATCAAGAGAGAGCCCCACTTGGGTGTTAATTTCGGACACCCAAAAGTCATTTTCCAATGCTTTCTGCACCATCCAATTTCTCTTTTTTGCAAGCTCAAAGATTAGAGGTTCCACATCCTTAGGTCTCATACCATGAAGCCACGCCAAGCCCCATAAATGTGCTTTATCTCCATTTCCAACTGTGACTTTGGTTGGGCCCGTGAATAAATCATGGTCATTTGCGGTGCAAAAATTTCCAAGATCCACCCACGGTTTGGGGTTGTCACTCCGCTCATGCCAAAGCCCACACAAAAGAAGGGGAGGCAAAGTTCAATATGCTGAGGATCCCGAGCCTGCCAATTATTTGGCTTGTACCTCTCGATTCTTATAAAGGATTGACTACGGTCTATAACCGCAATAGTGGTCTCTAAACTCGGTAGTCAACACAAACCTTAGATGACAGTTGCTTGGTACTAACTTTTACGGTGAGTATTTTTGTACAGCTAACTGCAAACGCAAAAATATAATAATTAAAAACATTAGATATATCTAATATAGAAATGTAGCAATTGATGAGCTGCAGCAAGCATCGATCGTTCCGAAAGGAGTCGGGACATCGCTTATACTTCGAAGTTCATACGCGTAAAGCAGACATAATTGATAATCGTGACACTCATGAGCCTGACACCCGGGGATACTACTACTGCATACAGAATTGCAGATACATCATTCATCCATACATCACATAAAGCCCAATCTAAATCTTACGCAGCTCATGGTAGATTGTTTCTCTATTTCGGCTTCCTGAGGACAGAAATGGTGCAGCGCACAGTGAAGCAATCTCGGTTAAGGTGCTTCTCAAAATCTTTCTCGCTCATGAAACGGGAGAAGCCCTCCGTCTGACCGCAGTAGAAGAATTCAGAGGACACCCTCTTCTCCACTGTTGCCGACGGCTTGCCGGACTTCTCCAGCAGCGTGCATAGGAAGCTCACGCCGACGTGACTTACGGGCTTGCTCAAGCAAACAAGGTCGAGCGATACATCGGACGGGTAGCTGGTGCCGAAGCGCACGGCCCAGTCGTACCCGCCGACGCTGAAGGTGTCAGAGTTGAAGTATTTGCCGCCGGACGCCATCCGTTTGGTGAGGGAGTAGTCTTCGACCTGAAGTCGTAAACTCTTTTCGCGGCGACGGTGAGGCTCATGCTGCCGGAGGATTCTGGTTTGGCCATTGGAGTGGAGGTGGTGTTTGTGCGTGGATCAATCGAAGTACCAGCTCCTGAATATATAGAGGCAGTGCGCACATGTGAATCCGTGAAGTCCTCATTTGTGATACCTCCGACTCCGAGTGTCTTCAGCTTCCGCGCCGCGCCTCATTGGGAACAAGCGGGCGCTTGACTGAGCATTGATAAGGAGTCGATCGAAAAGATGAAAAGCCAGTATTTTCCATCAAAAAATAAGCAGACATGCGTGCACAGCCCCTACCTGTCAGTTTGAAAAAAAACGTGTATTAGAGTATCTCTAGCAGATCCCGGATAAGCGCAACCGAAACAGCTTCACGTACGACACTTTTCGTACGAAACTTGTCCGACACTGCATCAGACGGACTAGACTTGAGCCTTAGCGTGAGTGCCTGACCCATGGAAACAATCCAACTGCGTACGAAAAGCGTCGGACGGGAATCGTACAGATTTCGTCGGACGTCGTTTCCCCAAAACTGATTTCCTGGTTCGCAAAGCGTAGACCAAGTACCAGATATTTTTACTGGAAATTTAAATAAGAACTTCACATGGATTTCATCGATCACCAGCTCATACACCATCCAAATACATTGAAACTAATCGCGGTAGAGGAAATGGGGGCGGGGGCGGGGGCGAACACCAAATGCCACTAGTACCGGATGATATTTGCTAATATGATTATTCGACTTACAACAATTTATTAGAGTGGTATAACATCTTAATTGAAGCGAATTTATTATATTCTATCGATAGTTCTTGGGCTCATTGTGTGGGTTTCACCCTGGGGCCTCTGAAATGACAGGCGAGTCTTGTTTGAATTGGTGAGCAACCAACTCTATGGAGAACCAGACCCCTGTTCTACGCGAATGCTATATATCGCCCGTTAGAGGCATGAATCGGCCGAGCCGCTAACGGGGGCATTCTACCTCGGCCGGCCCACTAGGGGCAGTGTGCTACGTCAGTTTGTTCTTTCTTTGTTTGTTTTTCCTTTTTACTTTTATTTTTTGTTTATTTTCTTTTTCTGTTTCTTTTTCTATTTTCTTAATAGGAATTTAAAAATGTATGTAATTGATTTTTTTCAGATTCAAAATTTGTTCTTTTCAAAAATTGTTTAAATATGAAAATTAAGCAAATTCAAAAATATGTTCAATTCGAAAATTATTCAAATTGGAAATTAGTTCATTTACAAAAATGTTTTGAATTCAAAATTTGGATTCACTATTTAAAAATTATTCGAATTAAAAAATGTTAATTTTTGAAAAATGTTCAAATTCAAAATTTGTTCATTTTCGAAAATTGATCAGATTTGAAATTTGTTTGCATTTTAAAAAAATTCAAATTCAAAATTTGTTCATTTGCGAAAATTGATCAAATTTGAAATTTGTTTGCATTTTAAAATTGTTCAAAATTCCTATTTTTTGGAAAAAAATCAAGTTCGGAATTTGTTCAATTTAAAAAATGTTCATTTCTAGAAATTGTTCAATTTCAAAATTTTATTAGATTTGAAAAAATTTCAAATAGATTTTTGTGTATATTCAAAACTTGTTCATAATCCAAAATTGAACAAAAAAATTATTTTATTTTTTTGAATATGAAGTTTTGATATAAAAAAAGAAAATATGAAACAAAATGGAAAACATACGAAAAAGAAAACGGAGGGAAAGAAAAAAATGTACCTGGGCCGGCCCGCTAGGGCAGGCGGAGGTGCCTGTTTCAGGTGGCGCTACCACTTACCGCCGCTAACGAGCGATACTTAGCGCACTTCCAACGGGCTGGCGCAAACGAATCATCTCAATCCATTTTTGTCGAACAGACAAGAGAGGTGCTCCAACAGGCTGGCGCAAAGGGACTTGTGTCAACGCAGACACGTGATTTCGCCCCAAACGTGGCCTAACTTTGGTCCAGCTTTGGGACGGGATGGACCTCGGTCCGCCCCCAAACTGACAAAAAATGTGTCGGTTTTGGTGTTCATTTGCGCCAGCCGTTGAAGGACCCGTTGAAGGTGCCCTTTGGTCCTCCCGTTCTACCCAGAAATGTATCCTGTCTCACTCACTATAACTACAGATCTTACTAGCAGATTCGACAGCGTGTCAGTTCCTGATGAGTATATCTGAATCCGAATAAAGCCTAAGCACGCAAATATTTAGAAATGCCTTGATATTATTTCGGGAATAGTTTCACTTTCTCAAGTTGAATGAAATAGGTTGCTCATCTTGCAGTACCCAAACAGATAGCGTCATGTACAGTTTTAGTCTGCACGCTGAACAAACTAAAACTGCAAGATCTTGATGACTGCCCTAAGAGCATCTCCGAGAACGACGACGGCCAGGCCAACTGGGGCTACTGGCTGGACCGCTTCGAGCGTAAGCGGTCGGCGGTCATCGCCACCAACGACGGCCACAACTCGCGCACCACGCGCTACAACACTGCTGGCTGCAAAGCCTGGTGGGAAGCAACCGGCTACACGGTTGCCTCCGCCATCGATGTGGCACGCCGCCACGCTGCTACGGGCAGTGCCATTCCCTTCCGCCTCCTCGCGCCTCCGCAAGAAGGACGACGCCAGGTTGCGCGCCGCTCGCCGCCACGCCCGCGCGAGCGCCTCTTCCTCTGTCAACCCAGGGCGGAGGCAATGCCGGTGGAGACCATCCCCTACGGCTACGACGTGCCGCGCGAGTTGCGGAACGAGCACGACGGCGACAGTTCGGGCTTCCTGGCGGCACTCTCCGAGTCCACGGTGGACATCGAGCAGGACTCGCCAGGCGTCTTGGCGACCCTGGCAATGACGGCCTCCTCCTCCTCCGGCGGCCCCTCCACCAGCCGTGCGACGGGCAACGACGGCGTGTCCTCCAGTCGCCCGCCACGCCACGACGGCGCGTCCTCCAGCCATGCTGGCTCCTCCGCGGCGCCGGTGACGATCGAGGACGACTGGTGGGACGACCTGTAGACTAGGGCGCTAGGCCGCCGCAGTTCAAATTTCATTCAAATTTTTTGTAATATATAATTAATATGAATGAAATTTGAATTTTTTAAGTTTTCTAAAATGAAGTTGAATGCCGGCAGGGTGTTCGACCATTTGCGCGTGTTTGGGGTGAGCCTTTAGGGTGTGCCGCTGTGGACGGCCTCCAAATGTTGGCCGAACACATGTCCGGCACCCCAAAGGAAGCCCAATTGAGAGGTGCCGGACAACAATTTAGAGGCCCTCGGTGGAGATGCTCTAATAGCTAATCTCTCACTATCAGTTACATACAGATTCGTCAGACTGAACCTCGAAGGTGAAGCAACTCGGGCTTGCAGATGTGCCAAAGGAGAACTCTCCCCAATCCCATGCGCAAAACGGAACCATCGATAATACTGCGTGCTTTCGCACAAGGCACAACCTATCCCGTATCCTATCTAGTACGGAGTAGGTTTCAAAACTCTCGGCTCCTAGATCAGAAACACAACTGATTCACCGAACCTGTGATCGGAGAACGATGTCACGATCATGGAGGTCACCCCGAGAGTGTCTGCAGCAGGATCGGTTGAACGTGTCGATCGGGCCGGGCATGCACCAGTGCACGCAGTCATTCTGCACCCGGGCGCCGGCGCCTTCGCCGCCGGCGAACGGGTCGTTGCGCATGTACGGTCCGGGGTGACCGTCCGGCCGCAGGTTGGCCAGCTTCGTCACGTCGAGCGTCACGAACCGCAGCGGGCCAGCGCCAGCGTCGGCCGCGGCCATGGCCACCGCCTCCACGACGGTCTTCCTCATCTCTGTCTTCGTGTAGCCCAGCTCCTTCTCGCCGTCCTTGTACGGCTGTTTCTTTGAGCACGCGCCGGCCTTGTCCCACTCCCCCTCGAAATGTGCCGGCGAGAACGTGGTGAACGTGACTACCTTCTTCTTGCCGGCCGCCCCGTGCCGCCGGGGCACCTCGGCGAGCGTCCGTTGCACGGCTTCCTTGAACACGCCGAAGAAGGCAGTCTCGGTGTGGTTCAGGTCCGCGCAGTCGTGGCAGCCCACGACCCTGCCGCCGTCATGGTAAATGCCGGGGATCAGGAACCAGTGCCCGACGGACAGGACGACAGCATCGAGTGCGGCCAGCTGGGACATCCACCGCTCGTCGAACGAGACAAGGAACACGTTATTGTGCCGCACGCCGGCGTGCTCCGCCTTCTCGACGACCTTGACGAGTAGCGGCGACCAGAAGATGGACACGGTGGCGTTGTGCTCGCGGAAGATCCACCGCCGGAACCTGTTCTCCTCGCCGTCCCGGTAGACGAGGTCGGGGCGGGAGCGGGAGGCGACGAGGCAGAGCAGCGACTCGCCCTGGTTGCGCGCCAGGGAGTCGCCGACGAAGGCCAGGTGCCTGTTCCGGAGCCAGCGGAGGAAGGCGTCCGGGGAAAGGCCGGGAGGTCACACCGCCGTGGCCGCCACCGCCAGTGGAGGTACCCGGTGTCCGGCCGGCCGTGCGCCATGCAGTTCTGGCCGTCCTTGATCGTGCCGCAGCTCGTCCCGTTGTAGAGCGGCGGGCGAGTGTCCGGCACCCACTCGCCATCCGAGTAGTCGCACGGCGGCGACGCGGACGCCGACACTTCTCCGGCTGCTCGGTTCAACACAAAGATGCAAGATTTAATCTGCAAGAATGCCATTTCTTGTCTAAACAATGTTAAGTATATAAGCAATTTAGCAGTAGATTTAATCCGCGAAAAAGGTAAACATGATATGACTAGAATAACCAGAATTAAACTAATCATGTGATCTACTAAAAACGTAAACAAGTCGAATGAATCTAGAGCAACTACCACAAGCAGGAACTCTAGCAGCATATCTAACCAGAAGATCAAGAGGACATACGTTGCAGCGGCAGTAGCAGCAGCGGCCCCGGTGTCACCCATGTAGTCGCTGAAGAGGTTGGCGATGTCGGAGAAGAAGTCGTCGTTGGGGAAGAACTCGAAGCCAGCAGTCGCGGGAGTGCGCTCGCCAAAAACCTGATCGCCCCTCTCCCGTACAGGATCACAAGAGGCGGGGTTCCGGAGGCCTGCTGTCCCTTCAACCGGTGCACGCCGGAAGACGGGATGGAGAAGACTTGGAAGACGGCGGCGCAAGGTTCTGGAACTAAGGCGGCGAGCGACCATGTGTTGCGTATGTTTGGCGGCTAGGGTTTGCACGGTCAGTATATATAGCGTAGCTCGGGTAGGACGTGGGCGTAGCCGCACGATCGAGTCGGTAACAGCCCCACGATCCAAAGGAATCGGAAACGGCTGAATAATATTATTGATTAATGACTCATTAGTTTTTCCCGAACAGCAAAAATATAACTCGGTGAGATTCCCGCAACCCGCGCGGCGCGGCGAGGCGAGCGAGGAGGAGCGCGCGTGTGGACTGCCTCCTTTCTCCTCACAACTGACACCTCATGTTAGTAGTGAAACAGCTCACTATATAAAGTGGTGCAGCTCACTCCCAACTAGCAGTATGGGACTAAAGTTCAGTCACGTACACACAGCCACATGCACATGGCCAAATAAGAATTTCAGAATTTTTAGTTGAGCTTTGGACAAAGGCTCACTAGCAAACCTAGTCAAAATTCCAACAAACAATCTCCCAGGAACTAAGAAGTGGGTGAATATTTCCATAAGAAACATCAGAAATCACATGCAAAATATCAGACGGTCCATCATGGTCACTACTTATTGAGCTGAAGAACGCTTTATGCTTTGCTTCACGGAAAATACGAGAAAATGGTAAGGAAAAAACGCCAATAATTCAGACAAAACTGAATCCACTCACCGCAAAGCCCAATTGAGAGGCAAATTTCGAAAGCACATTTCAGCACTCGCTAAGCAGAATCGATTTGGGAAAACAGAGCAGTGTACCTTGCGTTTCCCCAAGCGTTCCAGCCCCTTGGTCGGCACGCGGTGGAGGCGGCTCTTCACGAGCATTCACCGGCGCATGCCCGTGCTGGGTTGGGACGACGGTGGTACGTGCCCTAAGTAGTATCATCAGTGAAAAAATCAAAGATTTTACTAATGGGCACGTCACACCAAAAAATTGTTGGCTATTATTATAAAACGTTGTCAATTCAGTGTATAATCGTAAATTTAAATTGTAATATGGCATAAAAGAAATAAATAATATGCCCAAGTGAAATGAGTACAAATAATTTGGCAGCAATTCATACTTGATACATGTATGGTACATTATTACAAATTTCCGTACCACCAGACAGTCAGTTCATCATGGTCACTATTTACTTACTGATCTGAAGACGCTTTATGCTTTGCTTGACGGTAAATACTTGAGAAAATGGTGAGAAAAAATGCCATTAATTCAGACAAAATGTAAATCCACTCACGGGTAAACATAATTGGTTTGGGCCCCCAAACCAATTATGTTTACCCGTGAGTGGATTTACATTTTGTCTGAATTAATGGGCAACAGCCTCCAATATGCTCATTGATTCTGCTCCGGCTGAGGGAGGAACACAACATGGAGCTCCGTCGGCCAACACACTCATGGGTTTGGCGGTCACTCCTTTTAATCCTAACCCTAAAACCCCGAGGGCAATCGAGTTGGTCAAGCAATGGAGGCAAGCTGCTGGTCTGAAGGTTAATACTGACCCAAGTTCTGAAGCTCGGGTGCCTGGTAGTGTGCGATTTCGGAAAAACCTGTTTCCAGAAGTTCCTGGGCATTTGGAGAAGCAGCTGTGCAAGGAGAAAAGCGGGCCGGTATCTGTCACCTGTGCGACACCCAGCGCTGCTCCCTGCTCCGGCTCTGCTGGGCCGAGCGCCGTGGCTGCCGTT
Source organism: Poa pratensis (assembly GCA_947311845.1). Lineage (NCBI taxonomy): Eukaryota > Viridiplantae > Streptophyta > Magnoliopsida > Poales > Poaceae > Poa > Poa pratensis. The sequence goes on along the minus strand of CAMZMU010000041.1, from coordinate 38,040,298 downwards.
GGGCCAAAAGCGGCTGATGTGCCTCCCGTCGGCACTGTTGGTGACCTCGGTGCGAGCGGGCTTCAGCCGGTTGGCGGGCCGCTCACTGCCGCCTGCGCGACAGCCATCACGTGCACAGCGCCAGAGCTGCTTGTGGGCTCCCTGAGCTGCACGATGAGGAGGTGCGGAGGTGGGCTGGGATCGCCAGGACGGGCCACGGTGGAGGAGGACTCTACGTCGACCTTGTCCTCCCCTGTAGTGGCTGCGACTTCTCCGACTACTTCTACGATGGTTGAGAGGGCTGCTACACCGCCTCTGCCCTCTCCCATTGTGGACACACCAGGGGAGACGCCTCATGTGGCACCTCGGCGTAGCGGTCGTCATCGCACCGGGAAGAATGGTGCGTCGGCGACGGACAAGGACTCAATGGCAAAAGCGATGCGTCGCAAAGCCGAGTCTTTCTCTACTCCTGATGCTGGTACATCTCAAACCTCTAAATCATTTTTGTCTTTTCCTACTTCTGCTTTATCTGCTAAGTTATCAGCGGTAGGAGTAAGTTTAGGGTCAAATGATAAGGAGGTGGTTTTTTCGGCTAATGTTCTAAAGCATGTGGAGTATGATCGTCGTAGGGTGTCACCTAGTGTTTCGAGTAGGCCGGTAACCTCACATGTAGATGATGATGATGCGAATGACACAATAGATGGACAGCTTCTATCACATCTTGTAGGTGAGGTTACCGAGGTGGATTTGGACGAGGCTAAGCTAGGATCTTTTGATGACCTGTACGCTACTGGCCGGAGATCTAAATCCGCAAAAAATAAAAAGAACAAATCCTCGCGTAAAAATGCGAGTAAGTCAAAATCTCCAATAGTTTCCCAATGAATGGCATATTTGAAAATAGCAGAGGTCTAGGTGACTTGGCTAAACATTTGAATATTGCGCATCATGTGAGGGATCACAAGTTGGATTTTCTGGCTATTTCCGAGACGGGTCGACGAGATTTTCCAAGCTCACTACTAGACCGCCTTTCAGGTGGAGTGGATTTTGTTTGGCATTCTTGTCCCCCTCGAGGTAGATCGGGTGGCATGTTACTCGGCATAAAAACCGACACCATGGAGTTGTTGGACCGTTCGGATGGTGAATTTCATATTAAATTTCATATTCGAAACAAGTCTGACAATTTTATTTGGAGTTTGGTTGCTGTGTATGGTGCTGCCCAAGAAGAATATAAGGCTGCTTTTCTTCGTGAATTGGTTAATTTAGCTAAGGATAACCCATATCCTATTCTTATAGGAGGGGATTTCAATATGCTGAGGTATCGTCACGAGAAAAGTAAGGGTAGATTCGACGGTCATTGGCCTCTCTTATTCAATGCTGTAATTGATAGCTTGTCTTTACGGGAGGTTCATATGACGGGGAGACAATTTACTTGGGCTAATAGTCTCCCCGAGCCGACATACGAGAAGCTGGACCGGGTGCTCATGGATTCCCGTTGGGAAGATAAATATCCATTGGTGACGGTACGGACTCTGGAACGTATTGAGGCTTTCTCGGATCATGCCCCCATACTCCTATCTACTGGAACATTGAAACCGTCTGTAAAGTCCCAATTCAAATTTGAATTAGGTTGGCTGTTGCGGGATGGTTTCGATGATTTAGTTAAAAGGATATGGGCTCAACCGGCAGTGGGCGATAGTGCTATCCAACGGTGGAATTTTAAGATACGCAATCTGCGTAAATTTCTCCGTGGATGGGCCAAGCACACAACTGGTATTCTTAAAAAAGAAAAAGAGCGCCTGTGTTCCATTATTGATGAGCTCGATAAACTCGCAGAATTACGACCCCTATCAGCAAATGAGAGTGACCTAAAACGGAACTCGAATGAGCAAGTGGGTCGCATGCTGCGGGAAGAAGAGCTTAAATGGTACCAAAGGTCTAAGGCCCAATTCATTCTGCAAGGGGATTCGAATACGAGATACTTCCATAATGTTGCCAATGGCAGACATAGGAGGAAACTCATTCATTCTCTTCATCAGGATGAGGGTCTGATCGAGGGACAGGACACGCTCAAAGAATATATTACGGACTACTACAAAGGTTTGTTCGGTGCTCCGGAGGAAGGCAACTTCACTCTTGACGAGACAAGAACAGATGATATTACCCAAGTAACTCCGGAGGAAAACAACTTGCTTATCGCACCCTTCTCTGAAGAAGAGATAAGCAAGGCGGTTTTTCAAATGGAGCATAATAAGGCACCCGGGCCTGATGGATTCCCAGCTGAGTTCTACCAGCATTTTTGGGACACCATTAAGCCCGAACTGTTAGAGCTATTCGGCTGCTTGCATGCTGGACATCTCGAGTTGTTTCGTCTTAACTTTGGGGAAATCGTTTTGTTGCCTAAAATTCAGGCGGCCGAGAGGATACAACAGTATCGGCCTATATGCCTCCTGAATGTTAGCTTCAAGATCTTTACAAAGGTAGCGACCATTAGGTTAAATTCGGTTGCAGATCATGTGGTTAAACCTACCCAAACTGCCTTTATGCAAGGGAGGAACATACTTGACGGGGTCGTGGTACTCCACGAGACCGTACATGAGATGCATACGAAGAAACTTAATGGGGTAATTTTCAAGATTGACTTTGAAAAAGCTTATGACAAAGTTAAGTGGCCATTCTTACTTCAAACTCTGAGAATGAAAGGGTTCTCGGAGGAGTGGTGCGAATGGATCCGAAACTTTGTTGTGGGGGGTAGTGTGGCGATAAAAGTTAACGACGAGGTCGGCCACTACTTCCAAACAAAAAAAGGCCTAAGACAAGGTGATCCTCTCTCGCCTATACTATTTAATATAGTGGCGGATATGTTGACCATCATGATCGAACGGGCAAAAGCGGATGGCCAAATTGAAGGAGTAGTTCCACATCTTGTTGATGGGGGACTGTCTATTGTTTAATATGCGGACGATACAATCATATTTATGGAACACGATCTTGATAAGGCGACGAATCTGAAATTGATATTATCAGCATTCGAGCAATTGTCAGGATTAAAAATCAATTTCCATAAAAGTGAATTGTTTTGCTTCGGCGATGCACAGGATGCAGCTGCTCAGTATGCTGATATATTCGGTTGTGAGCAGGGTCAATTTCCTATAATGTATTTGGGCATACCAATTCATTATCGGAAACTGACTAACGCGGAATGGAGGCATGTCGAGGAACGTCTGCAAGCACGGTTGTCTAGTTGGAAAGGAAAATTGTTGTCCCTTGGTGGGAGGTTGGTGCTCATTAATTCGGTACTTACAAATATGGTATTGTATATGATATCCTTCTGCCAATTACCAAAAGGTGTCTTGAGTAAATTGGATTACTTCCGATCAAGCTTCTTTTGGCAAGGAGATGGTGAGAAAAAGAAATATCGACTGGCAAAATGGGATGTTGTTTGTAGACCAAAAGATCAGGGAGGGCTGGGTATTCACGATCTCAGCATCAAGAACTCAGCTCTCCTAGGGAAGTGGCTATTTAAGCTGCTAACCGAAGATGGAATTTGACAAACTCTTCTCAAAGAAAATACATCGGTTCAAAGGCGATATCACAGGTGTATTGGAAACCTGGTGATTCCCACTTTTGGGCCGGCCTAATGGCGACCAAGAAACATTTCTTTCGCTTTGGTGTATTCAATATTAAGGATGGCGCGGAGATTAGATTCTGTGAGGACAAGTGGTTAGGAAACACCACCCTCCGGGAGCAATATCCTACTCTATAAAACATTGTTCGACACAAAGGGGATACTATAGCCACTGTTATGCAGTGCTCACCACCCAATGTGACGTTCAGACGTGATTTATTTGGGCCGAGATTAGCATCTTGGAATGCCTTGCTGGCACGGTTGGCCTCAGTCCAACTTACACAAGGTCCCGATGAATTTCGGTGGAATTTATGCGAGAATGGAAAATTCTCAGTAGATTCTATGTATAGGGCGTTTGTGCATTCTGATATTCCAGTCGATGATAATAAAAAAATATGGCAAATGAAGATTCCACTTAAAATAAAAGTATTTACGTGGTATCTTCGTAGGGGTGTCATTTTAACCAAGGATAACCTTGTCAAACGGAATTGGCATGGAAACACTAAGTGTATATTTTGTCCACAAAAAGAGACAATAAAACATTTATTCTTCGAGTGTAATTTCGCACGTTCTATATGGTCAGCTGTCCAAATAGCGTCTAATCTTTATCCACCCAAGTCTGTGGCCAATGTTTTTGGTAACTGGTTACATGGGATAGATAAAAAGCTTAGAACGATTATTAGGGTGGGAGCGATTGCAGTTATATGGTCGCTTTGGCTTAATAGAAATGACAAGGTTTTCAACGATAAAGATGTTTCTCATTTGCAGGTACTCTACCGATGCACAGGTATTCTCCGTACGTGATCCACCTTACAGCGTGTGGGACATCGAGACCTCTTTACGGAGGCGTGTGCACGGCTGGAGGAGGTGGCAAGGGATATTTTATCACAACATGGGTGGCCGCTTGATCGCCGGATTGGACCTCCATAGGACGTCGAGCTTGCTTCAGGACATGGGCGTCTTACTGTAGTCTTTGATGATTGTAATTCGCCAGTTGTCGTACTTTTCTTTTAGTTCTTGCTTGGATTACGGCTGTGTGCATTCTTTATGCAGAGGCCGGGTGTAATACTTAAACTTTTGAGTAATAAAGCCTTTTATCTAAAAAAAAAATCACGCAGGGAAAAATTTCGACAACACATTACAACACTCGCTAAGCCAAATTGAGTATATGACAGTCTACCTTGGATTCCCCCAAACGTTCCAGACCCTTGATCGGCCGGCGGTGAACGCGGCTCTTCGGTGACGAAATGTTTATTGGGGAGCGAGACGTGGTCACGTGGTGGGTGGTCTGTGGGAAATTGGTACTCATGGACATTAGTGTTGGAGCTCGGGAAGGGGAAACAACCATGGCAATGACACAGAGGAGGAGAAGTCAGGAAGGGGATTGAGGACGAACAACGAGATGCAGGGGCAACATAATGTTTTTTCTACTTGGCACTGTCACGCACTCAGGCACTCAGGCCATCATGGCATGCAGAGCTAGTTTTGTGGTTTCGTCTTATTTAGGACTTTGTCAAGAACATCGACTCCTACGACATGATGCCAAAGTGCGGGATTTCTGCCGGCCGCCGACGTCCAAAACTCCCAATGAAACATATACTCGTTGGAGAGAAAATGTAGGTATACGGTTCACGCAAGCAGCGCTACACACATCGCTTGTGTCAATGTTATGTGCAAAGGCACTCTAATAGATCCCGATGTTTCTTAATCCTAGCTAAGTAATGTCTGTGTGCATGTTGTGGAATATACGCGATATTAACTGTGACTTGGCTATACACCCCATTCTCTCACTTCGGAACGGTGTTGAATGCTTTGTTTGTGAAGAGTCTCTACGCCGCTTCTTCACTTCCTTTATAGAAGAAACAATGGGAAGGCAATATCATTTGGCACGACAATCATGCCATGAATGCTTTTACTTCATTGCTCTCTACCATTTGGTGCAACAACCGTGTTGTGGATGCTTGAAATTTATCACCTCGGTGTTGTTTCGATAACCAAATGTGCATCAAACAACCGTGTAGTAATTAGCAACTCTTATTGTAGCTCTCTAATATAGATCAGTCCATCATACATTCATACCTATAGAACTGTTAGGAGAATAATGAAAAGTAACGAAAAGCCATGATGTGCGTGACCACATGAAACCTCCTAAGGTGGGTGTAGCTTCATATAAGAAAAATATATACTAGGTTCTATAGGATATTTAAAAATGTTTATTTTGTACTTGTCGCTTGCTACGCTGGCTCACGATATGAATTTCTACCACCTGTTGAGCCCATGGACGGTCAACTTCCTGTTGATGTCCTGGACGATGTGCCATCGACACATCAAGATCACATGGCACTTGGAAGATCATCATCTTCATAAGGCAGATACTATTGAACCTTACATGGGCACACCATTTCACATATTAATGTGCTCCAACCAGTACATTGTCTTTTCGCCGAGCTTCCGCTGCAACAACGTAAAAAATCTCGGTGAAGAAGCATGGTGGGGAAGAGCTCGACGGGAGGGGGTGGACCGTGTTTTGCCGGTGAACCGGGGGGGGGGGGGGGGGGGGGGGGTTCTTTTACAGAGACATATTGATATAGAAAAATAACCTCGGTGAAGAAGCATGGCGGGGGAAGTGTTCGGGGGTCGACGAGCGGGGTGGGTGTTTTGGCGGTGAGCCGAATGGGGTGAAATAGAGGCACAAGCTCGCGCCATATTCAAGATTTCACGAGCTCTCTGCACGTGTAGAGCGTGACTCTAAGGTCAGTCGTTTCTCTTGGGACTATTGTTGGGCGCTTTAAGTTTCGTGCGAGCGAGATAACCAAACTGGCCAAATTTGTGTCTGGGTCGTAAACAATTTAAAGTTCGTCTCACTAGTTTCTATGTTTCTATGCTGTAAGTCCTGTTTTTCTCTCAAGAAGTGAAAATAAAGAAGTGGTGAAACATACATTTCTATCACAAGTTTGTAAGTGTTCTTAATAATCTGACTGTGTACTGGCTAAATTAGATATAGGAGTATTAATTTCACACCAGACGTGTCCTCTTGCATTGCTCAGCGATGTCACCGTCGAGTTGTCGGCCGGCGCAGCCACGCAAACTCCTCTTCGCTGCAGCCCGGAAGCCATCCATCTCCACCACGTCGCCGCCGGCATTAATCACACACCGCGCCCTGTCTTCAGCGGCAACCATAGTTCTTCTCACACGGAGCATCTCCCTGAAAGTACTCTCGTCGCCGTGGAGAACCTCGAAGTCGTTCCACCGTTTCCAAAACTCTGAGTAAACCTCAGGATCTGTGAAGCTTGCCGCGTAAACGTACAGTGCCCGAGCGCGCGCGACTTCTCCCAGTCCAAGCTCGAGGTCGGCGAACCTGACGCACATCGTCCTCGCGTCCCCGTCCGGGAGGCCGCCGCTGCGGATCGCCTAGTCGTACACTCCCTCGCTTTGAGAGCACCGTAGAACTCGGCAGCCCGTGCGACGTACACCTCGTAGACGCCGAGCCTGTCGCCGGCGGGGACGGCTGTCGCGGCGTCCTCGTACACCTTTATCGCGCGGCTCGCGAGGCCAAACTGCTCCTCGAATCTGGCGTACGCGAGGTACGCGGCCTTCTTCCTCTCCGGCGGCGCCTGCAGGACGGCTCCTTCTAATAGGTCCCTCACCCTCTCCGGTCTGCTCCTCCCGTGCCTCTGGACGAACTTGGCCAGGTACGCTTCCCAGATGGCCTCGGCGTGCGGGTACCTGAACGACCTGACGCCGCGCTCGTAGACACGGAACGCGTCCTCGAACCGCTGGTGCTCTTCGAGGAGGGACGCGTGGTCCAGCACCAGCAGCGGCGTGGTGAGGCCCAGATCGTGTATCCGGTCGTAGACGGCGATGGTGGAATCGAGCGATCCGTGTGTCTTGGTCAGGTCCTGGTACATGAGCCACAGCTTCAGACACCGGTGCAGCTTCATCCGCACGGGCTCGCCGGCGGCGGCAATCGAGGTCGCTTGCCGGATAATATCCATGGCCCTCTCGGGATTCTTCTGCCTCAGTTCCAACTGTGCCCATTCGCAGTAAACCGCGGCGAGGTGATCCGCCGCCGTGAAGTTTGCCTGTGTGGCCCTCTGGAAGACGTCTCGGGCGCACTGGACACTGCCACGGTCCTCGCACATCTTGGCCATCGCCACCCAGAGCGTGTGCGGCGGCTTCTTGCCCGTGGCCTTCGCCGGATCGACGGTCCTGACGGCCTGCACGTAGGTCGCGGCGTGTCTCGCGGGATCCTTTTCAAAGATCCTTGCCCGCTCGTGCCAAGCCTGGACATCATGCGGGTTCTGTCTCAGAAGCACGCCGTTGAGCAGCTCCGGCCGGCGCTCAAGAAGCCTCTCCAGCCTCGCCATCGTCAAGTCTGTGCCGTCTCAGTCGACCATCCAGAAGTCACTTATGTCAACGGGGCCCGCTTGGTCGAGCTCCGCGGCGGCCATGGCGTGCTCCAAGTGCAGGTAGGCGTCGAACACCATGTGGAAGTCCTTGACGGTCACCGCCGTGGTCGTGCTCTCCTCAAACACGTCCCTCGCCTTGCCGTGGAGGCCCGTCCGCGCGTAGTGGCTCGCTAGACAAGTCCAGAGAACGCCGGCCTCGTCGGGAAACTTGCGGATGCCGCTGCGGAGGATGGCGTCCACGGGCATCCCGGCAACCTGCTCGGGGTGTTGGGATAGCAAACTGCACAGGTCAAGCAGGAGCTGGCGCTTAGTCGTGCCCTTGGCGGACACGAAGCCTTCGTCGTTGATGGCCGCGGCCAGGTGTTCGGCGGCGTCGCGCCATCTGCCGGCGGAGACGAGGAAGGCGATGAGATCCTCGACGTGGCCTGGATCGAACTGGAGGTGGCGTTGGTGGACAGTGAGCACGGTCGGCACCGGGCAGCCCGGGAGGGCGGCGAGGCGGAGGAAGAGCGGCCACACGCGATGGTGCTGCGTGACGGGCAGCGAGCACAGCGCGCGGTCGAGGGCGCGGCGGGCGCGGGTGAGGAGACGCTGGTGGAGGAGCGACGAGGCGTACATGTGCCAGACGCACGGCATCCGGGACATCCCCGCCGCGAGCGCGCGCTCGAAGGCAGCATTGAGTTTGGTGTAAGCGGCGTGGCTGACTGGCATCGCGCGCGCCGCGTCGGAGAGCTCCGTGAGGTAGGCGTGCCAGAGCTTGTACGAGCCCGGGAGCGCCCGCAGCGCACGCTCGTAGATGGCCGCACGCCTCGCCGGCGGCGACGCGCGGAGGGAGGACAGGTAGCGCAGCCAACCGGACAGCCTGAAGGGATCCTGTAGGACGTCCTCCACTACACCACGGTAGATATTTAGGTGCAATTTGCTTTAGGCACTTAGCAAAGTGCCCCAATATGTAGTACGTATAAGGGCAGATTTTCAAAATGCCCCAATAGGTAGTACCTATTGGGGCAGATTTTCAAAGTGCCCCAAATCACAGCTATATATGACAAACCAAACTAAACATCATTGTCTAACCTAGCAGTTACCATGATACATTGCTTGCCTCTAAAGATATTTACAACAAATTGCACTTAATTACTCACAGCTAATGACAACAATCTACCATGTCTTGGGAACTTCCAAGCTAAAATATCTCTAATTACAGCCTCCAATAACACATCATTAAGCAAACACATTTAAAATAAGTCTTATAGACGGTTAATGTTTAGCTGGCGCATAACAGTAGGTCTACATGTAGTAAAAACTAGACATCAGAACAGAAGATTGCCATCAACTTCATGAGCTTGGGATACTCTATTTCTTCTTCTCCGTGCCAGTACCAGCAGATCTGTATATCACAGCCGAATATAAGTTTATAGTTCATATAATAAAGAAACTGGGAAATGAGAATAACTTATTACAGGTATAAACTGTGAATACAAAAGACATTTTACACAGGGTAAGCATCAATTAAATTGCCTAAACAAGTTGTCTTGAGAAATATTTTATGGGACAGGAACAGACACTTTTAGACACCCATGGGATGCTGACAGCTGTACCACAAAGAAATGAGCTAAGAAAAGACTCGGGTTTCTGCCTGTTCGACAGCACCACCAAACAAACACTTTTTCCCCTTCATTTTTCAGTTTTGAGTCCCTACAAAATCTGGGCTAAAAACAGGCCCAAAAACAAGTTGCTACTATGGCTGCTACTCAGCTGAGAACAATTAAAAAAGCCCATAACACAGGCTCAGCACCTGAAGACCGAACCTAGCCCAACCCCAGAACTGATCTTCTACTCCAACAAGAAAGAGAGGCTAATACGCTTACCTGCCCCATACCTGCCGCTAATACGCTTCTCCCAGATCGAGATCCCCATAAATATCAACAAAAACAGATAGTAGATAGATCAGAGCAGGGAGGATAGAAGAACGACAGACCGAAAAGAAATAGCAAGGTCTGCAAGATAACATACTTGTACCTCACGAAGCTCAGAAACCCGAGGTGCATTATCTGAACCTTTTTGGATGCTCAGTAATTGCTGAAGCCCAGCACAGAACTGAACTGCATTTGAAAATGGTAACTCACTGTGTACAAAATGCAAAAACAGCTCCAAAAAGGATTTGGCACAGGCAAAAGAATATGGATCCTCCTCCTTTATCCGGGCTTGGAACCGGCTACCGATTAAAACAAATGGTAGGCGGAGTTACCCCACCAAAATACCCCAAGAGAAAAGAATGGCAAACTGATAAACAAATATTGAAAGCAAAGAAAAGAATCAACAATGAAAAATAAATTAAAATGAAAACTCAAACACAAAATCTGAGAGACTAATATAATATACTGAGAGACTATACCGATGAAATGAGGAAAAATAATTAATTAATATACTAAGAGACTATACTGAAGAAATGTCAAGATAACAAATGAAAAGAAGAAAATTAGAAACTGAACTAATGAAATGAACAAAATGAGAGAACGAAAGATTGAAAGAGGAAATGGAAACAATGAAGAGACCAAAGAGATTGAAACTGATTTACTCAAGTACAAGTTATTGAATACTGAATACTAAGGGCTGAATACTGAGGTAAATATTGGGCTGAATACTGAGAGGCTGAAGGACTGTATAAATGAGAAACTAACAAACTAAATCACTGAATGAATAACTAAAGGGTTGAATACTGAGGAAAAGAATGGGCTCAAGAAATATATACTCGATACTGAGAGGCTGAAGACTAACAAAATAATAAACTGAAGTACAAGTTACTGAAGTAACAAGGACTGAATGAATACTGAGGTAAGACATATACTGAAGAATAAACAGTGTGACTGATAATGAGTAAAGAAGGGGCTGAATAAATAAATACTTAGTACTGAGAGGATGAAGGACTGTAGTAATGAGAAAATAACAAACTAAAGGACTTAAGAAATGAAATTATGAAACAATGATGAGTAAAACACAGAACTTAATAACTGAAACAATGAACATATATTAAATGAAAAATAAATAAAGGACTAATCTGACAAAATGATATAGGAATGAATAAAAGACTAAGTAATGAGACAAATATTAACCATTTGTTCTTCACAATTTAGGCCTGAAGAGACACACTCACTCACTGGACTCAAAATCACAGCATGACACACTCTATCATCACTTTTTACAACTATGCCCAACATGAAAACTATGCTCACTGAAAATAAACCCGCCACTATATACATCAGAACAAAGCACCAGCACGCCAAAGCATCAACACCTCAACCTACAACGCACATGAAACAAAAAATTAAAATCTAATGAGATTAGAAAAAATTACAGGGAACTAAGGAAAAATCATGGATGTTCTTGCTTCATAATTTAATAATTTACTAAAAACAACAGGCTACATGGATACCTGAATCGGAGAAATCAAGAACCAGTGATTTGTCAGCAACATTCCTTGAATAGAAGTATAGCTGGTTTGCAAACTGAATTGGGGTATTCACAATATCCTCCCTGCCAAAATGATTACGCAGGACCATCCTAGGTTTGTATATTTCCATGCACTTCATTGTGTAAACACCGCAATCATCGCTGGCTCAAACAGGAAAAAATGTTTAAAAACTCATGAAAAGTAAAAAAAGATGATTCAGAAAAGGGAATTATGTCAATTCAAATGATTAAACAGAAAAAACACAGACCAATTGACTTGCTTCAGAACATGAGGGTAAATGTCTCCAAAATTCCTAGATATATTCTCCTCAGTTCTGGAGATGATCTTCCAAAGTTTTACAAAGTTTTCTATCTACGCAACAAAAAAATACAACAACATGAGTATATTCAAGAAAGACATTACAAAAAAAAGATTGGCATGGCTTGACTGACAAAAGCTCCGTAAAGGAACAGAGTCCTGCAGCTATCAACAATCACGCACGAAGTAGCGCAGTGCAACCTTTGTCATGGTTTAAAAACTTGCTATGTTTGAATGAATTTTATTTGACAAGGTTCAAAAAACATCATTTACCAGATTTTAACAATAACTAAACAATGGTATAACACACACCATTAGCCTAACCTACATTTAAAGTAGGGACTAACATAACATCATCCCCAGATTGATGAAAACAGCACTCAGCACAAACCATGTAACCTGTTGGTGAAATGATTCATAAGAATTTGAGGTACATGCATGCAAACAGACTACCAAACCATGAAAAATAACAGAATTTCAGAGTAGCTCACCTCATCTTCCTGAGGACACTGGATATCTCCTCTCTCTTCTTCTTTGCCCTCTTGTGGGTTCCGAGCTTCCGCTTGGCAACCTTCAGTGCACGCCTGTCCTTGCCAACCTTGAGAAGCTCAGTGATACGCTTCTCATAAGGAGCGAACCCAGCAAACTCCCCGATCAAGCTTCTGACGAAATGCACCCGCTTGGTACCATTCTGCAAATCAAAGGTAACTAACTGGTCAGACAAAAAACCATGACAAACTGAAAAAGATTGTACATGACTAATACATTAATGGAACTCTGATATCTAAAAGGTATTTAGACTAGATACCAAAGAGAACACTAAATCGAACAGAAAATAGAAATACAATAAATTGAGAACCTTGCGAAATTGGATTTTATATACAAACTACAGCACTCAACCACAAACCATACATATCAAATGCACAAACACATCTGAGAAACAAACAACAGAAGCTGGTGCCTTTGAACTATGTGGATTTCATTAATTCAATCAAACGGCTTAGCAAACTAAGGTCATCATCCTGTAATTACTGTGACCAAACTAGCAAACTAGCTTTCATGAATTACGTGCAAAGATCTAAGAATTCCTTCGGAAAAAATGGTTGCAAGTTATTAGATCCCACGATACTCGCAATAAGGCACAATCTAACGAAGACTCACAAGTAAACCAAGCAACCTACAACCGCATAATCTACCAACAACCAACCTATTCTATGACGCCAAATCGACGGAGATCAATGATACGTCTCCAACGTATCTATAATTTCTTATGTTCCATGCTAGTTTTATACCAATAGCTACATGTTTTATTCACACTTCATAGCATTTTTATGCATTTCCTGTGACTAACCTATTAACAAGATGCCACAGTGCCAGTTCCTGTTTTCTGCTGTTTTTGGTTTCAGAAAAGGTGTTCTGGAAATATTCTCGGAATTGGACGAAACAAAATCCCAGATGCCTATTTTTTCCGACACGTTCCAGAAGTCCGAAGGAGAGACGAAGGGGGGCAGCAGGGCGCCCTCCCCACATGGCGGCGCGGGTGGGCCCCCTGCCGCGCCACCCTATGGGGAGCGGGCCCCACGCCTCCACCGACGTTGCCCCTTCGCATATAAGTTCCCCCAGACACGAAAACCCTAAAACACCGAGCCATTATTCCAGAAAACATCCTCTGCCGCTGATGCGTGTAAAGTCACACGTCCGTTGGAAACCCCAAGAGGAAGGTATGCTGAGTGCAGCAGCAAGTTTTCCCTCGGTATGAAACCGAGGTTATCAATCCAGTAGGAAGTCAACGTTGCTCCGAAGGTGTTGGTGGAGGAATGTAGTGCGGCGCAACACCAGAGATTCCGGTGCCAACGTGGAACCTGCACAACACAATCAAACTATTTTGCCCCAACAAAACAGTGAGGTTGTCAATCTCACCGGCTTGCTGAAAACAAAGGATTAGGCGTATAGTGTGGAAAAGGATGTTTGTTTGCAGAGAATGTAAAAGAACAATGATTGCAGTAGGTTGTATTTCAGATGTAAAAGAATGGACCGGGGTCCACAGTTCACTAGTGGTGTCTCTCCATAATAAAATACTAACATGCTGGGTGAACAAATTACAGTTGGGCAATTGACAAATAGAGAGGGCATAACAATGCACATACATATCATGATGATCACTATGAGATTTATTTGGGCATTACGACAAAGTACACAGACCGCCATCCAGCATGCATCTGTGTCTAAATAGTCCACCTTCAGGTTAGCATCCGCACCCCTTCCAGTATTAAGTTGCAAGCAACAGACAATTGCATTAAGTATGGTGCATAATGTAAACAACACTAATATCCTTAGACAAAGCATTGCTGTTTTACCCCTAGTAGCAACAGCACATCCACAACCTTAGAACTTTCTGTCACTGTCCCAGATTAAATGGAGGCATGAACCCACTATCTAGCATAAATACTCCCTCTTGGAGTTACAAGCATAAACTTGGCCAAAGCCTACACTAATAACGGAGAGCATGCAAGATCATAAACAACACATATATGATAGATCAATAATCAACTTGACATAGTATTCAATATCCATCGGATCCCAACAAACACAACATGTAGCATTACAATAAGATGATCTTGATCATGATAGGCAGCTCACAAGATCTAAACATGATGGCACAAAAGGAGAAGACAACCATCTAGCTACTGTATGGACCCGTAGTCCAGATGAACTACTCACGCATCACTCCGGAGGCAGGCATGGCGATGTAGAGCCCTCCGGTGATGATTCCCCTCTCCGGCAGGGTGCCGGAGGAGAACTTTGAACCCCCCGAGTTAGGGTTGACGGCGGCGGCAGCGGATGTTTTCTGGAAATAATGGCTCGGTTTTAGGGTTTTCGCGTCTGGAGGAATAAATAGGCGAAGGGGCGACGTCGGTGGAGGCGCGGGGCCCGCTCCCCATAGGGTGGCGCGGCAGGGGGCCCACCCGCGCCGCCATGTGGGGACGCGCCCTGCTGCCCCCCTTCGTCTCCTCTTCGGACTTCTGGAACGTGTCGGGAAAAATAGGCATCTGGGATTTTGTTTCGTCCGATTCCGAGAATATTTCCAGAACAGCTTTTCTGAAACCAAAAACAGCAGAAAACAGGAACTGGCACTGTGGCATCTTGTTAATAGGTTAGTCCAGAAAATGCATAAAAATGCTATGAAGTGTGAATAAAACATGTAGCTATTGGTATAAAACTAGCATGGAACATAAGAAATTATAGATACGTTGGAGACGTATCAAGCATCCCCAAGCTTAGTTCTACTCGTCCTCGAGTAGGTAAACGATAACAACAATAATTTCTGAAGTGACATGCTACCAACATAATCTTGATCAATAATATTGTAAAGCATATGAGCTGAGATCAAATCATTCAAAGCAAAAGTTTATAATGATATAAAAGATAACAAAACAAGTTAGTTAAACAAGCTAAAAGTTTTCATGAATGATTGCTTTAAAGACATGAAACCGTACAAGGTTCATTAAAGATGTGTTAAGTATCCAATGTAGGAGTTCTATCCTTCAATTCCAAGCATCAAGTAATCTTTCACAACATAGAAGGATTCAGCCAAGTAAAAATAAACATGAACATCATGAATCAACTGTTTCGAAATTACTCAACCGGTGAGCGTAAGCATTTGGTTTTGGCACCAGGATGTTATGGCTAAAAGAACATTGATGGGGGTTTGGAAGGCCAAAGGAAGAAAGTCTCACAAAGCTATAAGTGATCATTAGACAAGAGGAAGTCTTATAATCGAAGCTATGTAAGGAGTAGTGATTGCCATGCAACGGATGCACATAGAGCTATATGTATATGAAAGCTCTCCAATGGAACTAGTGGGGGTGCATCCAACTTGGTTGCTCATGAAGACCTAGAGCATTTTGAGGAAGCTCATCATTGGAATATACAACCCAAGTTCTATAGTGTAAATTCCCCACATAGTTATACTAGTAAACATGAAAACTCTCTCACATGGAGTACAGGTGCTAAACATGAGCACAAATGATGACTATGAATAATGCAGGTGCTGCCCCTTTTTCTTTATTCTTTTCTTTTTTCTTTTTTTTTTTTTTTTGTTTCTCTTTTCGATGGCCTCCATGGCTCTTTTCACTTTCAGGGGCAACACTCTAATATGACAACACACTTTTTGTTACAAATAACTCACAACGAACTAAAACATGATGTAAACTGTATGCCTCTGCCAGTGTAGCAGGATATGCAATGATCTAGCGTAACATGGGTAAACCGCACATCAGCTGTATAGAATCATGCAAAGCAATATGTATATGATGAATGACAGCAAGTCATGTAATGTAAGATGGAAGTTGCATGGCAATATATCTCGGAACAGCTATGGAAATGCTGTAGTAGGTAGGTATGGTGGCTGTTTTGAGGAAGATGTATGGGTTTATGTGTAGGAGAACAAGAGAAAGTTCTCCCACGGGTTTGGATGTACTGGCGAAGTATGCACAACTCTCAATGTGAGCAGAAGGCAATGCACAGCACCGAAGAGGCTAGCAAATATGGATGGTGGAAGTGCCAAAAACCGTAGCTCAACATTAGTCAAAAAGAACTCACAAGCTTATTGCAAACATCTAGCAGGTTCAACATTAAGAACATGATTAAAGTTTACTCCAAGAAGGGCCGTTCACGGCGGCACAAGTACCCCGTTAGATCCCTCGACCTTCAGCACAACTTAGTTATTACGAATCACTTTTAGACATGGAAAGCTATCAAGTCCAACTACACCTTCAACAATTTAAATAGAGTTTGTAGTACGGTACAAGCTTAAAGACAACTATCCACTCATAATTTTAACTTAATTAACCAGCAAGCTTTACCATCTAAATACCTCAAAACATTTGCAAAGAATCAAGTCATCAAAGTTCAATGATCTACAAGACTATGCAAGTTATTACTATACCACTACCACATGCAGCATTTTCTGAACCAACACATCAACCAAGCAACTAAACAAAAACTCTCCAAATGATATAACAAATGAAACAAGAGAGTACTACTCCTCAAGAATTAACAGCTCTAAAAGAGATGCATGAAAAACAGGAGCTAAAAACATACAGTAGCTAGATAAGAATACTCAAAAGATATAAGTGAAGAATATGAGTATTCACATGAAAAAGCGGAGCGTGTCTCTCTCCCACACAAGAATGCTAGGATCCAACTTTATTCAGAAAAATAAAAACAACAAACAAAAATAAAAGCAAACAGACGCTCCAAGTAAAATACATAAAATGTGGAAGAATTAAAATATAGTTTCACTAGAGATGACCTGATAAATTGTTGATGAAGAAGGGGATGCCCCCAAGCTTAGACGCTTGAGTCTTCTTGAATATTGCAGGGATGACCCACGGGGGCATCCCCAAGCTTAGGCTTTTCACTCTTCTTGATCACATCATATCATCCTTCTCTCTTGCTCCTTGAAAACTTCCGCCACACCAAACTCAGGTAACTCGTTAGAGGGTTAGTGCATAATCAAAAATTCTCATATTCTACTGTGACACAATCATTACCAAAGCTTCTGGACATTACTTACAGCCACTGATGTTTAATGGAGCAAAGAAATCCAATCAAACATAGTAAAAGAGGCAATGCAAAAAAAGGCAGAATCTGTCAAAAACAGAACAGTCTGGAAAGACGAATTTTTTCGAGGCACTTAACTTGCTCAGATGGAAGAAGCCCAAACTAATGAAAGTTGCGTACATATATAAGGATCATGCGTGATTTTTTCAGAATTTTTCGAATTTTCTGTAGCGCATACAGCTCAAAACGGTGGACAGCAAAAATCTGTCACTGCGCAGAAATCCAATTTTAGCAACAACTTTCAACTAGAGACTTTACTTGGCACAACAATGCAATAAAATAAAGATACAAAGGAGTTGCTACAGAAGTAAACAGCACCTTGACTCAAAATAAAATAAAATGACAGAAAATAAAAAGATGGGTTGTCTCCACAAGCGCTTTTCTTTAACGCCTTTCAGCTAGGCGCAGAAAGTGAAAATCAAGTGTTATCAAGAGAAGATGCATCAACATCATAATTTGTTCTAATAATAGAATCAAAAGGCATCTTCATTCTCTTTCTAGGGAAGTGTTCCATACCTTTCTTAAGAGGAAATTGATACTTAATATTCCCCTCTTTCATATCAATAACAGCACCAACAGTTCGAAGAAAGGGTCTTCCCAAAACAATAGGACAAGATGCATTGCATTCAATATCCAAAACAACAAAATCAACGGGGACAAGGTTATTGTTAACCGTAATATGAACATTATCAATTCTCCCCAAAGGTTTCTTCATAGAGTTATCAGCAAGATGAACATCCAAATAACACATTCCAAAGGTGGCAAGTCAAGCATATCATAAAGTTTCTTAGGCATAACAGAAATACTTGCACCAAGGTCACATAAAGCATTACAATCAAAATCATTCACCTTCATTTTAATGATGGGTTCCCAACCATCTTCCAACTTCCTAGGGATAGAAGCTTCAAGTTTTAATTTCTCTTCCCTAGCTTTTATGAGGGCATTTGTAATATGTTTTGTAAAAGCCATGTTCATAGCACTAGCATTAGGACTTCTAGCTAGCTTTTGCAAGAACTTAATAACTTCAGAGATGTTACAACTATCAAAATCAAAATCATTATGATCAAAAGTAATGGGACCATTGCTCCAATACTTCGAAAAATTTCAGCACCTTTATCAGAAACAGTTTCAGCAGTTTTAGGCAATTTTGCATGCTTTATAGTAGAAGTAGAAACATTGCCAACATCAATAACATTACCATTGATAGTAGGAGGTTTATCAACATGTGAAGCTTCAGCATTACTAGTGGTGGTAATAGTACAAACTCGAGCTATACTATTCTTTCTATCAATTTCAGCTTCTCTTTCCCACCTAGCATGCAACTCAGCCAACATCCTAATATTGTTGTCAATTTTAACTTGGATGGCATTTGCTGTAGCAAAAGACTTAGTATCTTTAACCTCATTAGGCATAACTTTCAGTTTCAAAAGATCAACATCAAGAGCAAGACTATCAACCTTAGAAGCAAGAACATCAATTTTACCAAACTTTTCCTCAACAGATTTGTTAAAAGCAGTTTGTGTATTAATAAATTCTTTAAGCATGACTTCAAGATCAGAGGGTACACTCCTACTATTGTTGTAAGAATTACCATAAGAATTACCATAACCACTACCATTATTAGAAGGATATGGCTTATAGTTGTTATTACCAAAATTATTCCTATAGGCATTGTTGTTGAAATTATTATTTTTAATGAAGTTCACATCAACATGCTCTTCTTGAGCAACCAATGAAGCTAAAGGAACATTATTAGGATCAATATGAGATTTACCACTCACAAGCATAGACATAATGATATCAATCTTTTCATTCAAGGAAGAGGTTTCTTCAACAGAATTTACCTTCTTACCTTGAGGAGTCCTTTCAGCGTGCCATTCGGAGTAGTTGATCATCATATCATCAAGAAGTTTTGTTGCTGCACCTAAAGTGATGGACATAAAGGTTCCTCCAGCAGCTGAATCCAGCATTCCTTGAGGAAAAATTTAATCCTGCATAAAAGGTTTGGATGATCATCCAAGCAGTCAGTCCATGGGTAGGGCAATTCTTTATCATAGATTTCATTCTCTCCCATGCTTGAGCAACATGTTCATTATCAAATTGCTTGAAATTCATAATGCTACTTCTCAAAGATATAATTTTAGCAGGAGGATAATATTTTCCAATGAAAGCATCTTTGCATTTTGTCCATGAATCAATACTATTTCTAGGCAAAGATAGCAACCATTCTTTAGCTCTTCCTCTAAGGAGAAAGGAAATAGTTTCAGTTTTACAATATCCCCATCTATATCCTTATACTTTTGCATCTCACAAAGTTCAACAAAATTATTAAGATGGGCAGCAGCATCATCATCAGTACTAACACCAGAAAATTGCTCTTTCATAACAAGATTTAATAGAGCAGGTTTAATTTCATAAAAGTCTGCTTTAGAAGCAGGTGGAGCAATAGGAGTGCATATGAAATCATTATTATTTGTGCTAGTGAAGTCACACAACTTGGTGTTCTCAGGAGTACTCATTATAGCAAAAATAAAACAAAACCGAAATAACAAATAAAAACAAGTAACTATTTTTTTTGTTTTTGATATAAAGAAAGCAAACAAGACAATAATAAAAATAAAGTAAGCAAGACAAAAACAAAGTAAAGAGATTGGGTGTGAGAGACTCCCCTTGCAAGAACGTCAGAAAATACTGGTGCCTAGGTGAGGCAGAAATCTTCTGAATCCAAAGCAACTCGACTTCCCGGCAACGGCGCCAGAAAATATGCTTGATGCGTGTAAAGTCACACGTCCGTTGGAAACCCCAAGAGGAAGGTATGATGAGTGCAGCAGCAAGTTTTCCCTCAGTATGAAACCGAGGTTATCAATCCAGTAGGAAGTCAACGTTGCTCCGAAGGTGTTGGTGGAGGAATGTAGTGCGGCGCAACACCAGAGATTCCGGTGCCAACGTGGAACCTGCACAACACAATCAAACTATTTTGCCCCAATGAAACAGTGAGGTTGTCAATCTCACGGCTTGCTGAAAACAAAGGATTAGACGTATAGTGTGGAAAAGGATGTTTGTTTGCAGAGAATGTAAAAGAACAATGATTGCAGTAGGTTGTATTTCAGATGTAAAAGAATGGACCGGGGTCCACAGTTCACTAGTGGTGTCTCTCCATAATAAAATACTAAACATGCTGGGTGAACAAATTACAGTTGGGCAATTGACAAATAGAGAGGGCATAACAATGCACATACATATCATGGTGACCACTATGAGATTTATTTGGGCATTACGACAAAGTACACATACCGCCATCCAGCATGCATCTGTGTCTAAATAGTCCACCTTCAGGTTAGCATCCGCACCCCTTCCAGTATTAAGTTGCAAGCAACAGACAATTGCATTAAGTATGGTGCATAATGTAAACAACACTAATATCCTTAGACTAAGCATTGCT
Source organism: Poa pratensis (assembly GCA_947311845.1). Lineage (NCBI taxonomy): Eukaryota > Viridiplantae > Streptophyta > Magnoliopsida > Poales > Poaceae > Poa > Poa pratensis. Next base: position 38,019,449 of record CAMZMU010000041.1, on the reverse strand, counting down.
GTTTTACCCTAGTAGCAACAGCACATCCACAACCTTAGAACTTTCTGTCACTGTCCCAGATTAAATGGAGGCATGAACCCACTATCTAGCATAAATACTCCCTCTTGGAGTTACAAAAGTTCTCCTCCGGCACCCTGTAACTCCAAGAGGGAGTATTTATGCTAGATAGTGGGTCCATGCCTCCATTTAATCTGGGACAGTGACAGAAAGTTCTAAGGTTGTGGATGTGCTGTTGCTACTAGGGGTAAAACAACAATGCTTTGTCTAAAGATATTAGTGTTGTTTACATTATGCACCATACTTAATGCAATTGTCTGTTGCTTGCAACTTAATACTGGAAGGGGTGCGGATTCTAACCTGAAGGTGGACTATTTAGACACAGATGCATGCTGGATGGCGGTCTGTGTACTTTGTCGTAATGCCCAAATAAATCTCATAGTGGTCACCATGATATGTATGTGCATTGTTATGCCCTCTCTATTTGTCAATTGCCCAACTGTAATTTGTTCACCCAGCATGTTTAGTGTTTTATTATGGAGAGACACCACTACTGAACTGTGGACCCCGGTCCATTCTTTACATCTGAAATACAACCTACTGCAATCATTGTTCTTTTACATTCTCTGCCAGCAAACATCATTTTCCACACTATACGTCTAATCCTTTGTTTTCAGCAAGCCGGTGAGATTGACACCCTCACTGTTTCGTTGGGGCAAAGTAGTTTGATTGTTGTGTGCAGGTTCCAAGTCGACGAGTCTAGCACTCCCTTCATCACCACACTTTTTCTGACGCCGTTGACACCTTCGAAGCAACTTCGATCTCATACTGGTTCGATAACCTTGGTTTCATACTGAGGGAAAACTTGCTGCTGCACTCATCATACCTTCCTCTTGGGGTTCCCAACGGACGTGTGACTTTACACGCATCAAGCACTTTTTCTGGCGCCGTTGTTGGGGAGGCCGAATTGCTCCTGCAAGGGGAGTCTCTCACACCCAATCTCTTTACTTTGTTTTTGTCTTGCTTTATTTTTATTTTGTCTTGTTTGCTTTCTTTATATAAAAAACACACCAAAAAATTAGTTTCTAGCATTTAGTTTATTTTGGTTTGTTATTATGTCTAGTTCTCTACTTGCTATCAATGGTTACTTTGTTTAAAAATAGTCCTATGGCTGAAAACAACATGGGAGAGCTTTATAAAATTTATCTTGAATTGGGACATGAAGTGTTTGAAGAGAAAATTAAAAAACCTATGGAAATTTATTTACATAACAATCATGATAGTAGCAATGTTATTAGCATACATTCTTTGAACACCATTATTGCTGATGCTATGGAAGAATTTAAGCTTGGGGAGGTCGGTTTGAATGAAAATGATCTCTTTAGTCCCCCGGGTATTGAGGAGAATGTTTATGTTGATTATGATTATGATATGCCTCCAATTTATGATGATTACAATGATTTTTTTTGAAGGTTTATGACAGTAGGGCGAGCCCCTACTGCCTCAATATATTAAAGAGACAGCCAATATTTACATATTTACAAAGGGCGCAAGGGCCAGAGAATCAAATTCTATCTAATAAGGTTTGAATGAAGGGATGTAGATCAGCTTTTGTTCTATGAACAAGAAGGCCAAAATCTATAATGAGTCTACTTTTCCAGCTATCTGTGGAGGGATTTATTCCATTAAACAGCAAATTATTCCTCTCCTTCCAAATGCTCCAAGCTGCAGTGATGAAAACTTCTGTGAACATAGGCTCAGTCCATGCCTGTTTTGCCCCTGAGATGACTTCCAGGTGGTCACCATTGTGTTGCCATTGTATCCCTAAGATATTCCAGCATGACAGACTGAATTGGCTGTGGAGGAACAGATGATCAACTGTTTCCTCTTCATCAGTGTTACAGAGAATACAATTAAATCCAGAATTGATATTGTAGTGCCTTCTTCTCAGCATATTTCTAGTGTTTAGCCTGTCTGAGAATAATATCTAGCAAAACAATTTCAACTTTGCTGTGCATTTTGATTTCCATATCCACTTGAAGGCCTTGTGAGAAATGATGTTTCTAAAGCAGAACTTGTAATACTTCTTGGATTTGAATTGTTTCTCCCCCCATACATATTGCCATGATTACAATGATGGATGTGATACTTTTACTCTCACTATTACTAATAAAATTGATTATACTTATGTGGAGAGTAATGATGCTTTTATGTACGTGGATCATGATAATAGTGTTTTATGTGATAGCTATATTGTTGAGTTTATTTATGATGCTACTGAAAATTATTTTGAGAGAGGAAAGTATGGTTATAGAAATCTTCATGTTACTAAATTTCTTCTCTTTATGATGAAGGTTTTGAGCTTTCTCTTGTTTTGCTTTTATTTACTGGGTACCTTAAGACCTATTGGTCCTTATGAGAGAGGGAGACACGATTTCATATATCACAATAATATTAAGTCTCTCCTCTTTATGTTGAAATTTTTGAAGTTACACTTGTTTTGCCTTCCTATGCTAGTCACTTTGTTCTTTATTGACTTGTTTTCTTACAAGGCTCCTATGCATAGGAAGAGTGTTAGATTTAAACATGTTTTATATATTCCTCTTGATGCTCTCTTTTATGTTTCAACTCTTATCCTTATGTGAGCATCATAAAAATTACTATGCCTAGCTCAAAGGCGTTAAAGAAAAGCGCTTGTGGGAGACAACCCATCTTTTTATTTTCTGTCATTTTATTTTGAGTCAAGGTACTGTTTGCTTCTGTGGCAACTCCTTTGTATCTTTATTTTATTGCATTGTTGTGCCAAGTAAAGTCTCTAGTTGAAAGTTGTTGCTAAAATTGGATTTCTGCGCAGTGACAGATTTTTGCTGTCCACCGTTTTGATCTGTATGCGCTACACAAAATTCGAAAAATTCTTAAACAAATCACGCATGATCCTTATATATGTACGCAACTTTCATTAATTTAGGCTTCTTCCATCTGAGCAAGTTAAGTGCCTCGAAAAAATCCGTCTTTCCAGACTGTTCTGTTTTTGACAGATTCTGCCTTTCATTTTGCATTGCCTCTTTTACTATGTTTGATTGGATTTCTTTGCTCCATTAAACATCAGTGGCTGTAGGTAATGTCCAGAAGCTTTGGTAATGATTGTGTCACAGTAGAATACGAGAATTTTTGATTATGCACTAACCCTCTAATGAGTTACCTCAGTTTGGTGTGGCGGAAGTTTTCAATGAGCAAGAGAGAAGGATGATATGATGTGATCAAGAAGAGTGAAAAGACTAATCTTGGGGATGCTCCCGTGGGTCATCCCTGCAATATTCAAGAAGACTCAATCGTCTAAGCTTGGGGATGCCCAAGGCATCCCCTTCTTCATCAACAATTTATCAGGTCATCTCTAGTGAAACTATATTTTAATTTTTCCACATTTTATGTATTTTACTTGGACTGTCTGTGTGCTTTTATTTTTGTTTGTTGTTTTTATTTTTTTGAATAAAGTTGGATCCTAGCATTCTTGTGTGGGAGAGATACACGCTCCGCTTTTTCATGTGAATACTCATATTCTTCACTTATATCTTTTGAGTATTCTTATCTAGCTACTGCTATGCTTTTAGCTCCTGTTTTTCATGCATCTCTTTTAGAGTTGTTAATTCTTGAGGAGTAGTACTCTCTTGTTTCAATTGCAAATCATTTGGAGAGTTGTTGTTTAGTTGCTTGATTGATGTGATGGTTCAGAAAATGCTGCATGTGGTGGATGGTATATCAAAAAGACACTCATATAGATCATTGTCTTGTTTTATTTGACACTTTGCAATTGTTTTGAGCTCTCAAGTATTTCATGTTTAAGCTCTTGCATCATGTAGTTAAAAACCTATTAGTAAAGAACTACCGTAGAGCTTGTTGAAATTTGGTTTGCATGATTGGTATCTCTAAGGTCTAGATATTTTCTGATAAAAGTGTTTGAGCAACAAGGAAAGACAGTGTAGAGTCTTATAATGCTTGCAATATGTTTTCATGTGAGTCTTGCTGTACCGGTTTATACTTGTGTTTGCTTCAAACAACCTAGCTAGTCTATACTCTATACTGAGAGGGAATGCTTCTCGTGCATCCAAAACCTTGAGCCAAAACCCATGCCAATTGTGTCCACCATATCTACCTATTATGTGGTATTTTCTGCCATTCCAAGTAAATATTTCATGTGCTACCTTTAAATAATTTAAAAGCTATTACTCTTTATTTGTGTCAATGTTTTATAGCTCATGAGGAAGTATGTGGCGTTTACTCTATCACCTTGTCATTTACTCATGACAGACTTTCACCAATGGACTAGTGGCATATACATCCGCTTATCTAATAACTTGCAAAAAGAGCTGGCAAATGGGGTGCCCAGTTTCAATTAATCTCAACTATAACCATTTGATTCTCTTCACATGTTTGCCAATGATTTATCAAAAGCAAATTCCAAAATGTTAAACTTTATCAAATAGGCACTCCTCCATGGTATGTGATTGTTGGAAGGCACCCGAGGATTCGGTTAGCGATGGCTTGTGTAAGCAAAGGTTGGGAGGAGTGTCATACCAATTTATAAATATGCATGTGTAAACAAAAGAGAAGAGGGATGATCTACCCTTGGGTAGAAATAACGTCCTTCATGGGAGCCGCTCTTGAAAGTTTGGGTGACAAGGGGGATAGAGTGCCCACTGCCATTCGTTGACAACAACAAACACCTCTCAAACACTTACTTTATGCTCTCTATATGTTTTCAAAACTTTAAAATCACTAGCACATTATTTAATCCTTGCTTCCCTCTGCGAAGGGCCTATCTTTTACTTTAGTGTTGAGTCAGTTTACCTACTCCTTTCTATCCCTGAAGCAAACACTTGTGTCAACTTTGTGTGCAACAATTCTTATATGTTTACTTATTGCACTTATTATATTGCTTTGTGTTGACAATTATCCATGAGATATACAAGTTACAAGTTGAAAGCAATTGCTGATACTTAATCTTCCTTTGTGTTGCTTCAATGCCTTTTACTTAGAATCTATTGCTTTATGAGTTAACTCTTATGCACAACTTTTTGATGCTTGTCTTGAAAGTACTATTTATGAAAAGATTTTGCTTATATGATTCAGTGTTTACCCATTATCTATTTGTTAGCAAACTATAGACCATTGCCTTGAGTCACTTCATTCATGACATATGCTTTACAATATTATTGATCAAGATTATGTTGGTAGCATGTCACTTCAGAAATTATTGTTGTTATCGTTTACCTACTCGAGGACGAGTAGAAATAAGCTTGGGGATGCTTGATACGTCTCCAACATATCTATAATTTCTTATGTTCCATGCTAGTTTTATACCAATACCTACATGTTTTATTCACACTTAATAGCATTTTTATGCATTTTCTGGGACTAATCTATTAACAAGGTGCCACAGTGCCAGTTCCTGTTTTCTGCTATTTTTGGTTTCAGAAAAGCTATTCTGGAAATATTCTCGGAATTGGACGAAACAAAATCCCAGATGCCTATTTTTTCCGACACGTTCCAGAAGTCCGAAGGAGAGACGAAGGGGGGCAGCAGGGCACCCTCCCCACATGGCGGCGCGGGTGGGCCCCCTGCCGCGCCTCCACCGACGTTGCCCCTTCGCCTATAAGTTCCCCCAGACGCGAAAACCCTAAAACACCGAGCCATTATTCCAGAAAACATCCTCTGCCACCGCTGCCGTCAACCCTAACTCGGGGGGTTCAGAAGTTCTCCTCCGGCACCCTGACGGAGAGGGGAATCATCACCGGAGGGCTCTACATCGCCATGCCTGCCTCCAGAGTGATGCGTGAGTAGTTCATCCCTGGACCACGGGTCCATACAGTAGCTAGATGGTTGTCTTCTCCTTTTGTGCCATCATGTTTAGATCTTGTGAGCTGCCTATCATGATCAAGATCATCTTATTGTAATGTTACATGTTGTGTTTGTTGGGATATTGAATACTATGTCAAGTTGATTATTGATCTATCATATATGTGTTGTTTATGATCTTGCATGCTCTCCGTTATTAGTGTAGGCTTTGGCCAAGTTTATGCTTGTAACTCCAAGAGCGAGTATTTATGCAAGATAGTGGGTTCATGCCTCCATTTAATATGGGACAGTGACAGAAAGTTCTAAGGTTGTGGATGTGCTGTTGCTACTAGGGGTAAAGCAGCAATGCTTTGTCTAATGATATTAGTGTTGTTTACATTATGCATCATACATAATGCAATTGTCTGTTGCTTGCAACTTAATGCCGGAAGGGGTGCGGATGCTAACCTGAAGGTGGATTATTTAGACACAGATGCATGCTGGATGGCGGTCTGTGTACTTTGTCGTAATGCCCAAGTAAATCTCATAGTGATCATCATGACATGTATGTGCATTGTTATGCCCTCTCTATTTCTCAATTGCCCAACTGTAATTTGTTTACCCAGCATGTTAGTATTTTATTATGGAGAGACACCACTAGTGAACTGTGGACCCCGGTCCATTCTTTTACATCTGAAATACAACCTACTGCAATCTTTGTTCTTGTACATTCTCTGCCAGCAAACATCATTTTCCACACTATACGTCTAATCCTTTGTTTTCAGCAAGCCGGTGAGATTGACACACTCACTGTTTCGTTGGGGCAAACTAGTTTGATTGTTGTGTGCAGGTTCCAAGTCGATAAGTCTAGCACTCCCCTTCATCACCACACTTTTTCTGACGCCGTTGACACCTTCGAAGCAACTTCGATCTCATACTGGTTCGATAACCTTGGTTTCATACTGAGGGAAAACTTGCTGCTGCACTCATCATACCTTCCTCTTGGGGTTCCCAACGGACGTGTGACTTTACACGCATCAAGCACTTTTTTCTGGCGCCGTTGTCGGGGAGGCCGAATTGCTCCTGCAAGGGGAGTCTCTCACACCCAATCTCTTTACTTTGTTTTTGTCTTGCTTTATTTTTATTTTGTCTTGTTTGCTTTCTTTATATAAAAAACACACCAAAAAATTAGTTTCTAGCATTTAGTTTATTTTGGTGTGTTATTATGTCTAGTTCTCTACTTGCTATCAATGGTTACTTTGTTTAAAAATAGTCCTATGGCTGAAAACAACATGAGAGAGCTTTATAAAATTTATCTTGAATTGGGACATGAAGTGTTTGAAGAGAAAATTAAAAACGTATGGAAATTTATTTACATAACAATCATGATAGTAGCAATGTTATTAGCATACATTCTTTGAACACCATTATTGCTGATGCTATGGAAGAATTTAAGCTTGGGGAGGTCGGTTTGAATGAAAATGATCTCTTTAGTCCCCCGGATATTGAGGAGAATGTTTATGTTGATTATGATATGCCTCCAATTTATGATGGTTACAATGATTTTTTTTAAGGTTTATGACAGTAGGGTGAGCCCCTACTGCATCAATATATTAAAGAGACAGCCAATATTTACATATTTACAAAGGGCGCAAGGGCCAGAGAATCAAATTCTATCTAATAAGGTTTGAATGAAGGGATGTAGATCAGCTTTTGTTCTATGAACAAGAAGGCCAAAATCTATAATGAATATACTTTTCCAGCTATCTGTGGAGGGATTTATTGCATTAAACAGCAAATTATTCCTCTCCTTCCAAATGCTCCAAGCTGCAGTGATGAAAACTTCTGTGAACATAGGCTCAGTCCATGCCTGTTTTGCCCCTGAGATGACTTCTAGGTGGTCACCATTGTGTTGCCATTGTATCCCTAAGATATTCCAGCATGACAGACTGAATTGGCAGTGGAGGAACAGATGATCAACTGTTTCCTCTTCATCAGTGTTACAGAGAATACAATTAAATCCAGAATTGATATTGTAGTGCCTTCTTCTCAGCATGTTTCTAGTGTTTAGCCTATCTGAGAATAATAACCAGCAAAAGAATTTCAACTTTGCTGTGCCTTTTGATTTCCATATCCACTTGAAGGCCTTGTGAGAAATGATGTTTCTAAAGCAGAACTTGTAATACTTCTTGGATTTGAATTGTTTATCCCCCCATACATATTGCCATGATTACAATGATGGATGTGATACTTTTACTCCCACTATTACTAATAAAATTGATTATACTTATGTGGAGAGTAATGATGCTTTTATGTACGTCGATCATGATAATAGTGCTTTATGTGATAGCTATATTGTTGAGTTTATTCATGATGCTACTGAAAATTATTTTGAGAGAGGAAAGTATGGTTATAGAAATCTTCATGTTACTAAATTTCTTCTCTTTATGATGAAGGTTTTGAGCTTTCTCTTGTTTTGCTTTTATTTGCTGGGTACCTTAAGACCTATTGGTCCTTATGAGAGAGGGAGACACGATTTCATATATCACAATAATATTAAGTCTCTCCTCTTTATGTTGAAATTTTTGAAGTTACACTTGTTTTGTCTTCCTATGCTAGTCACTTTGTTCTTTATTGACTTGTTTTCTTACAAGGCTCCTATGCATAGGAAGAGTGTTAGATTTAAACATGTTTTATATATTCTTCTTGATGCTCTCTTTTATGTTTCAACTCTTATCCTTATGTGAGCATCATAAAAATTACTATGCCTAGCTCAAAGGCGTTAAAGAAAAGCGCTTGTGGGAGACAACCCATCTTTTTTATTTTCTGTCATTTTATTTTGAGTCAAGGTGCTATTTGCTTCTGTAGCAACTCCTTTGTATCTTTATTTTATTGCATTGTTGTGCCAAGTAAATTCTCTAGTTGAAAGTTGTTGCTAAAATGGGATTTCTGCGCAGTGACAGATTTTTGCTGTCCACCGTTTTGAGCTGTATGCGCTACAGAAAATTCGAAAAATTCTGAAACAAATCACGCATGATCCTTATATATGTACGCAGCTTTCATTAGTTAGGCTTCTTCCATCTGAGCAAGTTAAGTGCCTCGAAAAAATCCGTCTTTCCAGACTGTTCTTTTTTTGACAGATTCTGTCTTTCATTTTGCATTGCCTCTTTTACTATGTTTAATTGGATTTCTTTGCTCCATTAAACATCAGTGGTTGTAGGTAATGTCCAGAAGCTTTGGTAATGATTGTGTCACAGTAGAATACGAGAATTTTTGATTATGCACTAACCCTCTAATGAGTTACCTGAGTTTGGTGTGGCGGAAGTTTTCAAGAAGCAAGAGAGAAGGATGATATGATGTGATTAAGAAGTGTGAAAAGCCTAAACTTGGGGATGCTTCCGTGGGTCATCCCTGCAATATTCAAGAAGACTCAATCGTCTAAGCTTGGGGATGCCCAAGGCATCCCCTTCTTCATCAACAATTTATCAGGTCATCTCTAGTGAAACTATATTTTAATTTTTCAACATTTTATGTATTTTACTTGGACCGTCTGTGTGCTTTTATTTTTGTTTGTTGTTTTTATTTTTCTGAATAAAGTTGGATCCTAGCATTCTTGTGTGGGAGAGATACACGCTCCGCTTTTTCATGTGAATACTCATATTCTTCACTTATATCTTTTGAGTATTCTTATCTAGCTACTGCTATGCTTTTAGCTCCTGTTTTTCATGCATCTCTTTTAGAGCTGTTAATTCTTGAGGAGTAGTACTCTCTTGTTTCAATTGCAAATCACTTGGAGAGTTTTTGTTTAGTTGCTTGATTGATGTGATGGTTCAGAAAATGCTGCATGTGGTAGATGGTATATCGAAAAGACACTCATATAGATCATTGTCTTGTTTTATTTGACACTTTGCAATTGTTTTGAGCTCTCAAGTATTTCATGTTTAAGCTCTTGCATCATGTAGTTAAAAACCTATTAGTAAAGAACTACCGTAGAGCTTGTTGAAATTTGGTTTGCATGATTGGTATCTCTAAGGTCTAGATATTTTCTGGTAAAAGTGTTTGAGCAACAAGGAAAGACAGTGTAGAGTCTTATAATGCTTGCAATATGTTTTCATGTGAGTCTTGCTGTACCGGTTTATACTTGTGTTTGCTTCAAACAACCTTGCTAGCCTAAACTCTGTACTGAGAGGGAATGCTTCTCGTCCATCCAAAACCTTGAGCCAAAACCCATGCCAATTGTGTCCACCATATCTACCTATTATGTGGTATTTTCTGCCATTCCAAGTAAATATTTCATGTGCTACCTTTAAATTATTCAAAAGCTATTACTCTTTATTTGTGTCAATGTTTTATAGCTCATGAGGAAGTATGTGACGTTTACTCTATCACCTTGTCATTTACTCATGACAGACTTTCACCAATGGACTAGTGGCATATACATCCGCTTATCCAATAACTTGCAAAAAGAGCTGGCAAATGGGGTGCCCAGTTCCAATTAATCTCAACTATAACCATTTGATTGTCTTCACATGTTTGCCAATGATTTATCAAAAGCAAATTTCAAAATGTTAAACTTTATCAAATAGGCACTCCTCCATGGTATGTGATTGTTGGAAGGCACCCGAGGATTCGGTTAGCCATGGCTTGTGTAAGCAAATGTTGGGAGGAGTGTCATACCAATTTATAAATATGCATGTGTAAACAAAAGAGAAGAGGGATGATCTACCCTTGGGTAGAAATAACGTCCTTCATGGGAGCCGCTCTTGAAAGTTTGGGTGACAAGGGGGATAGCGTGCCCACTGTCATTCGTTGACAACAACAAACACCTCTCAAACACTTACTTTATGCTCTCTATATGTTTTCAAAACTTTAAAACCTCTAGCACATGATTTAATCCCTGCTTCCCTCTGCGAAGGGCCTATCTTTTACTTTATTGTTGAGTCAGTTTACCTACTCCTTTCTATCCCTGAAGCAAACACTTGTGTCAACTTTGTGTGCAACAATTTTTATATGTTTACTTATTGCACTTATTATATTGCTTTGTGTTGACAATTATCCATGAGATATACAAGTTACAAGTTAAAAGCAATTGCTGAAACTTAATATTCCTTTGTGTTGCTTCAATGCCTTTTACTTAGAATCTATTGCTTTATGAGTTAACTCTTATGCACAAATTTTTGATGCTTGTCTTGAAAGTACTATTTATGAAAAGCTTTTGCTTATATGATTCAGTGTTTACCCATTATCTATTTGTTAGCAAACTATAGACCATTGCCTTGAGTCACTTCATTCATGACATATGCTTTACAATATTATTGATCAAGATTATGTTGGTAGCATGTCACTTCAGAAATTATTGTTGTTATCGTTTACCTACTCGAGAACGAGTAGAACTAAGCTTGGGGATGCTTGATACGTCTCCAACGTATCTATAATTTCTTATGTTCCATGCTAGTTTTATACCAATAGCTACATGTTTTATTCACACTTCATAGCATTTTTATGCATTTTCTGGGACTAACCTATTAACAAGATGCCACAGTGCCAGTTCCTGTTTTCTGCTGTTTTTGGTTTCAGAAAAGCTATTCTGGAAATATTCTCGGAATTGGACGAAACAAAATCCCAGATGCCTATTTTTTCCGACACGTATCAGAAGTCCGAAGGAGAGACGAAGAGGGGCAGCAGGGCGCCCTCCCCACATGGCGGCGCGGGTGGGCCCCCTGCCGCGCCTCCACCGACGTTACCCCTTCGCCTATAAGTTCCCCAGACGCGAAAACCCTAAAACACCGAGCCATTATTCCAGAAAACATCCTCTGCCGCCGCTGCCGTCAACCATAACTCGGGGGTTCAGAAGTTCTCCTCCGGCACCCTGACGGAGAGGGGAATCATCACCGGAGGGCTCTACATCGCCATGCCTGCCTTCAGAGTGATGCGTGAGTAGTTCATCCCTGGACTACAGGTCCATACAGTAGCTAGATGGTTGTCTTCTCCTTTTGTGCCATCATGTTTAGATCTTGTGAGCTGCCTATCATGATCAAGATCATCTTATTGTAATGTTACATGTTGTGTTTGTTGGGATCCGATGGATATTGAATACTATGTCAAGTTGATTATTGATCTATCATATATGTGTTGTTTATGATCTTGCATGCTCTCCGTTATTAGTGTAGGCGTTGGCCAAGTTTATGCTTGTAACTCCAAGAGGGAGTATTTATGCTAGATAGTGGGTTCATGCCTCCATTTAATCTGGGACAGTGACAGAAAGTTCTAAGGTTGTGGATGTGCTGTTGCTATTAGGGGTAAAACAACAATGCTTTGTCTAAGGATATTAGTGTTGTTTACATTATGCACCATACTTAATGCTATTGTCTGTTGCTTGCAACTTAATACCGGAAGGGGTGCGGATGCTAAGCTGAAGGTGGACTATTTAGACACAGATGCATGCTGGATGGCGGTCTGTGTACTTTGTCGTAATGCCCAAGTAAATCTCATAATGATCATCATGACATGTATGTGCATTGTTATGCCCTCTCTATTTGTCAATTGCCCAACTGTAATTTGTTTACCCAGCATGTTAGTATTTTATTATGTAGAGACACCACTAGTGAACTGTGGATCCCGGTTCATTCTTTTACATCTGAAATACAACTTACTGCAATCACTATTCTTTTACATTCTCTACAAGCAAACATCATTTTCAACACTATACGTCTAATTTTTTGTTTTCAGCAAGCCAGTGAGATTGACACCCTCACTGTTTCGTTGGGTCAAAGTAGTTTGATTGTTGTGTGCAGGTTCCAAGTCGATGAGTCTAGCACTCCCCTTCATCACCACACTTTTTCTGACGCCGTTGACACCTTCGAAGCAACTTCGATCTCCTACTGGTTCGATAACCTTGGTTTCATACTGAGGGAAAACTTGCTGCTGCACTCATCATACCTTCCTCTTGGGGTTTCCAACGGACGTGTGACTTTACACGCATCAATCAACAAAATAGCAATATAGCAATCGCACCATCCCGTCTACAACGAAGCCATAACGAGCTGTGGAGGCACAATAAGCTTAGCCCCTTGCGGTCGGACGGGCGCGGCGACAGCTCGCGCTTGGTGACAACGTGACCCTTGTTGATGCCCACGAAGAGGCCGGCCTTCGGCTGCGTCGGCGCCATGGGCGAACCTTTCCTGCTCGAACCAGCAGCAACAGGCCGTTAGCGACGGGGAGGGGCGAGGTGATTCACGGAGAGGACGAGGGTTTTGGATCCGCGGCGGCGGCGGCGCATGGGGCCGGGGAGTCGCTGACGCCAATCGAGAGGGAAGGGTGAGTCGCGTGCCGTGTGTACATTTAGAATTTTCTTAATATTATTTTAAGTAGAAAATATCAAAATGACCAAAAGACCCCTGCAGGTCCGGTCAACCGATCCTCTAACTTCGGTGGGTCCCACCTATCATTGACCCAAAGTCTCTGTCTCTCGGTTCCGGCGAGAGTTTCGCCGCCGGCGTCGCCTGCCTCCGCCGCCGCCATGGGTCGCAAACCGATCGCCTCGGTGTGCTCTTCCGTCTCCACCTGTTTGATTTGTTCCTCGAGCTCTTCCGCCTCGGCGATGCCGCCGCCGCCGCCGTAGCACACGGCTCCTGCGCCGGCTGCGACCGTCGCCGGCCCTCTCCCGTGCAGCCGTCCATCGGCGCAACCTTGCCCCGGTCCGCGACACTGATTCTCCCGCCGGCTTGACGCCTCCTCGATCTCAGGTGCGTGCCCGCGGCTAAACCTAGCCTCGCGTTTGGCTCGGTCGCCGGCCCGATTCTCGGACCGCCGCGCCTCTAGCTGCGCCTCCTCGCCATCTACGGGTCCTCCTAGAGCCTCTGCTCGACCACCCCGCCTCGTCCTCTCCTTGGACCCCTGCGCGCTGCTCCATTTCGTGGTAATCTGGTGGTGCTGCTGGATTGTGCAGTGTTTGGTGTGGTGATCCGACTCGTCTTCTCCTTGGACCCCTGCGCGCTGCTCCATTTCGTGGTAATCTGGTGCTGCTGCTGGATTGTGCAGTGTTTGGCGTGGTGATCCGACTCGTCTTCTCCTTCTTCCTTGCCGGATTCATCACGGCGTACTTGCAACCCTTCATGGCGCGCTGCTCGCCCTCTCCTTCTTCCTCGCGGAACCCTCAACGGCGGCAAATGTCCAGGTACAAATCGAGCCGCACATCACTTGTTCGACAGAATGTCTGCAAGAAATTTGATCACGATACTGGTTTCCATCTTCTGATTTTTATGGTGCCTCTAGCTAGGTTGTAATCAGACCAATATACATTAGTTTGCACTGTTCGCAATAGTGAGATTGGGTAGTGACCGGACTACATCCTCAGTACTGCTGTTCCTCCTGGCAGTGAGTTTTCCTATTGTTTATGTAGACAGGAGATTTATGCTCCAGCACTTGTATTATACAAGATGATAAGAAATAGCAGTTTCAGAGTTCAGACTAGTGTAGGGCTGTAGGCTACTGAAAGTTTAAGAACCCTTGTTCATTGCCTGCATCACCAATCTGTTTTCGGGTATCCGAACTACAGTCCCGCATTATGAATCTGTTGGTACTGAATGTACTGAGTATGTCTAAATGCTCAGATTAATACCTACAAGTTATTTGTCTTACGCTTAATTCCCAAATGCATGATATCTGCTCATTGACAGTTGCTTCCTCGTTGTAGAGTGAGTGACTGCCACCTCATACGCTTGCAGCATCAGGAGACTTCTGTCTATTGGACAATTTTTCAACGTAATTTTCTAGTATTAAGCTATCCAATCTATTTTTTACTATAAATGCTCTTGATAAGGTAATTTGTACTGTAAATGTTGAGCTATCTACCTCTTTCTAGAACAGTGATATTTATACTCTTGATTTTCTTGTACATGCCTGCATTGGATACCATTGATAACCTATTAAAGGGAGAGAGCAGCTAGTTTTCTCACAAAATTTCTATTCTAGGCTCTTATTTTTCTGCAGAAATTATTACAAGCTATATGAGCCTCCACGGCCTGAAATGTCTTGCACTGACATTATCTCTAGTGACAGGCTCTTTTTGTGTTATATATCGATCTTCTTTATGTGTGTTATTTTAATTTTTCTTCCATATGTTCTTTTGCAGATAAACCAATTTTATCCAGCCAGCATCATCATCTAAATTACACAAGTGTCGCTGGACCGACATTGACTACTGCGACAAGTACACGGTGGGATTATATGATCACGTTATAAACTAATCTGCAGTGCAAGACATTACAGAGTTATTTGTACCCTGCAGTGCAGTTGGTTAATGTAGAAGTGCATAGTTTGCTTTATGTTCCCATATGCTTCTCAAGATGCAGTAGCAACTTAGTTCAGTTATGGAGGTGCCAGAATGATCTAGCTTTTCCCTATTACTAATGTGGAGTGGCAAACTAAATTGGGTATTCTGTTACTTTATGAAATGTTTCACTGACTTTACCTATGGCACATATGAGAATATGGATGCAGTCTGGTTTCGTCAGCTCGGGATCCTAATATTGTTTCACTTTGCATCTGTCTGACTTGCTTCCACATCCTGTGTTGTTGCTAGAGACGGTTTAGATATATGTTGGATCAGTTTTGTATACTGACCGGCAGTTTCAGTACTGCCTATGCATTTCCTGTCATAAACTACTCTCGCTAACATAACAGAGAGATCTCAATTTTTACACCATTTTAAGATTAGTTTAATAAATCCTTTGGATTATATGCTATCTGTGATTTTCTTCAGCATCTGTATGTCCATGTAATCATTTAGTCATATGTACTATTTTGCCATCCCTTGTTTATGTAGTTTAATATTATTTAAGGTTGACCAGAATTGAACACTATATGCCGCTTGTGTTATTGGTCAGTGCATACACCATGGTATAGAGTTTGCGTTGTACTGGGGCAGCTCATAGCTGCACAACTTTGTCATGTTCTTTTGTCCCTTTTTGTGACCTAAATTTGTAATCACCAGGCAATGGTACCACGATTCAAAGACGAACTATGATATGCCAGAACTACAAGGTTCTTCACGATTCGCTCAACAAGATGCGGTTAAGCAAGATACTACTGGCCCTTGGCTATCCAGTGATGCAGTAAAGTAGTCTCGAATATGTCTTCTAGATCATGTTAGTTTTATAAAGAAATTGCACACATTTGTGATTCTTTCAAGAAGACAACAACATAGAGGAGGTACTTGTGAGCCATGACAGTAATCAGACTCTAGAATTTTATTTTACCTTGGATTCTCACAATGGTTGTTTTGATCATTTGGGTGCGAGGTGAGCATCTGTTACATTTTTAGTTCATTGCATAAACAAAAAAAGTTCCAGATTTCTAGCACCAAAACTGATGTGGAGTAAATTATTTATGTTGGGCGAGTTGATATTGTCTTTGCTAAATGTGTGTTCAAGTTGTGTTCTGTCCAAATTGCATATATCTCTACTAAACATGAGGTCGGATCTAGCCTGCTATCTGTTTCTCTTACTTAACTTTCAGTTTCATAGTTGTACTCTTGATATTTCATTTCCTTCAGAATTTATGGTGCTAAGTGTGCTTAACATAATAGTACACTCGTTATGTACACCCCAGTTCTAGGACTGTTCTGATGTGCTAAACTAATAATGAATAAAAATAGGGGCAGCAGAAGTGCAGAACGCCTAGCCTTATGATTACCAACTTTAGTGTGTACACTATCTACTCTACACAAATGCTTTAAAATCACTGCATGTTAATCGATTTAAGCTTGTGTTGTTTTCACCACAGGAGGGTGAGCTGGACTGCTGGAGGCACTGCACAAGAGCGTGGAGCTGGCGTGGGGCAAGCTGGTCATCTCGCTCGAGCGCATCGTCGACAGCTCGATGTCGTCTGGTCAGCGACCATCTCCAGGCTGTCAAGGATTCCGCCGATATCCGTGCGGCGGTCAAGCACATCCAGATCCAGGTACCCTCTCTATCCTGCCCTCTTGTCGCGCCTCTTGTTCAAATTTTAAGGCCGCGTTGGTTCTTGCAGTATTATTGAAAATGGCGATACTGATCTGGTATGTTTTGATGGATTAATGGTTAACTCATGAATTTTACTTGGTTCTGTTCATATTTATTGTTTATTAACTCATCGATCACCCAATCTGATATTAGAGTTATCTAGTGTGTGTATATTGTAATTTAATATTTAATGAATTGTATGATACTGTTTCAGTCTTCTCTAGTGGTACAATTAATTCTTGAGTATTGTTATCTCTTGAGCACACCATAGCTCCATATGATGTTTTTGATTAGCTAAATTGTGTTCTGTTTCAATATAGGATTTGGAAGTGGTTAGAATGTATGGTTTGAACTTAGAATCATACAAACTATGCGTAGAAATATAGAGTTGCGGCATACTTCTAGAGAATCATATCCATTAAGGGTTTCATAGTAAAAATCATGCAAAAGCTCTCTACAATCAGCTAGCGCTTGTATTTGTTTTCACCAGTTTTAATGTATTTCCATCACAAACTTAGCATGTACTTGCCATAAAGAGCAAACAGTAGGTGACCCAATATTCTTGCCATATTCCCCTTTTGATTCACATATCCTTGATTTAAGAGTATGTGCAACACGGCGTTTCGCCGTTTCGCCTCCGGCGTCGCCTGCTACCCCGGCCGCCTCCGCCGCCGCCATGGGTCGCAAACCGACCGCCTCGGTGTGCTCTTCCGTATCCTCCTGTTTGATTTGTTCCTCGAGCTCTCCTGCGGCTCGCAGCCCCAAAACCTTAGCTAGGGTTTCGGTCGCGGCAGTTCTTCGTCGTGCTCTGCTGCTCTCGGCGCGCCTCCTGCTGCTCCCCTGTACCTGCGGCCCTGCTCTTCCGACCCGATGCCTTCGAGCTCCTCCAGCCTGGGGTAGCAACTCTCAAGGTACAACTCGAGCCGCATGTCATCTGTTCGACAGAATCTCCGAGAGAATCTCCGTTCTGGTTCATGCTTACCCTGCCTTGCATGCTACTGTTTTGATAGTACTAGCTGTGATATATTCAGAAACTTAGAACTGAGTGGAGAGATAGTCACCATCTGTATATATATATAGTTAGGCCACTGACATGGCATCATATTATTTTGTTGATTAATGGCTATCTGGAGTCGACTCGTCTAAATTGACATGCAGAACAAGTAATTTTCATTCACATGACATGCTCACTAATTTGGTGCTAGCTAGCAGCTAGCTCAACAGGTGTAGATGGTAGTGCTTATAGCTTGAGATACCATACTGATCAGACCTCAAGTCAATGGCTGGAACCAATACAAATAGAAATGACAGTAGCATTTCCCTTTGTGATATATCTTTTTTGCTCTTGTATTGTAAGCAGCCTGGACGTGTATTATTCTTCAGTTGCATATGAAGATCGGTTTATACACATTGCACTAGCTTACGAGTGTAGCTTTCGGTTGACCTTTTTCTGTGAAATGTGTGGTTCACAGTTCGTTTTCTGGTTGCTTGAATGCTAGTGCCATATGCAAATCTGCATGACTTATAGATATATTTGCCCCTCTTCATGTTTATTTGTGCAACAGCATGAACGCAGTGAGTTTGGCATCTTCTACTCATTACATTTTAATTTTTTTCTGATATTTTAGGAATTAATAATGAATTAATTACATTTCTTGTTGTGAACAGAGCAGAATGGAGTAACCATTGTCTTAAACCTGTGGTTTTGGGGGTGGTGAGGTGGCAACCGTAGTCACCTTCGTGCTTCTGCCTCCACTGGTCTTGCCGTCAGCTTAACCTTGGTGAGGCCCAGCTGCTTTGCCTTCTTTGACTACAACTACGATGAGTTTCTCCATGTGGTCATGAGTTCATTACTTTGTAGTACCTACATAAGTTGTTGCTGACTGAACCATTTTTCTTTGGTGATATGCAACCTGCATGTAGGTTTGTTGATTGACCATATTCACATACTAGTATAACATCCACAAATACAATAATTTGTATCTGATCTGGTATGGCTGCACGATTTTTTCCTTGTGGGTGTCAAATTCAGTTCTGGCAGGAGGAGGTAACCGTTGCTATGTATCATTCCTCTGCAGTGTATGTTGTTGCCAAATGCTAGGATTATCCTCTGTCCTGACCCATGTTTGCATACATCTAGATACTGTTTTGACTGGGGAAACTACAGTGAGCTGCGGATGCGTTCAGTAAGTTTATGGACCCAGAGGAGGCGCATAGCTGGGGGATCATCTATGAGGTCATTGAACACCAGATGCATGGTGCCCTGACCCTGTCTACTAGATGTGTTCAACAAGCTGGGGATAAGCAAGGTACTCTTGGCCGTGCCACGGTGTGCATATCTCCACCTGATGTGGAATCAATCCAGTGCCTTTTAGTTTACCAGATTGAAATGTGTGGTTGCAATTATTTTTCGCTTGTAGTATGATGATTCCACAAACGTTTGGTTTGCAGTTTACTAGATTGAATTGGGATGCTTAGCTGCAATTATTCTTCACTTGCAGGGCATGTCTCTAGGTTAGGCTGTATAGCACTCGAATAGTTTTAGAAATCTAAATGAGTGACAAATTAAGATTACACACCATGAACTGATCAAATGATGTGTGATTATTTTTATACTTTAGGAACACCATCTTTATAGTTAATATATCGTACTGTTGAACCTGTAACTTAAACAAATCATCTTCCTTGGTAGGAACCTAAGGTGACATATTTTATTTAAGTCGGTGCTTCCTAAGTTTGGATCCTGTTACTCTTATTTGCATCTACATTTATGTGCTTGGCTACATATTCTGATTCGTTAACTTATCTTTTCTTATGCTGCAGAATTGATCAAAGTCGTCGTTCGTTTCTTTTAGAACGTATGCTGCTGCCCTGCTCTGTATGACACCTATTACAAGTCACCCAAAAGGTAAGCATTTGACTGATCTTGTGAACTATCAATACTAGAATTTTACAATTGTAACAAGAAAGACCTGTGAAATGTGTAGTTTTACAGAATGGATATCACCCTTGAGTGCAACACAATGGAAATTTTCAATCTGTTCTAGCAGAGCATGGCTCAGATGCCTAATACAAAAGCACAAGAATACACCAAATACAATAGTCTATCTTTCTTTGGACAAAGAAACCTATAATGCACACACAAATATTTTGGTACTTTCCTATTAGGAAACTACCAAGGTACATAGGTTTCGGTTTTGCTACTAGCATGATACTCTGTTTACAATCTGATTGTGAGATTCTGAAAAGATAGATTCTGAAAAGATAGATAGATTCTGAAAAGATAGATGGCTACTATATTTACTGTGTATGTCGGCTTGTTTTTTCAGAGGTTGTTAGAGATAGGGAGCATAACATCGAGATCATGTACTCCTTCAAATTAGGTGCAGTGATGTTACCGAGATTTCTCTTCAACTGGATTAATACTGGCCCATGCCCATCATTATGAAATTACTGTAAAATGGGTGGTAAGTAAAGAATGTCGCTGACCTTTTATAACATTAAAAGATGCACTTGTTGTGTAGTACCGTTGCTAGCAGGATTTTGTATTTTAGTCTGAGCATTTCTTCTGAAAACTTAAGCTCGATTACTTATTAGGTCTATTGAGTAATTTAGTTCTATTATTCAGTTATTATATCTAAATGTGTGTATATTTGTGTAGCTTACTCATATGAGGAAGAACGGAACAAAAAAGAAGATAGGTTGAGCTAGCGGTATAACATCGATCATTGAGGCACATCTAACTGTGTGTTACTTTTTCACGAAGTGGCTATTGGGGTGTTCACGGCAAAAGATCATGGCCATGGCCACATCAGTTTGGTGAGTCCAAGTCCATGGTGCAGCTCTGTGATGCATTCTTTCACGAAGCATGTTATAAGTTCAGTGTTGAATGAACAAAACTTCTGACAAACAATTAATGTAACTTGACTCATCAAAATTCTCTATATTGAGTTGTCCATTTCTGTATGAATAAAGTAATGTAGCTCATGATAATCATATCGGTGACCTCTACACGAGCTATATCAGGTAACCAGCTTTGTTGTGCTGGGTGTCTATTGAACTAGCATTCAGATCTAACATTTTTTTATTAGAATCAAATATGCAATTAGCTGGTAAGTTATCATGCACAAGTAGTAGTAGTCATCACTTTGAATAGTCAAGACAAGTATGCAAAAGTTCCCCTTAAGCACATTATTGATAATACAAGTGCCTGAAAATTATGTTGTATCATATATGTTGCAATATTATTTTTCCATAAGATAGCAGAGGTCCAAAATAGACTTCATGTCAGGGAACTGTTTCTTAAATAAAATATTCTACTCATGCTAATGGTTAGCTTTAAATACTATGTTTACTTCAAAATGAGTTTTGTGCACCACGATTTGTTGTGAAAATTTGCATAGTCTATTTTGTTTAGAAATTTTAGGTTCATAAACACGTGCATTGCACGGGCACAATTACTAGTGTAGTTAAGCACCTATGAGAGGGAGCTGGAGGAGATAAAGCACATAACGAGGCAGGAGTTTATTGCGCACTTAAGAAGGTGCAGTAGTAGTCTGCAACTCTTAATCACTTCTCATTACTTAAATTGTATTTCTGTAACTTGTTCCACATGGCGATTGCTGTTTCAGGATCAACCACCATGGTTCATGTTCTTCAGGTGAAGCTGCGCTGCAGGCGAAAAGCTGACAAGAGCTGGAGCTCTCCTCGTCGACCTGTGCATCCGGGAGCCTTGGAGCAGCGACGGCGGCAAGCCTAGAGCCCTAGACGATCTGCGGCGTGATGTAGCCGACGAGCAGGGGTCCTAACCTTCTTATCTTTGTGGTTCTTTATTCTTCTTCTTCGTTGAAAAGAGTAATGATCAGAGTGGCATGTATACTTCCACATTACAATATCTTCCGTGTAAGACCTAACCTTGTTGTCATTGTGATGTTACTGAAGAGTGAAGATGAATGGAAATATCAGATAATGTGCATGCATTCCTTGTGGTCTATTATATATTTGAATACATTTGGATTATCGAGTTGTGATTTATTCCATATTTTAGGGGCATGCCTTCAAAATTATTTGAGGGCATTTTGAAATAGTGCCCCAAATACATTTAGGAGCACATTCTCAAAGTGCCCCTATACATATTTGGGGCATCCGAGAAAATGTCTCTAATCGAATTAGAGGCACTTTCTCAAAGTGCCCATAAATGTTGATCTATTGGGGCATTTTGAGAAAGTGCCCCTAAAATTTTTAGCAACACAGGTATTGGTGGCACTTCAAAAAAGTGCTCCTAATACTATTAGAGGTACAAAAGTGATATTTTGGGGCACTTCAAAGTGCCCCAAAAGATTGACCGTGTTGTAGTGCTCCTCGTACGCGACGGCGTCCGCCGAGACCTTGATCTCCATAGCCACTGCCATCACCGCGAGGGATCGATCGTGAGAACGTGATGAGCAGGCTGCGGCGGGGAATCCTCGTATATGAAGCCTCGCAGTTCGAACCGACACGGAATTCTACTACTGGATCGAGTCGGTTCTTCACACCAACCCGGACTCGGTTACCTGTAAAAAAACAACTCTGTTTGGTGGGCCATGTCGGCTTAGTCTGCTCCATGAAACTGCCGTGCTCATGGGTTGGAGATTTGGGCCAGTTGGGCCACATCTTAATTTCTCTTTAAAAGCGGAAATGAATTGGGACTGAACGCCTTATCCATATGATCAAGAAATTGTTTCTCAGCTGTCAAAAAAAAAATTGTTTCTCAAAAAACAAATATGATCAAGAAATTTATTTTTGTTCTTCTAAAAAAAGAATTTTGAGAGATGTGTTTGATAAGGAAATCTTATCTATAGCGTTTCATGTCAAAACCTGGCCATACAAGTTATACTTAGCGTTGATACTATTTGCATGCTCTTAATTTTTTTTTCGAGTAACATGCTCTTAAATTTATGTTCAAATTAAAACTAGACAAAATATATATGAATAAGAGAAGGCATCTCGTACAAATTAGAAAAGACAATCCTATCTTTTCCATATGTCTCCTTCAAGACAGCAATCATCATACATGGCATTACTAAGATGTCACCATTATCACGCTAATTAAGAAGTATCCTTTACAAAGGAGCCACATGAATACCTGATGATATGTTCACCAATGTTTTTGGTTTGGGGAACTATATGTGTAGTTTTTATGGTTGTTCTGAATGCATAATCTCTTAGAGCGTTCTCCTGCATGAATACCTGATGATATGTTCTTAGAGGCAACCAACTGATGCAATGTATTTTAGATAATGATTCATGTATGTTACGATAGACCCACTTTATTAAAACTTTGTGTATGAAAGTTTAATGATCTATACGTATAAGGTGTAGACACAATATGACTTGGCAAGCTAATTAATTCTAAGGATGTGGCTAATTCTCATTGCACTGAGAATTAGCTTAATTCTTGTTCAGTTGGTGTCATCCTCACGATTTAGTACTATCAAACGATGCTTTCATATTTTACGGTGCAAACTATTTTTTCTCAGTTGCAACCCACTTACCATTCATAAGACGCGCGGACATCATGATGCAAATCCAACAGTCCTGTAGTTCAATTAGCTAAATCGTAATTGAAGTTCTAATCTTACATTTCCCTTAGAACAACCTGTCTATTATAGAATATATATGATTTAGAGGCTTATTATATCTGAATATCAGCTGGAAACTGTCTTGTATAGTCTTGAGTCTCATCTTATGATCTTGAAGCTTAAAAAGTCTCGTGAAACCCTTTTTTCGTCAAAATGCAAAAAACATTACGTGACGATGCATTAATAGATACATAACTACGTACATAAGGTCTATGTACAAGTTAAAAATGATGGTTCATTCACCCCACCATACAACTCAGCCGGAAAACTATACCAGCGAAGGTTTTGGCGAAGACCCCGAGCACCGCCTCTGTCCATGAAGATAGCTCGGCTTTGATCGTGCCAAACAGGGCCGGGCGTAAATATTTTATATGATATAAAAAATGTAACTATTCTGATATAAAAAAAAACTTGGTGAGAGAAATAGACGATATGGCATTCGTCCACAGTGCGCGTTGAGAGACATGTAGGATCGATTGGACAATTTTACCGACGAACGACAGCAGCCAGCCCAGACGAGAACACGGATCCATCCCTGTTAAGATACAGTCCCACGGTCACCGCCGCGGCGTAACTGTGCCGCGCTGCTCCGAGAGCACGCCACGAGGCGCGCGTGCGCGCCGCAGTATAAACACCGCGGCGAGACGACACGGTCCCCGGCCGCCCAGCCAAACGCTTAGCTCCAACGCCAAGAGCGGCAGACGACGAGACCCGGCCGCGCGCGAAACCCAACCATCGTCCAGACTCCAGAGTAGTGGGCGGGGGCTACCATGCAGCGTCGCCTCGGCCGTTAGTGCCACCGCCCACCATACATAAATCACAGCACCGCTAACCATTCGCCTCCACCGCCGCCGTCGCGCCGTCGATCTCCCCTGCCCGTGCTTACCTCGTACGCTCGCACAGCCACATCCCACAGCCAACCGGAAACAGAAGCAGAGAGGTGAGAGCGGATGGGGAACTGCCAGGCGGCGGAGGAGGCGACGGTGGTGGTGCAGCACCCGGGCGGGCGGGTGGAGCGCCTCTACTGGGCCACCAGCGCCGCCGAGGTAATGCGCGCCAAACCGGGCCACTACGTCGCGATCGTCACCCTCAGCGTCGCCGAGGACAGCAACAACCACCACCCGAACCCGCGTAGCCGGCACGGCGGGGGGACGGTGCGGCTGACGCGGGTGAAGCTGCTCAAGCCACGCGACACGCTGCAGCTCGGCCACGCCTACCGCCTCATCGCCATCGCCGAGGTCGCCAAGGCCGTGCAGGCCAGGAAGGAGGAGAAGACCAGGAGGGTGCAGCGGCAGCTAGGAGCAGGATCGAAGCAGGCCGGCGGGAGCTGCTCTGCTTCCACCAGCGGCGATGATCAGGCACTGATGGACGAGGGTCTTGATCAGGTAACCTTACTGACCATCCATTGCCGATAAATTCCTCCCCTCTTTTGCTGTTCATCGTTGTCGTCAGCTGCTTCGTTATTCACATGCTGATCTGCATGTCGTTCTCTGTTCTGCTGCATGATGGTCAATGATATACTTTGCATGAAGAACTTTTCTCTGTACTTACTGTTTTTCTTTCACTTCTTTCATGTAAAACTTTCATTTGAACTAGTTCATGTATGGAATTGATCATTCATACATGTTTTTATGGCAAGTGTCAACAACATCCTCCAACAAAAATGAAGATGTAATCTTAATTTTAAACTTTCATCTCAGTTCACAAACGTTAATCCAATCTCCGTATCCAGAAAGTTTTTCTTGGATGTGGGAAATAAGAGTAAATAATTACCCAGTAGTTGGCTAACCTATTATCTCGCGGTTTGCCGTTTACTTGGAGTAGCTTTGACCATACATCATTGCACTAGTTGTTTTTTGTTCAGTTGGCCACTCTCCTAAATTTTCTAAAGTTAGTACGAGTTATGTATGACACACTAGTACCTAACCACACCAAACCACTTTTTTGATTACTAAAGATCGATATCGTATATTAGCTGATCAAGATACAATGATAGCTTGAATAATGTACCCTAAACATGGTATGATAGCTGCTGGTACATATAGTGGGTTTGCTGTGTTATAGCCGTCTGTTTCTCTTTTCGCGCACAGTCGTTTTTGTGTCCGTTGGATTGTTGTCAGGATTCGCGCTGGCTTCCTCATCGCTGTCTCGCGCGTGTGTGTTGTGTTGCGGGTCGGGGGGTGTTACTGGATCTGGATTCGGGTGGGGTTCGTGGCCCGTATCCGTTTTTTTTTTTGTCCGGTAACACACAAAAAGAAGGAAAACCAAAAAGAATCATTCAGCACCGCCTAGCTATCTCCGCCTGCGTAGCTCTGTCAGCTGCCAGCGCCACCGTTGCGTCGACTGCGCTTGTCGCCGACGGCTCGCCCGCGCCCGCGTTCGTTGATTCGCCCGCGCCCGCGTCGACTTGCCGCCGTGCTGGCGTCCGCGCCACCGTGGACGACGGTGAATCGCCTGCGCCGCCGCGACTGCTCCGTCGACTTGCCCCTTCGTCCCCAATGCGGGCGCCGCTGCACGCGCCTCCGTTCTTCACATCCTCTACACCTACTTGCGCTTCCACCCCGCTCTGTACCTCCTCTGCCTCTCCATGAATTTTGGTAAGTATGATCCCAAATCAAGAAATTCTATATTGTGAAGACTCTCAATTTATTCAGAAATCAGTTTGAATGGAGTTTGTTCACGATTAGTTTTATAATACTGAATAAACAAAAGTGTGCCTGAATCAGACTAGTTCAGTAGCTCAATAACATAGCAAATAATTCATTACAACCTTCTGAATCTTAGAAAAGTAGACAACAGTAGCATCCAAAATATTTTACAAAGTGCCGATCATAATCAGAATGTATCGACATCGATGTCTTCAACAACTGGAGCAGTCAAAAAATTAGTGAAACTTTCCATGAACTCATAGTTTTTAGAGGCTCGTTCATTTGGTGTTGTCCCATTCTTACTTTCTGAAGCACCATTCTCCACTGCCTTGGTCTCTGTTGACTGTTGGCATGTTCTTCTTTTTTTCCTTGTGAGCAGATGGTGTTTTCCTGTTTATCATGTGTTGTCTATCAAGGAAACTCATTTTTCTTTTTGAGCTTTTCTTCTGAGCCTCTTTTTTCTTGAGACGTGCAGCACTCAACAATTCATTTGCAAGCTCAGATTTCTTCTCAGTTTGTGTGGTCGAATTGGTGTGTTCCGTTGAGGCGGATGCATTTTCGCGGGGTGGTAGAGCTGGGTGTAGGATCCAGCTGCCGTCGTATGTGAGCGTTGTTGTTGTTACCTGGTGGAGCTCTTGCTCGCGGCGACGAGCGAGTAGCCTTCTCTGCAGCAGGGAATTGGAGGATCTATTTTCTGTAGTTCGTGTCTGAATCCCCTATTTTTGTCTGTCGCAATAGGCTGTTTGTGCTGTTGATGCGTGTAGGCTAGGGTTTATTTTGTTGATTTCGCTTCAGATGTTCAGGTTTGAAGTGGTGTCCATCTAATGTTCCACCGGCGTGCACGACCATGTGTAGATGTTCTCTGTTTATTGTTTTTGTTTTGTACTGAATAGTAGGATGCGATGGAAAGGTTGAAGGTAGTAGGCAATGCTATGTTTAGCGTAGTAGGTGTAGATGTTTTGTAGGAGGGCTTGTTAATTTAGACCATTTGTTATCTGGGTGAGCTATATGGCATAGGCAATGCTATGTGTATTTCTGTGTACCTCATTTTGTTATCTGGGTGAGCTATATTGGATATCACGTGTGGATGTGTCTCATTTGTTATTGATTCTGAACTACAAAACACGGGGCTGTCTATTCAAGTATTTTTGCTTGTATATTTCTAGTAGCAGTGAAGACACTTTTGGTGTTTTTTTGTTCAGTGTAAATTGTAGATGTTGATTATCTACATTTTTGTGGTGTGTAGATCTCAACGCATACCCACCGATCATGGGGATGATAATTTTGATGTGGGGCACAGTGAAGGGTACGGTTTCTCCAGCGATCATGTTGTGAGTTTTGTCAATCTGTCGTTTTGTTCTTAACGTCTAATCGTTATGTTCTAATTGGAATCGGGGTGTAAGCTATAATCTTTTTTTTGTTGTTTTTTCAGGTCATAGCCCATAAAAGAAGAGACGTTGTTGTAGATGATGCACTCTTTTGGTTTCTTCGGAAACATGTCTACTTCAGAAAACTGTTTTGCACTGTTTGGCGTCTATTTGTGTCTTCCTAACAACTTTTTTTGGCAGGCTGTGAAAAGTTTGAAGAGGAATTTCTCTGACTACTGCAAGGATATGATTAGAACCAAGGAGGTTAGGAGTTGTATTCATGTTCTAAAGCTATACTTAAAGTCTCCTCCCACCTTCAGACGTCTCTCTTTCTTCCTTAGCATTTCCTTCTTATTTGTTTGCAGGTTTGGCTCTTCGTACTCATTTCTTCCCGAGCACCTTGGTTGTTGCTTGAGGTTTCTCTCTCTCTATTTTCTCATTATTTGTTCTAATGTTGCTTGTATCTCTCTATCTCTATTTTGTAGATTCAGATATCTCTCTCTCTGCTTATCTCTGTTCTTCTCAATCTAAATCTTTTAGGTTATTTTTTTCTCAGTCTTTCTCTGCATGCGACATGTGCTCTCTCTCTCTCTATTTTTTAGATTCAGATATCTCTCTCTCTCTGCTTATCTCTGTCTCTCTCAATCTAAATCTTTCTGGAGTCTTTCTCTTTTTGTGTCTTCTCTCTATATATCTCTCTCTTCTATCTCTCTATCCCCCTCCTCTCTCTCTCTCTGCTCTCTGCTCTCTGCTTTCTCAGTTTACATTTCTCTATCTCATTTCAGTGCAGGTATCTCTTTCTCTCTGCATCTTTCTTATATTTCTCAGTTTTGCAATTCTCTCTCTCTCTCTCTGTTGAGCAGCTCTCTCTCTCTCTCTCTCTCTCTCTCTCTCTCTCTCTGTTGACATTTCTCAATCTCATTTCATTGCAGCCATCTCTTTCTCTATGCATCTTTTTTATATTTCTCAGTTTTGCAGTTCTCTATCTCATTTTAGTGCAGGCATCTCTCTCTCTCTGCATGTTTGTTACATTTCTCAGTTATGCAGCTCTCTCTGTCATTTAATTTTACTCATTTTCACTACTCATTTCTCAGTTTAGGGTCTCATTTTTGCATCTCTCGCTCTCATTTTTTTGTGATTTTCTCACTGTTTCAGATTTTTTGTTTGCCAGCAGTGCATCAATTGTATGTGCAACACATAGTATATATATTCAATCTTGTATTATCTTAGGTCCTTTCTTACAGATTCAGTATATATATATGAGTTGCAATATCCATTTTCATTTTCTTACATGCAGATGCGGTGCAATGTTTGTGGATGGCCAGGTGGGCCTTGCCAGGTGAAGAGGAGTCGGTCTTCTTTCTCCTATGTTTATCTTGGGAAAAAGTTCCTCAAATCAATGGTAATTTATGCTAACTCTTTTTTTTTTAAATCCATTTTTGTTTTGATAGCAGATTGTTTATATATCCATCTTATAGTTTTCTTTTTCGCCTCATCCATTTGTCGCGATATTCCTGGAGAAAGTTGTCAATGTCCCCAAGCAAAGAACAAAAGGTTGTTTATGTCACTCTTTTTTATGGTCTTTACAATGTCCTTTGTCAGTCTCCAAATTAGTATTTTATTTCTGCGAGTCTTAATTTCTGTGTTATTCTTTGTTTGAAAATGCACGGAAGCTCATGTATTCGAGGGTTCTGCGACCGCCGTCGTGTTCTCAGGGGTGCTTGAACTCACCGCTGGCCAGACAACAAGGATGAACAGATGTGTGCTTACGCGCGGTCTTGGGTTGGGCGCTGTTAATGAGAAGATGCCTGTGTCATTTTGGTTGCTATGTAGGCTAGTCATTCGCAGGGGGTTCATGTCAGTGTTTGTGTGATGTATGAACCTGTATAATGGTTCACTTGGAACTTACCAAGCGTCCATCAGTACCATTTCTGTAATGGCTTATATATGCCAGTGTCAGTATGTGTAGTAGGTTAAACTACATCAGGAACCCACTTTATTGCAATGGTTTAAATACATATGTGAACGCCAGAACTGCAAGTTGCTATCTACTACATATTGTTCAAGCTTTTCTAGCGCCATTTCTGAATGAGTTTTTCTTGCTTTTTCTGAATGTCAGTTTCACAGTATTGAGTACTTCGTGTGTCACGTGTCATGAGTTTTAGTGCCTGCAGATATACAAACAATCCAAGGGAATAAGTAGGTTTCTACTGTGATCCTGATGACAAGGGGGAGGGTTAAAGGACAGCAAGAATACAAAGAAGAGAACCAAAGTTACCTCCTTTAGCGTGGACTGATTTGGTGCCAGGTACGCACCATTGCTGGCGAATATCTCTTGTGTATGATCATAGGCTCCCATCTCCGTCTTTTCTAGCCCTATCAAAACATGAAACCAGAGGAAGTGAGGTTCACGTAGAACTAGGAGCCCAATTTAAAGAGGGCCACGATACTGGGCGTCTGAGGCTAAATAGATTTTAGCGGGTCGGGACAGACTCAAGAATACGATCCATTAAAGAAAACTAGAAGCCCATTTGCTTTCTGTGCTTTCCGCGCGTCTGAATTCGCCGGGTATTAAGCTCGCGTATTTTCTGTCTGCGTGTCAACACACAATTGGCTAGGGAAATGTGTCTGTGCCCAAAATCAAAATCAAACGTCTGTTAAATAGACAATCCCAAATCATTCCCACACCGAGCTGATTAAAATGTAATTTAGGCCACATCTTGCTTTGCTCACACCACATGGAAAAGGCCGGTAGGGATGGGCACCTACATTTTCTGCTACCTCCTAAATAAAAATAAAGGCCTACAAGGTTGACGTTCTCCACTCGAAATGTCGTCAGATATGCAGAATATGCCGCCCACAAATATTCCTAACAACTAATGGACAAGGAATCACCCCCAATTTATTCTCTCAAAACTTATGGGAATCGTCGCGCATTTGATGTTTAAGCATATTACAACATGACATCGAGGTGCTATGTCTTGATTACTCTGCTGCCGCCCAATTCTTTTGCAGTTGGACCGCCAAGACAGGGACAACCACCACCGGAGCAGCTCGTCGAAAAATGGCAGGCATCGCCAGTGGCGCCCTTCTCTGCACAGTATCGCCGAAGTCAGTAGCTGATACGATCGTCAGTATAGCCAATTGATGGATCATCTGTATTTTAGGGTTCATGTTCATCAGTTGGTTCAAGTTGGAGAGCTCTATGGAGCACATGAAAATTAAGCCGGTGTAGCTCAGGTCATTTTAGCGGGATCAAGATTGGTGCCACTGCATCTCAGGGTTGGGGTTAAGGTTTTGAACAAGCTGCTGTGTGATGTGCTAGTATATTGTGGAAAGTACATCTATTTGGAGATTTAGCTTTTGAGGATCTCTGTTGTGGTGTACTTCTACCTGTATCTGCACAACTAATTGTTCTTCCCTGGTGCTGAACTTGCAATGATTAGGCTCGTCTCAGTGCGAATTCACAATCATAGGCTGACTGTAATTATGCAGTCGAGCTGGAATATATTCTCTCTTTGGTGTGCTGGAAGCACACAGCATCACTGCATTTGTATATTGTCTCTGCAGATTCTGCAGATGAAGTTAGTGGTGACAAGGGTGAACTGAAGATCCTTAATCAGGCGCCTCACACCTGAACTGAAGGAACATGCATGGGGTGGGTGGGTGGGGGTGAACTTGCCACTTATTTAACTAACGAGTTACATCGACCTGACTCGACAATTGTTTCAGCTTTGAGCTTGTTGGCAGGATGGAATTCAAGCTGAGCTAGCTCGGCTCAATTCGACTTGTTAAAACTCATTTAACTAACGCGTTAGATTGACTCGACTCTAACTAATGAGTTTAGAACTGAACTCGGCTACTTGCAAAGCTTGCGAGCTACTCATCTATCCCGGTAAATCTGTCAGCGGGTAATATCATAATTTGTGTATCTATTTTTTAAATTATTTGGCATATATGATGAATCATCACAACAACCAATAACAATATGACACAATCAAGGAATTTATAGTCGATATTTTTTTAGATAAAGGGCTTTACTACTTAAAAGTTTAAGTATTACACCCGGTCTCTGTATCAACAACGCACACAGCCGAAACATTGTTGTTGGCTGAGAAATTTATAGTCGATATGCTAACATAATCAAGAACAGTTGTTGACGTAGATAAAAATATCAGGTAGCAACTTTGTTCACATAGATAAGAATGTCAGGTGGCAACTCTTTTACTGAGTTAAACGAGCTGCGCACATACTCACTAACTCGACTCGCTCAACTTGAACTCGTTTACCATATAAAATGAAAAATCGGATCAACTCGCTCAACAACGAGTTCGATTTAAGCCAAGTCGTGTTGCGAGCTACTCTCGTTTAGCTTGCGACTTTCGAGTTTTGATTCTAGGCCCTATTTGTGCTTAACGGATGAGAAGAAATCGGACATGTTTCATATAAAGTCGGGCATCATCGATCGCTAACTCGACTAGTTTAACTCGATCAGGTTTACCAAATAAAATGAAACTCGGTTCGACTTGATTGATGATGAGTTCGAGCCAAACCGAATCGAGTTGAGTGCTACTCTCATTTAGCTCGCGAGTTTTGAGTTTTAGTTCAGTCATACCTGCGGCGTAACGGATCAAGAGAAATCTGGCCATGTTTCATATTACTCTGACGTTAGGTTTAAAGTGAAAATTTCCAAAGTTAACCAATTATATGGAACAAATATTAAAATTCACAATATCAAATCAATATTGTTAGAAGCCTAGTGGAAATATTCGAAATCATATATGTTGATACGCTGTAACGCCCACATCATTGCAGCCTTTTCTCACTCCCGCATGCAGATGTACGCCGATCAAATGATCGTACCGTGAAGTGGCGTCGCTGTCCCGCCGGGAGTTGGGCTCTTTTGATGCGTTGTTGCCTTTGGCCAAAAGCACGCACGCTTGCATGGATGATTTGATGTTGAATGGTCGTGTGGTGCTACTGCAAGTCTGCAAAGGAGAACTGCATCGATCGACCCATCAGAATGTCAGTATTATTACACCTGCCTCTCTCTCCTTTTTTTTCTTTGTCTTCTCTTGCTTTACAGAGCCACCTCACTTGTGCAAAAAAGGGAATAAAAATTGCCAGCTGAAATGTATAACTGGTAGTAAAACTGTAAAATTTCAGTTGAGTATTCAAGTTTAGATTATACTTGATCCTCGAAACCTAAACCTGTTGATTCATCTGAGTGAGAATCACAATTCATACTGTCATACATATATAACTCAAAAGCTTTCTAAGTCTACTTTCTTGTACCTTCTAAAGTTAAACTTTCCACATGTGTTTTACTTCGTTTTGACAGATTATGTTAGACCTGAGCATTGTCCTTTTCAGCGCCCAACTTTCCGAGGGCTCTTCATTACATTGCCAAGAGTCCTCTTAGCAAATCCTATGTATAAGGATGTTGCTCACACCAAATCGATAAAGTTCTTCATGTTTCTATCACCTGCCTAGAACCATGTTTTGATGTGAAGTTCGAATCTAGAAAGAATTTGTGATGTGCAATATGTATTCTAATTAGCCAAAATCTAGTAGATGATGTGTAGTAAATAACAGTTCAATATCAAGAGTCGCTCCCACCATGTGAGGTTTAGTGAGTACAAATGTAAGTTTCATGTACATATTTTGATATCACATATACCTTCTAAAGCGAACTCGTCTTGATAGTATGGATTTCCTATTGACTCAATAGAAAAAAAAAACATCGGGAACCGTCCCTTTTCACCTTTTTTAGGAGGGGTCTCCAACCATCTGATGCTTTCCCCCGGATGTGGCTAGACACTTCCATATATCTCAAACACATGGTTAGTCCACCAATCATGTTGCTATCAACACGAAAACTATTTAGAGTACATTAATTTTACTTGTCCATGTGATTGTTCTTTTGAACCAATCGTGATTAGTATTCGGGTTTACTTCTATTAATGAAAATATTTTTATCCAACATGTTGTTTTTATAGGTGCTGATTAACGGTGATTACACATGGGTCAAAGAGATAATGGGGGCAACAATGACCTTGATGAGATCGTGGTGACATCATAATATATTGAGGTTGTAATTTCGCCCTTACAAGGCGGAAGGTGAATAAACTATATGAACAATCATGGTTTGCTTGGGATGTTGATGTTCTAAAATGTAAATAGTTCTATGAGCCCCTCCGCCATGTGTCCCGTCACACTAAAAGACAAGATTTAGGGGGTGCGTGGATAATATTTGGGATATTGGTTAGATACTTAGAGATATCCTAAAGTGGGTGATACGTCTCCAACGTATCTATAATTTCTTATGTTCCATGTTAGTTTTATACCAATAGCTACATGTTTTATTCACACTTCATAGCATTTTTATGCATTTTCTGGGACTAACCTATTAACAAGATGCCACAGTGCCAGTCCCAGTTTTCTGCTGTTTTTGGTTTCAGAAAAGTTGTTCTGGAAATATTCTCGGAATCGGACGAAACAAAATCCCAGATGCCTATTTTTCCCGACACGTTCCAGAAGTCCAAAGAGGAGACGAAGGGGGGCAGCAGGGCGGCATCCCGACATGGCGGCGTGGGTGGGCCTCCAGCCGCGCCAGCCCATGGGGAGCACGCCCCACGCCTCCACCGACGTTGCCCTTTCGCTTATTTATTCCCCCAGACGCGAAAACCCTAAAATAATCAGTCATTTTCCACCAAGGGTTCCGCAGCGCCGCCGCCATCGACGACAAGTTTCGGGGGACAGAAGTCTCTGTTTTGGCACGCTGCCGGGACGGGGAAGTGCCCCGGAGCCATCTCCATCGACTCCACCGCCATCTTCATCGCTGTTGCTGCCTCCCATGATGAGGAGGGAGTAGTTCTCCCCCGAGGCTGAGGGCTCTACCGGTAGCTATGTGGTTTATCTCTCTTCCCATGGTGTGATCTTTATGTGATCATGAGCTTTGTAATCTAGTTGAATAAGTAGATGTTACTCTTTATCTATTATGCCACTCTAGAGGTTACTTTAATATGAACTCCGGATTCACTTCCCACGGTGTGAAGGTGACAGTGTGCGCATCGTGTGTGACTCCTTTATGACGTTGTCGGTGTTTGTTTACTCAGACTTTGAGGTGTGCTTTTGCAGCCCTACGCAATGAATGGTGTTTGTTATCCAACAAGAGAGTGTTTGAGAGTAGTATTTATTTATTCAATTATGTTGTCATTGTTGAGAGTGTCCACTAGTGAAAGTATGATCCCTAGGCCTTGTTTCTAAGCATTGAAACACCGTTTACAACAAGTTCTGCTACATGTTTGCTTGCTGCCATTTTTATTTCAGATTGCAATTACTACTTATAATCATCCATATTACTTGTATTTCACTATCTCTTCGCCGAACTAGTGCACCTATACATCTGACAAGTGTATTAGGTGTGTTGGGGACACAAGAGACTTCTTGTATCTTAATTGCAGGGTTGCTTGAGAGGGATATCTTTGACCTCTACCTCCCTGAGTTCGATAAACCTTGGGTGATTCACTTAAGGGAAACTTGCTGCTGTTCTACAAACCTCTGCTCTTGGAGGCCCAACACTGTCTACAAGAATAGAAGCGTGCGTAGACATCAAGCTATTTTCTGGCGCCGTTGCCGGGGAGGTAAGTGTTGGAAGGTATCTCCTTTAGATT
The DNA here is from genome assembly GCA_947311845.1 of Poa pratensis. Taxonomy (NCBI): domain Eukaryota; kingdom Viridiplantae; phylum Streptophyta; class Magnoliopsida; order Poales; family Poaceae; genus Poa; species Poa pratensis. The sequence goes on along the minus strand of CAMZMU010000041.1, from coordinate 37,984,303 downwards.
CTGCAATTATTTCTTTTTGTTTCTTGTTTTTATTTTCACTAGTTAGGCTTAATGGAAAACAACAAAAAAATTAGAGATCTTTATGAACTTTATATTGAATTAGGACATGATGCTTTTGAAGAGAAAATTAAAAAACCTATGGAGGCTTGTTTGCATAATAGTGGTAGTAATGTTATTAGTATGAATTCTTTGAACACCATTATTGCTAATGCTATGGAAAAGTCTAAGCTTGGGGAAGCTAGTTTTTATGAAAATGATCTTTTTAGTTCCCCAGCTTTAGAGGAGAAAATTTGCTCTGATGATAGTTTGTCTCCCATATGTGATAATTCGAATGATGCTTGTGATATTCCAAATCCACCTGTTGAAAGTATTTCTTTTAAAGTACCTATGAAAATTGTTGAAAGGGTTATGAATGATCAGTATGCAGGGGATGGATCAGTCCATCCAAGTGCTCACTTGTCGAAACTTACAGAACTTTGTGAGTTATTTAAGGTTGCAGGTTTATCAAGAGAAAATGTCATGAGGAAACTATTTCCATTGTCACTTAAGGACAAAGCAAAGGAATGGTATAGGCTGCTGGATGAACAACCTTCGAATTGGAAACAGCTTGAATCTCTCTTTTACTCTAAATTTTATCCTCTTCATGAAGTGCATCTAGATAGGAATTACATTTATAATTTTTACCCTCATGATGGAGAAAGCATTGCTCAAGCTTGGGGAAGGCTGAAAACATTAATACTCAAATGTCCTAACCATGAGCTTTCTGAGGAAATAATTGTTACTAATTTTTATGCAAGGCTTTCAGGTCATTACAAGGATTATGTAGATGCATGTTCAGAGGGTTCTTTCACAAGTAAGAAGGTTGAAGCTAGATGGGATCTTCTTGAAAGAATTCAAAGCAATACTGAAGATTGGGAGAACGACAAAGGTAAAGGATCAGGTATAAACTATGAATATGAATGCATTAAGTCTTTCGTTGAAACTGCTGGTTTTCAAAAGCTTAGTGCTAATTATGGTCTTGATTCTCAAATTATTGTTGATTGTTGTAGAACCTTTGCTTCTCATATTAATGTTCCTAAAGAAATTGGGACATGTATCATGAACCTTTCAAAGACACTTGCATGAAAAATGATACTGTTATTAATGATTGTAATAAACATGCTCAAACTTCTGAAAATACTATTTCTTATAAGCATGTTAATTTTTGTGGAGCACTTAGACCTTGTGAAAAGAATCAAATCGAAGATGAATATTGTATCCATCATAGGAATGAAAAAACTAGAACATGGAACAGAGCTCTTGATGAGCTTGGTGAAAAAGTTTGTGCCCTCTATCCTTTTATTTGTGAACTTTGCTATAAAGTGGGTCATTTAAATTTTCAATGCTCGGGCTATGATAATAGTCTTTCGAATCCTATGAGTGATGCGAGTTTATATTGTGATGACATGATCACTCCTAATCAGCATGATGAACTTACATTATTTTTGGGGTGTGAAGAGTTATCAAGAAAAACTTCTTTGGTAGATATGAGTGCTTTTGATATAAATAGTGTCCTGCATGCTTGTCATCTTTATTGTGTTGATAATTGCCACGCAAATACTTACATACAAAATATTATAAAAGATGGACTTTACCAAAATATGACAGGACTAATATGTGTTTTGTTCTTATTAATGAAAGAGAGGAATCCTCCCAAGTTTCTTCTGTTGTTTCTAACAATAAACCAGGTTATGTGGAGAAGCTTCCTTTCAAACCTCTCCCTCCTAAAGATAAAAAGAAGAGGGGAAAGAAGAAGAAGAAGAAGAAGAGGAGTAAAAGGAGAGAGGAAACGGTATCTTCCCCTAAACATGTTGCTCCTATTGTAGTTTTTGCTGATGAGTCCGAATTAGATGATGTTCCTATGCCTGTTATTTATTGTAGTGATCATGATTGGGAAAATGAAACTACTTTTGATATTGAAAATCTTTGGGGTACCAATTCTGAAAATGATGATGTTAATGATTGCCATACTATTAGTACTATCCATGTTTCTTCCAATGATGATATGAAAAGCTCTAAGCTTGGGGATGAGGTGTTTGAAAATCCTTTTGCTAGTAATAATTATATATCTGAGACCTCTCCTCCTAGTGATGTGTTTGAAAATCCTTTTGCTACTGATGATTATATGTTTGATACATCTCCTTCTAGTAAAAGTGATGATATGTTTACAGATGAACACACTTTGGAAGATAACTATTCTATTGCTTATGATGATACTATGCCTCCAGTCTTTGATAATTATTATAAAGAATACTATGACATAGGTTATAATTACAATCATCCTCATGAAACTTGTCATAGTTATGGAGGGATTACCCAAAACCATCCCTTTAATATACAACTTGTCTATCATGTTCGAGTTCTTTATGATGATCCTGCTCCCATTGTTATTAATGAGAAGAACTTTTCTTGTGTGGAAAATATTGATACTTTTGTGCATATGGATCATGGTAAGAATGTTTCATGTGATGGTTATATTGTGGATTTTATCAATGATGCTACTGAAAGTTTTTATGAGAGAGGAGACATGGCTTCATATATCTCAATAATATTAAGTCTCCTCTCTTTTTGTTGAAATTTTTGAAGTTGCACTTGTTTTATCTTTCTATGCTAGTAGCTTCATGCTTCAATAATTGTTTTCTTACAAGATTCCTTTGCATAGGAAGTGGGTTAGACTTAAATGTGTTTGATATTTGCTTTTTGATGCTCTTCTATATTCAACTCTTATACATATGAGAGCATCATCAAATTATCATGCCTAGCTAAAAGGCTTTAAAGAAAAGCGCTTGTGGGAGACAACCCATTGTTTTATTTTCTGCAATTTTTTTTATTTGAGTCAAGGAGCTTACTTACTTCTGTAAAACTCCTTTGTATCTTTATTTTATTGCATTGTTGTGCCAAGTAAAGTCTCTAGTTGAAAGTTGTTGCTAAAATTGGATTTCTGCGCAGTGACAGATTTTTGCTGTCCACCGTTTTGAGCTGTATCGCTACAGAAAATTCAAAAATTCTGAAAAAAATCACGCATGATCCTTATATATGTACGCAACTTTCATTAGTTTGGGCTTCTTCCATCTGAGCAAGTTAAGTGCCTCGAAAAAATTCGTCTTTCCAGACTGTTCTGTTTTTGACAGATTCTGCCTTTTTTTGCATTGCCTCTTTTACTATGTTTGATTGGATTTCTTTGCTCCATTAAACATCAGTGGCTGTAGTAATGTCCAGAAGCTTTGGTAATGATTGTGTCACAGTAGAATATGAGAATTTTTGATTATGCACTAACCCTCTAACGAGTTACCTGAGTTTGGTGTGGCGGAAGTTTTCAAGGAGCAAGAGAGAAGGATGATATGATGTGATCAAGAAGAGTGAAAAGCCTAAGCTTGGGGATGCCCCCGTGGGTCATCCCTGCAATATTCAAGAAGACTCAAGCGTCTAAGCTTGGGGATGCCGGGCATCCCCTTCTTCATCAACAATTTATCAGGTCATCTCTAGTGAAACTATATTTTAATTCTTCCACATTTTATGTATTTTACTTGGAGCGTCTGTGTGCTTTTATTTTTGTTTGTTGTTTTTATTTTTCTGAATAAAGTTGGATCCTAGCATTCTTGTGTGGGAGAGAGACACGCTCCGCTTTTTCATGTGAATACTCATATTCTTCACTTATATCTTTTGAGTATTCTTATCTAGCTACTGTATGCTTTTAGCTCCTGTTTTTCATGCATCTCTTTTAGAGCTGTTAATTCTTGTAAATCATTTGGAGAGTTTTTGTTTTGTTGCTTGGTTGATGTGTTGGTTCAGAAAATGCTGCATGTGGTAGTGGTATAGTAATAACTTGCATAGTCTTGTAGATCATTGAACTTTGATGACTTGATTCTTTGCAAATGTTTTGAGGTATTTAGATGGTAAAGCTTGTTGGTTAATTAAGTTAAAATTATTAGTGGATAGTTGTCTTTAAGCTTGTACCGTACTACAAACTCTATTTAAATTGTTGAAGGTGTAGTTGGACTTGATAGCTTTCCATGTCTAAAAGTGATTCGTAATAACTAAGTTGTGCTGAAGGTCGAGGGATCTAGCGGGGTACTTGTGCCGCCGTGAACGGCCCTTCTTGGAGTAAACTTTAATCATGTTCTTAATGTTGAACCTGTTAGATGTTTGCAATAAGCTTGTGAGTTCTTTTTGACTAATGTTAAGCTACGGTTTTTGGCACTTCCACCATCCATATTTGCTAGCCTCTTCGGTGCTGTGCATTGCCTTCTGCTCACATTGAGAGTTGTGCATACTTCGCCAGTACATCCAAACCCGTGGGAGAATTCTCCTACACATAAACCCATACATCTTCCTCAAAACAGCCACCATACCTACCTACTACAGCATTTCCATAGCTGTTCCGAGATATATTGCCATGCAACTTCCATCTTACATTACATGACTTGCTGTCATTCATCATATATATATTGCTTTGCATGATTCTATACAGCTGATGTGCGGTTTACCCATGTTACGCTAGATCATTGCATATCCTGCTACACTGGCAGAGGCATACAGTTTACATCATGTTTTAGTTCGTTGTGAGTTATTTGTAACAAAAAGTGTGTTGTCATATTAGAGTGTTGCCCCTGAAAGTGAAAAGAGCCATGGAGGCCATCGAAAAGAGAAACAGAAAAAATAGAAAAAAGAAAAAAGAAAAAAAAGAATAAAGAAAAGGGGGCAACATTACTATCCTTTATCCACACTTGTGCTCATGTTTCAGCACCTGCATTATTCATAGTCATCATTTGTGCTCATGTTTAGCACCTATACTCCATGTGAGAGAGTTTTCATGTTTTACTAGTATAACTATGTGGGGAATTTACACTATAGAACGGGTTGTATATTCCAATGATGAGCTTCCTCAAATGCTCTAGGTCTTCATGAGCAACCAAGTTGGATGCACCCCCACTAGTTCCATTGGAGAGCTTTCATATACATATAGCTCTATGTGCATTCGCTCCATGGCAATCACTACTCCTAACATAGCTTCGATTATAAGACTTCCTCTTGTCTAATGATCACTTATAGCTTTGTGAGACTTTCTTCCTTTGGCCTTCCAAACCCCCATTAATATTCTTTTAGCCATAACATCCTGGTGCCAAACCAAATGCTTACGCTCACCGGTTGAGTAGATTTCGAAACAGTTGATTCATGATGTTCATGTTTATTTTTACTTGGCTGAATCCTTCTATGTTGTGAAAAATTACTTGATGCTTGGAATTGAAGGATAGAACTCCTACATTGGATATTAACACATCTTTAATGAACCTTGTACGGTTTCATGTCTTTCAACATATCTTTCATGAAAACTTTTAGCTTATTTAACTAACTTGTTTTGTTGTCTCTTATATCAATTATAGACTTTTGCTTTGAATGATTTGATCTCAGCTCATATGCTTTACAATATTATTGATCAAGATTATGTTGGTAGCATGTCACTTCAGAAATTATTATTGTTATCATTTACCTACTCGAGGACGAGTAGAACTAAGCTTGGGGATGCTTGATACGTCTCCAATGTATCTATAATTTCTTATGTTCCATGCTAGTTTTATACCAATAGCTACATGTTTTATTCACACTTCATAGCATTTTTATGCATTTTCTGGGACTAACCTATTAACAAGATACCACAGTGCCAGTCCCTGTTTTCTGCTATTTTTGGTTTCAGAAAAGCTGTTCTGGAAATATTCTCGAAATCGGACGAAACAAAATCCCAGATGCCTATTTTTTCCGACACGTTCCAGAAGTCCAAAGAGGAGACGAAGGGGGGCAGCAGGGCGGCATCCCGACATGGCGGCGTGGGTGGGCCTCCAGCCGCGCCAGCCCATGGGGAGCACGCCCCACGCCTCCACCGACGTTGCCCTTTCGCTTATTTATTCCCCCAGACGCGAAAACCCTAAAATAATCAGTCATTTTCCACCAAGGGTTCCGCAGCGCCGCCGCCATCGACGACAAGTTTCGGGGGACAGAAGTCTCTGTTTTGGCACGCTGCCGGGACGGGGAAGTGCCCCTGGAGCCATCTCCATCGACTCTACCGCCATCTTCATCGCTGTTGCTGCCTCCCATGATGAGGAGGGAGTAGTTCTCCCCCGAGGCTGAGGGCTCTACCGGTAGCTATGTGGTTTATCTCTCTTTTCCATGGTGTGATCTTTATGTGATCATGAGCTTTGTAATCTAGTTGAATAAGTAGATGTTACTCTTTATCTATTATGCCACTCTAGAGGTTACTTTAATATGAACTCCGGATTCACTTCCCACGGTGTGAAGGTGACAGTGTGCGCACCGTGTGTGACTCCTTTATGACATTGTCGGTGTTTGTTTACTCAGACTTTGAGGTGTGCTTTTGCAGCCCTACGCAATGAATGGTGTTTGTTATCCAACATGAGAGTGTTTGAGAGTAGTATTTATTTATTCAATTATGTTGTCATTGTTGAGAGTGTCCACTAGTGAAAGTATGATCCCTAGGCCTTGTTTCTAAGCATTGAAACACCGTTTACGACAAGTTCTGCTACATGTTTGCTTGCTGCCATTTTTATTTCAGATTGCAATTACTACTTATAATCATCCATATTACTTGTATTTCACTATCTCTTCGCCGAACTAGTGCACCTATGCATCTGACAAGTGTATTAGGTGTGTTGGGGACACAAGAGACTTCTTGTATCTTAATTGCAGGGTTGCTTGAGAGGGATATCTTTGACCTCTACCTCCCTGAGTTTGATAAACCTTGGGTGATTCACTTAAGGGAAACTTGCTGCTGTTCTACAAACCTCTGCTCTTGGAGTCCCAACACTGTCTACAAGAATAGAAGCGTAAGTAGACATCAGTGGGGTACATGCCTCAATAGGCGTGGAATTCGAGCTGATCTGGCTCGACTCGACTTGTTGAAGTTCGATCGACTAACGATACAGCTCGGCTCGACTCGTTTGTTGTGCAGAATTAGAACTCGGCTCGGCTCGCCAACTCGCGAGTTTACTCGTTGATCTCGGTACAACTATTAACATGCATTATAATATTTTTATATATATAATTGTTTCTAATTATTTGATCATGTATGATACAGTTGTCACAACAATCAATTACAATATGACACGAAATTTGGTAACAAAGATAGAAATATAGGTAATGACTTTTGAGAGAGGCGTTTTACCTCCCGGGTGCATATGCACCCTTTATCTGAATTGCATTCTAAGCATATTTTTAGGTTCCAAAAAAATTCCAGCCATATGCCTCAGTTTTCTTATTCAGTTTATTTTTTGATAGTTTTTTACGCATTATTATTTGTTTGTTTTTACCAGGGATTAAAATTCCATACATTGGGCCAGAAAATCAACATTGTTATGTAGTAGTAGAAACATGGCCCGGATTCCCCCGCAAAAAAGAACATGGCCCGCTTCCTTCTTCGGGCTGCCTGCTTGCGCATCGCGGCCCAGTCCTCCTCTCTCTCTGTCCACTCCCCTCCAACGCCGAAGCCCTAACGCGCCGCGGCTAACCTTTGCAATCCGCCGCCCCGAAACAAGCTCCCCGCGCACCGGCCGCCGGACGCGCGGCACCCTGCGACGCGCCGCCGCTCCCCCCACCTCCTCCGCCCCCTTCGTCGCTGCGGCTCTCCGGTTCGTCTTCCCCTTCTCTCTCTCGACTCCCCAATACTACTCGCGCACGACCTCCGCACGTTCTCCTGGACTGCCGCTCACAAGCTGTTCGCTGCAATGCTTCCCCCAGACGAAACGCGACCACGGTTGGGCCCGATGACGAGGACGCACCCCGCGAGCGGCGGCGGCGGCGACGGCGGGCAGTTGGGGAAGCTCCCGCGGAAGCGCTTCTACCGGGCGCGCGCGCACAGCAACCCGCTCAGCGACTCCCACTTCCCGTTCCCGATCTCGCCCGACGACTTCGACCTCTCGCAGCACTACCCGCGCTACTACCCGGCCGACAAGGGCCAGGAGGCGCCCCTGATCCGCTTCGCGGACGTCGGCTGCGGGTTTGGTGGGCTGCTCATCGGGCTCTCGCCGCTCTTCCCGGACAAGCTCATGATCGGCATGGAGCTTAGGGACAAGGTAACCTTGATGCTTGCTCCAGTTTGTCTTGCCGGCCGCTGCCTGGATTTTTAGAGTTGAGCTTGAAGGGTATAGTCATTGATAGCAGGTAGCAAGAAATGGGGAAAAGTAGTAGAGTTTGTTCAGAATTATTACAAGTGTTAACCTTAAGTTATGGATAAGCTCATATAAAACGTTTGTGTCATCCTGGGTGGAGTGCATATATGTTCTGTTGAGTGTGGCTTATCCAAAAAAGAAAGAAAAAAATGCCTATAGTTTATTTGATTTATTTCTGATGGTTTCAGCTACACTAAGCATGGTTAATTGAGTTTGTGATGGCATAATGAACATAGATTTGTACTTCGCGAAAGAATGCACGTTATTTCACATAGGAAATTTTTGTATAACAAATATGTCAATGTTCATTTGATTTATATTTTGATAATTAACTTGGATTTCCACTACACAAATCATTGGTTAACTGAGTTTCTGGATGTATAATGAGCGTGGATTTGTACTTGGCCAAAGAAGTGGAACTTTCCCTCTCTCCACTATTTGGCTACTCTAGTTGAGTAGTTCAAATTCCAGGGCACAATTTTTGATTGATTGTTTTTTTTGTCTCGTTTCCGTACAGGTGACTGAGTATGTGAAAGAGAGGGTTTTGGCTTTAAGAGTATCAAATCCCGGACAGTATGACAACGTATCTGTTGTACGCACCAATTCAATGAAATACATCCCTAACTACTTCAGGAAGGCTCAGCTCTCCAAAATGTTCTTCCTGTTCCCTGATCCCCACTTCAAGGAGAAGAATCACCGGAGGAGGGTGATTAGCATGCAGTTGCTCGATGAGTACGCTTTTGTGATGGAAGTGGGAGGAATTATATATACCATCACCGATGTGGAGGAGCTCGGCGTATGGATGCGGTCCTGTCTGGAGAAACACCCTCTCTTTGAGGCTGTTCCAGAGGAAGAGATAGAAGTCGATCCAGTTGTCAAGTTGCTGTCTACTGCCACCGAAGAAGGCCAGAAGGTCGCAAGGAATGGAGGGCAAACTTTCCAGGCCATCTTCAGGCGCATCACCTTGCAAGAGGAACAAGAAAAACCAGAAGCTACTAGATCTTAGCAATAGCGGACTGCTAGCCCGGATTTGTGACATTTCTATACATTTGTGTAGCAGGATTTCACGATTCTGTAGACTTATCGTAGTTCTGCTGTCCTAAACGTTTGGTTCTACTAATCTTTCTGGAAAATTGGTACGAGTTCACATGATATAATATCTTGCATGCATCATTTCCTTTTTTTGAAATTGATTTTCCTGATTTGAAACTCGATACCAAGTACATTTTCTTACTGTTCATTTTTATGCAAATCTGTTAAGTATTAGATGAAATTGTTAATGTGCTCCTGCGTCAACAGAAGGAGACTCCTTTTGTATAAGATAATAATTTACAGTATAAGAATATCCAATACAGATAAATCTATATGATCAAGAAACAGAAGAAATAAGGAAAGTAATAACGGAATGACTTCTGAATACTATAGTTTGAACAAAATAAATACACAACTTTGTAAACTTGTGGTTCTATAGCAAATGCTACCTCCAACTCGTCTCTAAATGTTGCAAATCCTATTACAGCCAAGGCCAGCTTTACGCAATTACAGCCGGATCACCAACTGAGACACCCTATTCAAGCAGATTGATTTCCTGTATGATGCGCACTGATTATCCCAATGTTTGATGTACAAACTACACAGCATGCTAATAAAAGCAACTGCAGAGCAAATCTGCCACGTTGCCTGTAGTCCACAAAATCACAAACAGGGAGAATTTCATCTGGCACAGATTTCGTCCTTTCGCATACATGTTTCTGGTTCAATCTACATAATCTGTCCATGATTCTGGATGGAAAGGAACAACCAAACAGCCAGGGAACAATCTGATGAATCACCATGAGACACAAGCGTGAACCTGCTACCGTTTCATCTTCTTCTGTCTCAAATTTCCGGCAGAACAAAACCTCACACAGCTCTGTTTGCTGGAACAAGTTTGAGAAGCTTTGCCAGATCATAAGAATTGAAATCCCTGCCAAAACATAAGCTCAGGTCCAATGGAGTCCTTCCACCCTGTATTGTGTAAAAGTAAAACCATGAGTTCAGAGCTCAAACATCATCTTCTGTATGTTAACATAAACTATTAATACATGTAGTTGACATCAAAGTATGGGTTCAGAGTTCAGAACAAGACGTGCATCGAAAGGAAAAGCGGTATAGAACGTCAACACTAAAGAAGTTGTGCAGTGGATATCGACATTTGCCAAGGCAACCGGCGAAATTTTGCAAGAACCATACATTGGAATGCAAATGTACAGAAAATAAGATCTGAGCACATAATAAGCAATGATAATAGGTCCAACAACATTAAACCAAAAGGGACATACATTGGTTCTTCTTGTCTGATCAGCACCATTGACAAGCAATATCTTCGCTATATCCCTGTTTCTACTCTGTACTGCTACATGCAGTGGTGTCCAGCCATCCTGCATGAAGGAGAAATATGAGAAAAGAACCAACAGGCTCAGATTGATTGAGCGATAAGAGAAGTGTTCATTTTCAACTTACAATATCAGCAACGTTAACATCCACCTTGTACTTAATCAGTAGCTTAACAGTTTGCAGTGCACCAACTTGAACTGCGTAATGCAAAGGTGTGGCTCCATCCTGCAAATATGGCAGACTAAATTCAAGGACCAATGCACATGAATAATTTTGACCTGAAGTGATAACTGAACTGTTGCTAGAGAGGAGCCAAATTAATCTGCAAGTGTTAGTGTCACTTTCCAAAGTTCGGTTAGTACATTAAACTTTCTTGTGGAACTTACAGAAAAATAAATCAGAGAAAGATAGTGCCAGTTACCCTGTCCTTGACATGAGGATTTGCTCCTTTTCTTAGGAGATGGCTAATGACAGCCTCCTTTTTGCCTATTATCGCCTTGTTAAGAGGAGTGAAGCCATCCTGCATCAGCAACAGCCCAATATTAGCAACACTACCCTAGTCCTAGATGGAGTTTTGGACCAATGGATAAACCAGCCACATACTTTATCGACTAAATTGATATCAACACCATTATCCAGCAGCTTGTCCATGAGAGGTATCTGCAGCGCCAACGCATAGGTATGGAGCGGATGCCACTTCGGCTGCAGCAACCAATGCATTTTGAGAAGTTAGAATCGACATCCGACACGCGGCACATTTATATTACTCACTAGTCTCAACTCAGATGCCATGAAAAATTACGAAATGCATCATACCGAATTTTGTTTAATCAAATATGGGGTACTAAAAAGAACAAGACAGTGAAACCATGGTTTTGGTTACCGGTCGGGAAATCCGGTTACCGGTCGGTAACCGGACATCCCGAGCACCCTCGGGAAATGGTCATACCGGACAAAAAATCCCGAAATTTTGAATTTTAACGAAAACTTTTGGTAAATGGTTAAACTGGGAACCAAAAAATTTGAATTTTCAAATTTCGGATTTCAAATTCGTCCGGTAACCGGTCGGGATTTTCCGGTAACCGCGGTAACCGGAAATCCCGACCACCCTTGGGAATTTTTTTCTACCGGTAACCAAAACCTTGAGTGAAACACACTTAACCGATGAGATTTTGGTGACATCGGCGGTCTCGTTCTGATCCAAGATAGCCTCTTCTTCCGCCGTCAAGAGAAGCTCGATTTCTGCAACAACAAGATGAGGTTTACATTTCAAGAACAGTGCCGGCCGCCAGGGACTGAAATGAGAGTTGAGAAGCATAAACAGCAAAACCACTCGTGAGTGCGGAGTGTACGAACAGAGGCGCGTGGTGAAATGCTGAAGGAGCAGCTCTGCATCGGAAACGCAGTCGATAACGTACCTCTCCGGAGCTCCTGCTCTTCACGGTCCTGCTGCCGCGCGGGAGCGCGCCGAGACGCCGGGAAGGGGGAAGGGAACGGGGAGCTTCGTTGTCCGGTCTCTTTCTCGCCCTCGTCCTCGTACTCGCTCCCGGAGCCGTCGTCCGGCTCCTCCCAGAAGGCCTCGCCGGCGCGGGAGAGCGCGCGTGGCGGGGGCGGGAGCTGACTGAGAGCGGCGTCGGCGGAAGAGGGGGAGACGGGCGATGGGGAAGTACTGCGGCGCGGGGTGATGCCGGGCATGGACAGGCGTGGAGAAGCTGAGAGGCGGTGGCGGCGGAGGACGCCGTCGTCGCCCATGGCAGCATTTCTCGTTCTTATCGCGTCGGAGGGGCTGAAGCTGAAGTAACGAAGCTCTCGCTCGATCTTGGGTTCGTCACTTTTCTTTGGGTCATGTATACTTCCATAAAATTTAAACTCAAGTAACTCTCTCTGGCCGAAATTAAAATTAAAACTCAAGTAACTCTTTTTGAATTTTCCACGTATATTAAACCAACACAGAGTACACGATTACATCGATTACAAAAATAAACCTAAAATAGACTAGCAAATCTATGAGATCTTCAAGCCATTTCTTCATCCATGACATAATCTTATACTTTTCTGAAGGCAGCCGTAGAACAACGCTAAAACCACCAAACCATAAACCTGTGAATACCACCGAAGGTTTTCCCTTTTTAATTATGAGCCGCAATGCCAAGTCTTTGTGCACGCACGCAGCCATTAGATTAATCAAGCAACATCGGCAGGAGCACCACCATCGATATTCCAGGGACAAATAACCGAACCACGTTGTCGACGTCGTTGGAAGCCGAGAGAACGAATCACCATTGCTGTAGTGTACCTGCACTTAGAAAATGGCAAGGTACCTGTGTATAGTGCAAACCCCTGGATCGTTTCATTTGCACACACAGTTTAAGATGAATATCACAACATTGTATCAATTATTACACGAATGATCCAGTCTTGGGAAAATAAATAGTTCGATACAACTTTGCATAGCTTATAGCTAGCTCAAAACAAATAAAGCAGCGGAATAAATCTTCAATGAGCCTCCATTCTTCATGATGCGCCACAGGCGAAAACATGTTGGTTGCAGACTCGAAACCCAAACGTGACCTTACTCATCGTCAGAAAAGTCTGCAACAAAATAATATTTGCAACAGAGTGGGTCAGATACCATTAAAAATGGATCTGGCAAGTGACACTATGTGGACACTTAATGGAATAACTCTATAGCCTATATGCATATTTGGCTGGTGGAGTTCAAGGCTATTTTGCAAAAAAGCCAATTTTGCCTAACACTTTGTAAAACATTTTCTTCAAAAGTTGAGACGATATGGTAAAGACCATAGTCTCATCTACCCTTGTTCACCATCAAGTTTTACTTTCAAAATTGGAATGATGAAGCCTCCGTTGAATCCTTGATCAGCTGCTCAAATTGTCCGTAACCGGGGACACGGCTAAGTACTTAGTTTTTAACTCTGCAGAGGTTGTGCACTTTCACCATTAGACCCAACAAACCCAAACTATCCTCAAGCACTCAATTTGTGCTAAGGAAAAGGAGAGAGTTGAGACGAGACTTTTCAGAAGCATTTTCCCATCCCATACCGACTTGACGCGCTCCCATTCTAACCATTCTACCACCACCTGTCAAGTCGGGACGAGTCCACGCAACTTAATCCATCTAGCCAGAGCCCATATGACTAATGGCTGCACGGTAAGCAACTTCACTTAGAGAAAACCTTGGCCTCTTAATACCCTGGGTGGCAACCACAAGTGACCATCCCTTAGAGGTCACCCCTAAGAGATGACACTCAACCTTTCCATCATCTTTTCATAACCAAGTCCACCCAGGTGATAAATTACTTAGTAGAATTTAGATTTAAGGAAAACACATTTGCATAGCATCCAATAATCTACTAAGTTATCAAAAGGGATTCTAGACACAACTAGAGTAAAGGTATGGTGGGTTTAGCATATAGCGATACTTCTATCCAACACATGCATATAAGAAATACACTAAGTAATGCATATAAAATACTTAGGAAACTTCATGGGGGTGTGCCACTTGCCTTGGCAACAAGCAGAATAGCAACAGCAATTGCAACAGTCTTCGTTTCCCTCCGGAGATTCTAACACAACAAACAATACATAATAAACAAACAAGTTTCATAAAACTTCTAAGGAAAAATATGTCATGCATGATGTGCAAAATTCTAAGGACTAGAGATGCATGCATGCCATGTCATGAAATAATTCTAAGTTAAAACAAGACAACAAGAAGGTCCTAAAATGACTAAGGACCAAGATCCTATCACTTGGGTCGAAATTTAACTAAGGACTAGCATATCAGGTCCAAAATACTTTCTAAGGAAAGTAACAAAATAAGAAGTACTAAAATTTTCTAAGGAAAAAGGTATGATATCACTAGTTGATGAATTTTTCTAAGGACCAACATTTGTTATGGCAAGTACTTAGAATAATTTCTAAGGAATAACTAAGTTTTCTAGATACTAAAAATTTCTAAGGACAAGTTTAGCATTTTTTTTTTAATGTGTTGAAAACTTCTAAGGAAAAATTCCAAGTGTTCTCAACATTTTATTTCCCAAAATTTTCTAAGGAAGAAATATTTCGGTGGGGTGAAATATTTCTAAGTTATATTGCATATAACATGGTCATAATTACTTAGCTAAATTTTCTATTCGAAAATTAATGTGGAGAACAATTTTTAATATAAATTACTTATTAAAATAACACCTAAAAGCAATAAAAACAAAATACATGCAAAAACATAGGAAAATACTTATACAGAAATACTAGAGCAATACTACGGCCATTACTTATACAAACAAAAATATAGCAAAATATTTTGCTCAATTATCAATTTTTATAATTAAGTTATAGCCAAAATATCAATTAAACCATTTTTAAAATTTATCTAATTTAATTTCGTCCAAACCTCGAATTAGGCCTACAGAAAGTTTCTACACATTATTAGCTTTCCAAAAATATAAATTTCATAAATTTTGGCTAAAGGAATAAAAATTAATAATGAATCTAAAATCCAGGGACTAATCTGTGATGCGCAGGGGCTAAAACGTAAAGAAAACAGAAAGAATCTTCGCGCTGAAGTCCTCCGTCGACGTGGCGCCTTCTGGTTGGTGCGGAGCGTCCGTTGACTGGTCTTGCGGGCGATGTGGGCGCAGACGGGTTGCGGGCAGACGCGGACGGGTGCGGCGCGGCGTCGCGGACGATACGAAGACGTGGCCTCCTCTGATTGGCTGGTACCGCTTCGCGCAGATCTTCTAATCTCCACCGTTGAACCACGATCCGACGGCCTAGATCTAAAGTACCCAATCGACGACGTCTTCCGCCGGAAAACATGCCGGAACCCTAATACCTACGGCGGCGCCATCGCCGGTGATCGCCGGATTAAGTTCTAAATCGATCTACGGTTCGTGGGGCGTACCGCGGGTTCGGAGCGACGAGGCGAAGCAGATGGTGGTGATGGCGTAGTCGCGAGCGTCCTCCTTCTTCCTCCTGGAGTTGCTCCCGCGGACGGCGTCGGTGTCGATGAAGCTCGAGACGTCTCCTCTGCATGATGCGATCGAGAAAAGGTTCAGGACGAAGCGCAATAACGTGGGAAAGCTCGAGGAGGTGGATAGGGAGGCAATGCGGCCGTGCTCTCACCGGAATTCGAAGATCTCGTCGTCGGCAATGGCGGCACGGCGTGGTCTCGTGTGGGCAGCCTGGTGGCTCTCGTGTTGATTTTCTTGGGGCGAAAACACGAGGGGGTGGAGGGGTTTATATGGGCTCGAGAGATTGGATAGAAGCCGTTTAAACGCGACGAATTTGCTCCGGATTTGGCTAGGGTTTCGGAGTCCCTTTCTTGCGCGAGAGGTTGAAGACATGACGTCATTGCTTGCGTCAGGGTGGGACCCGCTTGTCGGTGAGAGAGAGTGCGGCTGCCGGCTGGCTGGGCTTGGGCCTGTTGTTTGCTGCGCGCGCGAGAGGAAGGAGATGGGCTCGGCCCAAATAACTCGTTTCGCCCATTTTTTTTCCAGAATCTGTTTTTTTCTTTTCTGTTTTTACACAATTTCAAATAACTTTTGTATTTCAAACTCAATTTCACTCAAACCACTTTCAATAAATTTGTAAAAACATGCCCACATGTTTAGCATGTTGGGGATATAATTTTCAAAATCTTTATTTGAAAATTTGAAATAATTTAAGAAGGCATCTGCAGATTACTTTGCAATTTAGTTTTTGGAGATAAATTCTCTAAATTTCATAATTTGAATTCAAACACAAAGCAAACAATGATGCAATGACATGATGCATGATGCAATTGAAAAGTTTTAAATTTTTGTGAAAATTGGGATGTTACAAACCTAACCCCCTTAAGATGAATCTCGCCCTCGAGATTCGGTTTGGCTAGCAAATAGGTGAGGATGTTCTTCTCTAAGGTCATCTTCTCTTTCCCAAGTTGCTTCTTCCTCTGAATGATGATTCCATTGTACTTTGCAAATTTGATAGTCTTGGTTCTGGTAATTCTCTCTGCTGTCTCCAAAATTTTTATGGGTTTTTCCTCATAGTGAGATCACTTTCCAGCTGAACTTCTTCTAGTGGCACTGTATCTCTCAGCGGAGTTTCTGCCATTTCAGGGTGACACTTCTTCAGCTGACTAACATGGAAAACATTGTGAACTGCGGAAAGTGCTTCCGGTAGTTCCAATTCATAAGCCACTTCTCCTTTACGTGAAAAACTTTATAAGGTCCAATAAACCTTGGTGACAGTTTTCCTTTGATTCCAAACCTCTTCACTCCACGAAGGGGTGAGACTCTAAGATAGGCTCTATCTCCAATATCATAAGTGACTTCTCTCCGTTTGGAATCAGCATAACTTTTCTGCCTAGATTGAGCTGCCTTCAATCTGTCCTTAATCAGCCTAACCTTTTCTTCAGCTTCTTCGATTATATCAGGACCAAACAGACTTCTTTCTCCTACTCCACTCCACAAAAGTGGGGTGGTGCATTTCCTTCCATACAGTGCTTCAAATGGTGACATCTCTATGCTGGCTTGATAACTATTATTATAAGAGAACTCAGCATATGGGAGATTATCATCCCAACTAGACTTATAGTCTAATGCACATGCTCTCAGCATGTCCTCCAGGATTTGATTTACCCTTTCAGTCTGTCCATCAGTCTGGGGGTGAAAGGCTGTGCTAAACTCTAGCCTAGTTCCAAGGACTTCATGTAACTGCTTCCAGAAATGTGAAGTGAATTGAGTGCCTCTATCTGACACAATCTTCTTTGGAACTCCATGCAAACATACTATTCTCTTCATGTAAATATCTGCTAGCTTGGCACTTGTGTAAGTTGTCTTCACAGGCACGAAATGAGCTACCTTGGTCAAACGATCAACAATAACCCAAATAGAATCATAACCAGACTTGGTTCTGGGTAGACCTGTGATGAAGTCCATCCCAATCTGATCCCATTTCCAGTCGGGTACTGGCAGAGGCTGAAGTAACCCTGCTGGCTTCTGATGCTCAGCCTTTACACGGCTACACACATCACACTTGGCAATATATTCAGCAATATCTCTTTTCAAATTGTTCCACCAAAACCTCTCCTTCACATCCATATACATCTTGGTGTTACCCGGGTGTATGGAGTAAGGTGAATCATGGGCTTCTGAAGTATCAACTTTCTGAGATCTACATCTTCTGGAACACAAATCCGTTTCATGAACCATACTATGCCTTCTTCATCTAGTCGAAAACCTTTGGCCTTGCCTTCACCTAAATTTTTCTTAATTTCTTCCATCACTTTGTCTCCTTTTTGGCCTCCTTGATTTTGTCCATCAAAAGTGGTTGCACTTCTAGAGATGCTACAAAACCTTCAGGTACTATCTCCAACCTAAGATCCTTGAATCCCTTGCATAGTTCTTCTGGCAATTCCCCTGCCGTGAGTCCGTTAACATAAGTTTTACGGCTTAAGGCATCAGCTACTACATTGGCTTTTCCTGGGTGGTATTGCAAACTCAGATCATAGTCCTTAATCAATTCCAGCCATCTCCTTTGTCGCATGTTCATTTCCTTCTGTGTGAAGAAGTATTTAAGACTTTTATGGTCCGTGAATACTTCACAACGCTTTCCATAAGATAGGGCCTCCATATCTTCAGGGCATGTACTACTGCTGCTAATTCTAAGTCATGTGTGGGGTAGTTGACTTCATGCTTCTTGAGCTGCCTTGAGGCATATGACACCACTTTGCCTTCTTGCATCAACACACCTCCAAGTCCTCGATGTGAAGCATCGCAGTACACTTGGAAATCTTTCTCCAGATCTGGTAAACATAGAACAGGTGCTGATACTAAACGTTTCTTCATTCTTGAAAACTAGTTTCACATTCTTCGGTCCACACAAACTTCTTGCCCTTTTGTAGCAATTCTGTTAAGGCCTTAGCAATTTTGGAGAAATTTTCAATGAATCTCCTATAGTATCCTGCTAGTCCCAGAAAACTACGGATTCTCCCACATTCTTGGGCGACTCCCAGTTGGTTACTGCCGAAACCTTTTCAGGGTCTACTGCTATTCCATCCTTAGACACAATGTGTCCTAGAATCCTACTTGTTCCAGCCAAAACTCACATTTGCTGAACTTGCCATACAATTTGTGCTCTCTAAGTCTTTGTAAAACTTGACGTAGATGTTCCTCATGTTCCTTGTGGCTTTTGGAGTAGATCAAGATGTCATCGATGAACACCACGACAAACTTGTCTAAGAAATCCATGAACACTTTATTCATCATATTCATGAAGTATGCCGGCGCATTGGTTAAGCCAAAAGGCATAACTGTGTACTCATACAAACCGTACGGGTGGTGAAAGCAGTCTTAGGTATGTCCAACTCTCTAACCTTCATCTGAAAGTATCCAGATCTGAGATCAATCTTTGAGAACACACAGGCTCCTTTCAATTGATCAAGAGGTCGTTGATTCTAGGGAGTGGGTATTTGTTCTTAATGGTTACTTCATTTAAAGCTCTATAGTCCGTGACTAGCCTCTGAGTACTGTCTTTCTTCTCAACAAACAAGATTGGTGCTCCCCAAGGTGAAGAACTTGGACGGATAAAACCTTTCTGCAACTGTTCCTCCAACTGTTTCTTGAGTTCTTTCAGTTCCTCTGTCGCCATTGGGTATGGTCTTTTGGCTATTGGTCCTGTGCCTGGTTTAAGCTCAATGAGAAACTCGACATCTCTATCGGGTGGCATTCCGGCAGTTCTTCAGGAAACACATCTGGGTATTCCCTTACTATGAGCACATCCCGAGGCTAACCCCCTTAAGAGAATTAACCTTAAACTTCTTCATTTCAAACTTTGACTTGAATCTGATCGTCTTCTTTTCTGGGGTGGTGAGGGTGATTGCTCTATTTGCACAGTCTATGATCCCTTCAAAATGGGTCATCCAATCCATCCCTAGAATGACGTCTAGTCCTTGGGTTTCTAGGATTAGGAGGTTTGCTGGAAACTGATGTTTTCCAATCTCAAGGTTAAGGTTTCTACAACCAGATGATACTAACATTTCTCCTCCTGGAGAACTGACTCTAATTGGGCACCCCATGTTTTCGACAGTTAACCCATGTTTGTTAACAAATGCTCTTGATATGAATGAATGCGATGCTCCAGTATCAAATAAAACTAATGCTGGACAGGAGTTGATTAGGAACGTACCAATCACAGCATCAGGTTCATCATAGACTTCTTCAACATTGATGTGGTTCACATGTCCCTTGTTGAAAGGATTGGGCTTGCTAGGAGTGTCCACTCTCTTCTCAGGGCATTCATTAGCATAATGTCCCTTGTTGTTGCACTTGTAGCAGAGCACCTGGCTGAGATCTTTCTTGGGTTCAGAATTTGGGCGATGCTGTCCATTGTTATGGTTATGTCCAGCATGTCCATTTCCCCTGTGTCCTCCATTTGATCCTCCATTGTTTCCCTTGAATCCTCCATTGTGATTGTGAGCATGGGGTTTGTGAAAGTTGCCCCCATTGTGGTTCCCATGTTTATGACCATGGTTCCCATCATGAACAAAGTGCTTCTTAAATGAGGGTTCAGAGTGGTGCTTGTTTGAATTCATCTTCCTCTTCCTGTTTTCAGCTTTCTTCATGCTATCCTCAAGGGTGATTGCCTGATCAAGAAGTGTCTGATAAGTTGGAGCATAGGCCACAGTCAAAGGTATCTTCAGCTCATCACTTAGCCCCTTGAGAAATTTAGCCTTCCTCTTTACATCTGTGTCAACGTCCTCTGGAGCATATCGAGACAAGGCATGAAAGTCATCCATGTACTCCTTAAGACTTCTGTTCCCCTGACGCAGATTGCGGAACTCTTCCTGTTTCAGATTCATAATGCCTGTGGAGATATGAGCATTACGAAATCCTTCCTTGAATTCCTCCCAAGTCAAAGTGTCCAATGGGTGAGTAATCTGATAAGTTTCCCACCATTGGGCTGCAGGTCCTTCAAGCAGATGTGCGGTGAACCTAATTTTCTCAGCATCTTCACATTCAGCTGTCACCAGATCCTTTTGCACAGAACGCAGCCAGTCATCAGCCACAATTGGGTCAGTTGTAGTTGAGAACTTGTTTGGCCTAAGCCTAAGGAACCTGGCAAGTCTGTCCACTTGGGGAGGAGGTGGTGGTGGTGGTCCATGTTGATTTGCCATGAATTGCCATCATGGTCATCAGCTGAGTCTGGGCTGCCATCATCTGTTGCATCATAGCTTCGTTGTTGTTGTTGTTGTTGTTGTTGTTGTTGTTGGTGTTGTCACGACGGGGAGGCATCTGTGGTTTTAGCATAGGTGAGTAAAAGATAGACAGGTCTATGAGAAATAATTCTACCCATACAAGCATCACATAGAAAGCAATCAAACAACACATCAAGCAAAACTTCAACTCCAAATTCTCAATTCGCACTAACATCAAAGGGTACTAGGTATTGTCCTACCACAAGTTGGTAGTTCCAAACTAAAATTCGAAAATTAAAAAGGCGTAAGGTAAAATGGTAGTCTCACTAACTATCCTAGTCCTCAATCATGGTGCCTTCATCTACTTCTTCTTCAAATTCTTGGATTTCAAAGCCTTCCTGAATGAGCACGCTTCTGAGATCCTTCACTTCCTTCTCCAATTCTGCGTTTCTCTCTTGGAGTTCCTTCTTCTCAGCACGAAGTCGCTTGATCAAGTCACAATCAGCTTCAAGCTCCACATCATTGGTGGAAAGTTCTTCCTTCAAGTCCCTTATTTGCTTGTTTCTTTGCTTGACTCTCTTCTCTTGACTTATGAATTTCTTCTCTTGGGCCTTGAACTTCTCTTCTAGCTCCTTGGTCTTCTCTTCTTGCTCTTTTATCTTCTCATCATTCACTTGGACTTGGGCGCAAAGCTCATCATTCTTGTGGAGTTCCTCACTGGTATCAAAGTAAAGATCATGGACTAGAGTTCTAAGCCTTGGAAATAGTCGCTCACGAACTCATCTTTGCCCATGTTCTCGGTGCCGTAGCAGAAGGGTGATCCTTCATCGTCACGCCTTCCAAAAGGAAGGAGTAGTGCCCCTCCAATTCATTGGAGTAGCGTCCACAAAGGCAAGCTATCACGTGTTGCATGATGATGTCGATTCCTCTCTCCATGGAGACTCCCATTACTCTGTACTCAATGGGTGCTTCGCCTTCACGTCCTTGTTGAACACCCTGATTCCCCAAAGGCCTTCTCTTTTGAACTTCTTCAAGATGCATCCCTTGATCATGGGTGTAGGTAGCTTCAGGTGCTTGAGGATGTCGAACATGATGCTGCCGAAGCGGGTCACCGGGTAGTCCTCCTCGTCAATGTACTCGAACCTCTTCGTCATCCTTTAGTTTAGGAAGAAACAAGTATGAGATAAATGCATAAGTAAAGAATTACGAGTACTTAGAAGAAAAAGCAAGAATATATCATAGAAGCATTTTATACTTAGTAAATAAATTAAGTTTTTGGCCAACTTATTTCTAACCAAACCTAGGGTTTCGATCCTACAGGCAACACTATGCTCTGATACCATCTGTAGTGTACCTGCACTTAGAAAATGGCAAGGTACCTGTGTATAGTGCAAACCCCTGGATCGTTTCATTTGCACACACAGTTTAAGATGAATATCACAACATTGTATCAATTATTACACGAATGATCCAGACTTGGAAAATAAATAGTTCGATACATCTTTGCATAGCTTATAGCTAGCTCAAAACAAATAAAGCAGCGGAATAAATCTTCAATGAGCCTCCATTCTTCATGATGCGCCACAGGCGAAAACATGTTGGTTGCAGACTCGAAACCCAAACGTGACCTTACTCATCGTCAGAAAAGTCTGCAACAAAATAATATTTGCAACAGAGTGGGTCAGAATCATTAAAAATGATCTGGCAAGTGACACTATGTGGACACTTAATGGAATAACTCTATAACCTATATGCATATTTGGCTGGTGGAGTTTGAAGGCTGATTTGCATAAAAGCCAATTTTGCCTAACACTTTGTAAAACTTTTCCTTCAAAATTTTGAGACAAGATGGCTTGAAAACCATTGTCTAACTACCCTTGTTCACCACAAGTTTTAATTTCGAAATTTGAATGATGAAGCCTCCGTTGAATCCTTGATCAGCTGCTCAAATTGTCCGTAACCGGGGACACGGCTAAGTACTTAGTTTTTAACTCTGCAGAGGTTGTGCACTTTCACCATTAGACCCAACAAACCCAAACTATCCTCAAGCACTCAATTTGTGCTAAGGAAAAGGAGAGAGTTGAGACGAGACTTTTCAGAAGCATTTTCCCATCCCATACCGACTTGACGCGCTCCCATTCTAACCATTCTACCACCACCTGTCAAGTCGGGACGAGTCCACGCAACTTAATCCATCTAGCCAGAGCCCATATGACTAATGGCTGCACGGTAAGCAACTTCACTTAGAGAAAACCTTGGCCCTTAATACCCTGGGTGGCAACCACAAGTGACCATCCCTTAGAGGTCACCCCTAAGAGATGACACTCAACCTTTCCATCATCTTTTCATAACCAAGTCCACCCAGGTGATAAATTACTTAGTAGAATTTAGCTTTAAGGAAAACACATTTGCATAGCATCCAATAATCTACTAAGTTATCAAAAGGGATTCTAGACACAACTAGAGTAAAGGTATGGTGGGTTTAGCATATAGCGATACTTCTATCCAACACATGCATATAAGAAATACACTAAGTAATGCATATAAAATACTTAGGAAACTTCATGGGGGTGTGCCACTTGCCTTGGCAACAAGCAGAATAGCAACAGCAATTGCAACAGTCTCGTTTCCCTCCGGAGATTCTAACACAACAAACAATACATAATGAACAAACAAGTTTCATAAAACTTCTAAGGAAAAATATGTCATGCATGATGTGCAAAATTTCTAAGGACTAGAGATGCATGCATGCCATGCCATGAAATAATTCTAAGTTAAAACAAGACAATCAAGAAGGTCCAAAAATGACTAAGGACCAAGATCCTAACACTTGGGTCGAAATTTAACTAAGGACTACATATCAGTCCAAAATAATTTCTAAGGAAAGTAACAAAATAAGAAGTGCTAAAATTTTCTAAGGAAAAAGGTATGATATCAAGTTGATGAATTTTTCTAAGGACCAACATTTGTTATGGCAAGTACTTAGAATAATTTCTAAGGAATAACTAAGTTTTCTAGATACTAAAAATTTCTAAGGACAAGTTTAGCATTTTTAATGTGTTGAAAATTTCTAAGGAAAAATTCTAAGTGTTCTCAACATTTTATTACCCAAAATTTTCTAAGGAAGAAATATTTCGGTGGGGTGAAATATTTCTAAGTTATTTTGCATATAACATGGTCATAATTACTTAGCTAAATTTTCTATTCGAAAATTAATGTGGAGAACAATTTTAATATAATTTACTTATTAAAATAACACCTAAAAGCAATAAAAACAAAATACATGCAAAAACATAGGAAAATACTTATACAAAAATACTAGAGCAATACTACGGCCATTACTTATACAAACAAAAATATAGCAAAATATTTTGCTCAATTATCAATTTTTATAATTAAGTTATAGCCAAAATATCAATTAAACCATTTTTAAAATTTATCTAATTAATTTCGTCCAAACCTCAAATTAGCATACAGAAAGTTTCTACACATTATTAGCTTTCCAAAAATATAAATTTCATAAATTTTGGCTAAAGGAATAAAAATTAATAATGAATCTAAAATCCAGGGACTAATCTGTGATGCGCAGGGGCTAAAACGTAAAGAAAACAGAAAGAATCTTCGCGCTGAAGTCCTCCGTCGACGTGGCGCCTTCTGGTTGGTGCGGAGCGTCCGTTGACTGGTCTTGCGGGCGATGTGGGCGCAGACGGGTTGCGGGCAGACGCGGACGGGTGCGGCGCGGCGTCGCGGACGATACGAAGACGTGGCCTCCTCTGATTGGCTGGTACCGCTTCGCGCAGATCTTCTAATCTCCACCGTTGAACCACGATCCGACGGCCTAGATCTAAAGTACCCAATCGACGACGTCTTCCGCCGGAAAACATGCCGGAACCCTAATACCTACGGCGGCGCCATCGCCGGTGATCGCCGGATTAAGTTCTAAATCGATCTACGGTTCGTGGGGCGTACCGCGGGTTCGGAGCGACGAGGCGAAGCAGATGGTGGTGATGGCGTAGTCGCGAGCGTCCTCCTTCTTCCTCCTGGAGTTGCTCCCGCGGACGGCGTCGGTGTCGATGAAGCTCGAGACGTCTCCTCTGCATGATGCGATCGAGAAAAGGTTCAGGACGAAGCGCAATAACGTGGGAAAGCTCGAGGAGGTGGATAGGGAGGCAATGCGGCCGTGCTCTCACCGGAATTCGAAGATCTCGTCGTCGGCAATGGCGGCACGGCGTGGTCTCGTGTGGGCAGCCTGGTGGCTCTCGTGTTGATTTTCTTGGGGCGAAAACACGAGGGGGGTGGAGGGGTTTATATGGGCTCGAGAGATTGGATAGAAGCCGTTTAAACGCGACGAATTTGCTCCGGATTTGGCTAGGGTTTCGGAGTCCCTTTCTTGCGCGAGAGGTTGAAGACATGACGTCATTGCTTGCGTCAGGGTGGGACCCGCTTGTCGGTGAGAGAGAGTGCGGCTGCCGGCTGGCTGGGCTTGGGCCTGTTGTTTGCTGCGCGCGCGAGAGGAAGGAGATGGGCTCGGCCCAAATAACTCGTTTCACCCATTTTTTTTCCAGAATCTGTTTTTTTTCTTTTCTGTTTTTACACAATTTCAAATAACTTTTGTATTTCAAACTCAATTTCACTCAAACCACTTTCAATAAATTTGTAAAAAACATGCCCACATGTTTAGCATGTGCTGGGGTATAAATTTTCAAAATCTTTATTTGAAAATTTGAAATAATTTAAGAAGGCATCTGCAGATTACTTTGCAATTTAAGTTTTTGGAGATAAATTCTCTAAATTTCATAATTTGAATTCAAACACAAAGCAAACAATGATGCAATGACATGATGCATGATGCAATTGAAAAGTTTTAAATTTTTGTGAAAATTGGGATGTTACAATTGCCGAAGACGTAGTAGCCGGGATAGATATTGCGAGGATAAACCTCCTCGCGACAACCATGAGAAATAATCCAAGATTGATCTGACGAAGCAAGATCTGAAGAACCATAACTAAACAAACTTAATCTTCCAAAGCCACCATTGACGCCGGGAAGGATTTCTTGTCGTCGAACGAACGTCGGAGATCACTTATTGCAGACGATATCATCTCCATTAACAAAGAAGATGACGACGAAAACCAAGCTCTAACATTAAGGACCTTCGTATAGCGCCATGCGCAGGTCCGAGGTCCCCACCCCTCCTAGTGCCAGAACGGCAACTAGAGGAGGCGAGGACCCGTCGAATCTTTATCGGCGGAGACGATGAAGCTGCAGATGGCACCGGCGGCGACGGCTATGGTTGAAACCCTAGGCCGCCGCCGTGATAGCCCCAAATCTCCTTGCTGTCGTATGTACCTCTAAACTCAAGTAACTCTGTTCTTAAGAAATTTGGGTATATAATTTTGCAAAGAGTCAATAACACTAGAGGTACAAAAACTTTACCTGTATGTGCACATTCATACGAAAACTTTTAAACTGAGCAAAAACGGTACAACAACTCTGTTGCGGATTGGAGACTGGTCCGGACAAATGCGCAGAAGACACGTGGACTGCCAGGTCGGATAGGGCAAGGGAATAGGAATTTCACAGAAACCCCCCTGTGTTGTTGTAATTTTGCGAAATGGTCTGTTACGTTGTTCACAACTGAAATCCCTAAATCGAGCGACGGCGGCGGCGGTTCTGCGACGGCCGGCGATTCCGGGCGGCGTGGTGCTTCGATTCATGCGAGCAGGCGATTGCTGCAGCGTAGGTGCGGCGGAGGATGTCAACTTCCTTGGGTAGCCGGCGACGCCCAGGGGAGGCTTCAGGCGGCGGCGGAATAGGATTTCTGAGCGGAGGTCAACATGGCGACGGCGAGCAGTGGATTGAAACCTCCGTCGTTTACTGGAACACGGAGGTGCCGGGGAAGAAGGCAGCGCAGGGATGTACACATACTCGCTTGCTCGACATTGTTTCTGTAATTGAAGCTTTTTGGTTCTTTGCTGTTCTTGCTTTGAGTAGCAGTTGTACTATGCAGAGTGTTCAACGAAGTACTGAGAGTAGCTTCAAGGAAGTGGAATGTGCCAAAATAAAAGAGCTTGAAGCTGTGATCAGGAAGCAGAAGCGAGAAATGAAAGAAATTATTAGAGATCATAGAGCCGAGATGCGAGGGAGGGATAAGAAAGAGGTTCTGTTTGTATTAGGGATAGCTGGACTTGCAGTTATATATTGTGTTGATTCTATGTTAGTTAGAGTCCTCATATGATATGCTGCTATGTACTTGTATGAATGAGCATTGAATCCTGTGTTTGCTGAACACATTAATGCAGAGCATTAAAAGAAGAAACATATTTGTCTCAATATTGTGTTACATTTTGTTGTAAAATTCAATCACATAATTCTGGTAGAGCTACTGAATGGTTTGGACAGTAATCATATCATCCTTTAAAATTTGAAAAAAGGGCTTGAAGTTTGGGTTTGCTGCAACCATCATTGAGCTACTGTGCCTCCATCTTCATGTCCATATTCCATCTGCCTTTTTCTAGTTCTACCCCTTGTACCCAGTGTTGTGCCTCTCCTTGGTTCATATTTTCTTGCATATATATTTTCTTCCACCTGAGTTGAGTTCCTTCCCCTAGATGTAGCAGTAGTAATTCTGCCTCTTCCTCTGATTCTTCCCCTAGATGTAGTAGTAGTAATTCTGCCTCTGCCTTGTGGTATGCTCTCTCTAGCTGCTTCCACAAACGAGCTTTCATCTGGAAAAGGCCCATGTGTCCTGTTAGGAGGGACATGATCCTGGGGCAGAGAGCATTTTGTTAGTGGCAGATTAGTAGTGAACCAATGGTATTGATTTGCCTAAGTAATTACCTGCTATCCTAGCTTGAACACCATGGAATTGATTTGCTCAGCAGGGTCCAATCGAGGGTCTGGAGGTTGTCGAACAATGTTCTGAAAACATGAAGAAACATGTCAGATTTATCAACCCCGAGGTTACAAACATAACTGTAATTTACAAAATGCATACCTGAATGTGTGATGGGTCATCGAAGGTATCTTCTTCATCATGCTCTGCATTATTTTCGTAAACTTGGATACTCTCCATGTACTTACCATGTCCTGCCTTGTTGTGGCCTTCTTTTTTGCAGACAGAGTAGTGCATGACCACACCATGCTTTGCGATAACAGTTGCACCCTTTTTTATCTTCTCTTCTGGCCCTTTCCTTCTATTTTTCTTAGGCCTTCCCATGACCTTTGTGTACAAGGGAGGATGCACCTACACTCCATTGGTTTTCCGCCAGAATTCTCTCCCCCTGAGAGGAACCAAATTGAATCCATACGCTTCACGGTACGTTTCAATGCTGTAACAATTATGAACCAATGTTTCTGGATCAATATCTTCGTTTCTGCATCAAGCTATTGCGTGATGACATGTAATTCCACATAGCTGCCATCTTTTACAATCACATGTTCTAGCTGCTAAATCCACATTATATGGTCCATCCATGTCGGTAGAACTGACATGGAAAAGATCATTCCCAGCTGGCTTAACCATGCAACCTGCAGACCATGAAGTGAATTTGTCTAGTTTTTTCTTTATTTTGGGACAAATTATTCCAGACCAATTGGCAGCTTCCACTTGTTTGGTTTGAACCCTGTGCATCAATTTGTAGAACACTGTTTCTAACATGGACAAGATAGGAATCTCTCTTGCTTGCAAAATGTATGCATTGTAAACTTCTGAATGGTTATTGAGCATCATGTCACACTTAGGAAACTCACGGTAGAATGATTTTATCCAAGTGCTAGGTACCAAAGCCTCCACCCACTCGAATGCTTTCTGAGAAGCCAGTCTCATCTTTGTCATATTCTTCTCATACTTTGGTACATTAGTTGATCTTCCAATCACCCACAAGTTATTTTTGAGCACTTCTCCCCTGTTTCCTGCCTTCTGAAAATTCTGGTACAGGTGTCTCACACAGAACCTGTGCTCTGCATCCGGAAAAACTGTACCCACTGCTTTGATGAGACCCTTTTGCTTGTCACTAATTATTGTCCACGGGGTTGTATTTGTTATCTGCAGATCATCCCTCAGTGTTGTCAGGAACCACTCCCACGAGCTTGTGCATTCAACTTCAACCAAACCCATCGCAATTGGATATATGCAGTCATTAGGATCTATTCCTACAGCAGTTAGCAACTGACCCTTGTACTTCGTCTTCATATGACACCCATCAACACATATTAGAGGCCTACAACCCCTGAGAAATCCTCTTTTAATTCCATCATATGACCAATACAGTGATGCCAAGTGTTGCTTAGTGTGATCTCCATACTGGACTGTGTTGCAAGAAAGGAAAAACTTAGAACCTGGATTAGATGTTCTTAGCTCTTGCCCATAATCCCACAGCTGGCTAAATTGTGCATCTTCATCGCCGTGGATGATGTTTAGTGCATGTTTTCGTGCCCTTCCTAGCTTCCACCTATCTGGACACATGTTGAATTCCCTTTGTACTTTTGCAGGAAAGGTGCCTAGATCCATCTTCTGATTATCCCTAAATTCATCAATGAATTTTTGTGCCAGAAAAGGAGCTGTCCGTGCATTCATATGCCACACTCGTGAACAAGTGTGTGTACCATTGTATGCTTGGATCACAAATGCACATGTTCTGCTGTCAGCCGATGCTTTAAGCATCCATGAGCACCCTGGCTTGCACTTAGCATCAATCCTGCTTTTCTCATTCCTTGGTTTACATATTTTCCTTCTGCTCCTAACACTGTATGCATCAATAGCTGATCTCATTTCTTTTACATCATAGAAGACCATGCCAACCTTGAACACTGGATCGTCCATATCAACTTCAGGATTGAAAACAGCAAACTTGTACTACAACTTTTCATGGTCCTCTGTCCGCAAATTCAGGTATGCATCCTCCAATGCTGAATCATCCTCTTGTTCATGGATAGGTACAATTTCATTGTTGTCATTGACCTCTCTGTCTACATTATCAACAAACAGATCATCATCACCCTCATCTGCTACATAGTCACTGTCGACAAAATCAAAATCTTGATTATCTGATTCCTCTTCAACCAGTGGTTCCATGTCTGCTTCTTCTGCTAACACAGTTCTCCTTGATGTGCGATTAGCTTGCCCGACTGAATTGTCTGCTTGACCTGCAGGTGTCCCTAAAGCTGGTGTGCCTGCACTCAATGGGCCTGCATCACTTCCTGCTGTTGTCCTCAAGTTGCTGATCGACTCAGGCCTCAAGTTGAGCAGGTAACCTGTATGATCAACCAACAAAACTAGTAGCTTGTGAGTCTCGGCTGCATCGATCATTTGCACAACTTCTGAATCTCTCTCTATGCAAACTAAACCCTCATTTATTTCCTTCCATGGTGGAGACCAATGCACACTGCACCTTACTTCCATTGCATACCCAAGCTGCTGCATAATGTCCTGTAACCACAGAATTGACCAAGTATCCCTGTTGCAAAAGTCCACATACTCAACTGTTCCTTGACAATATGTCAAGCTTTCTCCATTGCCACTAAAGAAACCATTGTGTGACACAATAGTTGTGAATAAATCTGCATTTGTTCCTGCACAACACATACAGAAATTCAGTAACACACTCTGATGGAAATTCAGTTAAAGATCAATTTTCACATCCTAATTTTCAGTAATAAACAGTCAGTCAGCATTGCGCATCCTAATTTTCACACAAGCAATGCAAAAAGCCCAATTTTCCCCCAATTCATGCATAACTACCAACCTGCTATGCTTTGGAACACTTAATCGTCCACAAAACACTCCACAATTCGACATAATCTGTGTTCTTGCGGACACGTACACAACACCGAAACAGGACACAAAATTAAACTTCACCCTAACTAGTTTTACTCATGCAGTCAAGCCAGGCACTGCTACAACTCATGGAATCGACGATTGCTTCCATAATTCGCACTCCAAATCGGGCCGATCACCATGGCCCCGAAACCCACTTCCGCCGCCATGAAACGGAGAAGAAGAAGTCTGAAATCGAGGGGATGCGTACCGTAGTCGGGAGCCTCGTCAAACCAGGGCCCAAGCTGTGGGTCCGGCGCCATCGAACGAATATAGCGGCGGCGCAGCGGTCGCCATCGTCGGCGCAGCGCCTCGGCGACGCGACGAACAAGGAAAGAACGAAACTACCGCAACTACAGACAAGGAAAGTATATAACTACCCGACGTGCAAGCCAGGGACCTAAACGCACATTTTTATAATATTAGGATATGTTAGCAAACCGACTTCTCCACCGTGGCATCAAAACGTGGCAATTCGGACTTATTCTGACCAACATCGCATCGGGATCAGAGTTGTTGTACCGTTTTTGCTCAGTTTAAAAGATTTTGTATGAATGTGCACATACAGGTAAAGTTTGTGTACCAACAGTGTAATTGACTCTTCTGCAAACTCCAATTCCACCGATAGTTTTAAAAACCGGACCGACGGTCCGACCAGAAAAAACCGGAACCGAGCCTCTGGCCGGTTTTTTAAGCGCAAAAGACCGAAGTACCAAAAAACTGGAAAAATAAATTAAATAAATGAATTTTCGCAGGATTCGAACCCAGAACGTGGAACTATGGCCCAGGAAGCACGCTAGAGGCCCAATACAACATGGGCTAATGATATTTCGTGTCATAATAACGAAGTAGACAATGCAGAGCTTGAGACAATTGCGGCCGACGCACTTGATTCCGGAGCTGCAGCTTCCGTGGTGAGGCCTTAGGCCTGTTCCCACCGCCGACGTCGCCCAGGCGCTGGCGCCGGCGCCCACCCCTCTCTACATCACCCCGCCCCTTCCATGACGATCCCACCTTCATGGAGGTGGAAGGCTACCTACTCCACCAAAAAGGACCAAGATCGCGGGCGCGAGAAGTCATATGATGGTGCGCTCAAGTTATGGGCGTCCAAGGAGTGGATCGCTCTCATTAACGCCAAAGGAGCGACAATTGCTGGTCGGCGTCTAGAATATGGTGAGATGGTAAGCCCTGGATCAGAGATCTGGTTCACAGGTTATTCGGCTAGGGTCGGTGCAGGTGTGCTCTCTCCGTCAGGATCTGTTTCTTTTCCTGAAAACAATGTTGATCCGGCGGCTCCGACACTGAGTTCGGCAGTGCATGATTCTTTGTCTCTAGGATTGGATTTTTCAAGCGGCTTAAGGCTTAGTTCAGATGTTAAACGTACATTTCGTTCAACGATTCATCCCCTGGGCAAATCAAACCATTTCCTTCTGGTTGTTTCTTTTGGCAGAGCTAAGTTCAAACTGGATTCTGATTCAGTCAGTCTGGCCCTAGAGTCATGCATTGGTGGTCTTTGTGATGATCTGAATGTTCATCTTCTTCGAGACCGTGTGTTCAGGTTTTCAGTATCCTCTAGGTCAGTGGGTTTCTTCGTGCATGCTCTATGTTCTTACTCCTGCCCGCAGTTCAAATGCTATTTCCATACTTGGGGCAATGCGGGTCCTAATTGGAAGAAGGAATTCTCTCTTTGGCAAAAGGAATGTAACAGTGAATGGTTCTTGGTAGCCTGAGTAAGAGGAGAACTGACATTGCACTTCAAGCTCTGAAGAACAAGCCATCTCGTTCTATTTTGCATCGACAACCTGTCAACACAGTTAAGCGTTCTTTGTCTTTTGCTTCGGTGCTCTCATATGGTGCGTGTGCTGGATACTCCTGCCAACCTGCAAAAGCTGATGAGCCTAGCACTTCTGGTTCCTCTAAGGATCAGAGACAGCAGAAAGCAAGCAAGGGTTATCAAGAGCATGTTGTGATTGAGGAAAAGGTCGATTCTGTAGTCCAGAGTAAAGAACCTTTGATTTCAGACTCTGAAATTGATCTAGCTCCTACTGTCAGTATGTGTATTGACGATGGGCTTCTGGAGGTTGACAACGACATAGCTTTCCGTCTCTGGGAGTGTTCTAGATGTCTGTCCATGGGCCATATCAGAAATGATTGTACTAATAGTCTTCGATGTCGAGATGTTTTCATTACGGCCATAAACAGAAAGCATGCCATGTTTTTTGGCTAGAAAATCTAAGCGTTGGGTTCCTAAAAGAGACTCTGTCTCGATCCAGCTGCCCTCTGTTTCACCGCAGGCCCACCTCTCCCCTACTGTACCTGCTGCAAATTTGGCGACAATCATCGATGGGGGCCGGGACCTCAGCATGAGGCCTTCTGCATTGCCATTATGGAACCGGTGCCGCCACTGAACCAAGAAGAATTCTGGAAGGATCGGGTTCGTGACTTCTTGATCGGTCCTCTGAACAGATCTGTAATGCAATATCAGCCTACCCAGTTCGGTGTTGGATTATATCAGCTTACGAGTGCTAGTGCTAGGCTTTCTATAGTTCAACATGGTTCTTATCAGCTTCAGAACAATGTGTTTGTGCGTTTTATCAACCATAATCATGTGCAGCAACAAGGTGTTATGACAGAGGTAGAGGGCAATGTAGGGCAATTTCAAGATGACCAGGTTCAGGTTTCGAGGGTCTTGGACCATTCGTTTCAATCAACTTCTTCAGTTCACGAAGAGGTGTTTGCGGAGATCCAAGAGAAGAACTTGGCCATTGTTCCTTATGTGCAGCAGCCCATGGTTGTCGATGATTTTATTCGTGTTGGTGTGGTTTTTCCTGTGTTTGGACCAGTGCTACCGCCAGAGATGCAGTGGGCACGCTTGTTTTCATCTATGATGCCTGAACTCTTGACTCATAGGGTTCCTCTGTCAATAACGCTGCATCCACTTACTCCTATTGAATTTTCCAAGCGCTCATGGACTGTTGCTTTTGATGAGAAGCTGGGATTCCAGATCAGTTACTTTGAAGATGATGACACTGATGTTGAAAGAAACTTTGTGTCTCCTGCTAGACCTCGACAAGTTGCTCGGGCTCTCTGTTTTGATAAACCTGATAAACCTGACGCTTCTGTTACTGAAATGTCTGACCTTCTTCCTCCAGCTTTTGCTGCTTCTCCAATTTCGCCCATCCTAGTTGGCAAAGGGAAAGGGCGTCGGGGAAAAAAGACAGTTGTAGACCCTCCTGTCCGTCGATTCACTCGCAGCTCCTTGAAAAATGATGGTTTCAAACCCAAATCCCCGATTTCTGAATCTGTTCATCAGAAAAAAGGCCGAGGGCCAAGCTTCTGGTTGTACAACAGCACAAAGAACAAAGCCAGTACAATGATGAGTACCAGAACCAACATGTTTATCCACCGACTCCAATTCGTGTCATGCAAAGGGTGGGAAGAGAGCTTGGAATTGCTCCTAGCAAGCTTACGAGGGCCAGCTTGAACCTGATCCATCGTCTGAACCTTTGAATTGTGATAAATGAGTCAGTCTAATTTGAGAAAGTGGAAGGTTCTTTGTTGGAATGTACGTGGTTTAAATGCAGAAGATCGGTAGCTTGAAGTTAGAGCAAAAAATGATGAAAGTGAATGCGCAATTATCTGTTTGCAAGAGACGAAATGTGAAACTTTTGACTGGAAATTTATTCGTAAATTTTGTCCGAAGAGATTTGATTGCTTTGCTTTCTCTCCGTCAGTGGGTGCGTCGGGAGGTATTATCGTTCTTTGGAATTCTTCGGTATTTTTTGGTCAGCTGATTGAGGTGCAGCGTTTCTCTGTTTTTATTCAGTTCACATCTGTGCACAACAATTCTAGCTGGACAGTGGTGTCTGTTTATGGGCCCTATCAAGGTGTGGATCGGGATACCTTTGTGTCATGGTTATATAATCTGAGTATCCCATCCACTGCTAATTGGCTTTTGTTAGGGGATTTTAACTTTATTCGGTCACATGAGAATAGAAATAAACCGGGCGGAAATCAAAATGATATGTTTATCTTTAATGAGATAATTGGGCATCTTGGTCTGCTTGAACTCCCTTTAAAAGGACGGGCCTATACCTAGTCTAATATGCAACAATCCCCTCTTTTACAGCAACTTGATTGGTTCTTCACGAGTGCCACCTGGATCTCAGATTACCCTAACTCTCTTGTGTTCCCTCTAGCGAAAATTGGTTCAGATCATGTACCATGTGTGGTAAATATTGATACAAATATTCCAAATGCCAAAATCTTTCGCTTTGAGAATTATTGGGTGGATATGCCTGGCTTCAAAGATTGTGTATCCGCTTCTTGGGCTAAAGTGTCCAACAAGTCTCATACCTCTGCTGTTTTAGCTGACAAATTAAAAAATCTCAGATTTGATATCAAAAGGTGGAAAGTGAGTTTGTCTAGAATTAAAGCCTTGGTGGAGCAGTGTAATAAGGTCATTTTTTCCTTGATTCACTTGAAGAACATAGACCCCTCTTTCGAGCTGAATTCAACTTCAGGAAGATTGTTAAACTTCATCTCAATGATTTGCTCTCGGCTGAGTGTAACTACTGGAGAAAAAGATGCACAATTCGTTGGATTAAGCAAGGGGAGGAGAACACAAAGTTTTTTCATGCCATGGCTACAGAGAGGTATCGAAGAAACACAATTTCTATGCTGAAAACAAGTGATGGCAGGGAGGTTTCTGACCATCATGAAATGGCGGCAATGTTGTGGACGTGTTACAAGGACCGTATGGGTCAGTCCAATGAGATTCAAATGCAATTTGACCTGCCTAGTATTATTGATACAGTTGATGGGCTGGACATGCTGACGGCTCCGTTTGATATAAAAGAAATGGATGAAGTGGTGACTGCCATGCCTCCGGACAGGGCCCCTGGGCCGGATGGTTTTAACGGTCTATTTCTGAAAAATTGCTGGCAGATTATTCGGTATGATTTTTATAAGATGGCAAAAAATTTCCATGAGGGTACGCTTAAGCTGGAGAATATTAATGGGTCCTATATTACTTTGATCCCCAAAGTGGCAGTGCCTGTGGAGGTTAATGATTTTCGGCCTATCTCTCTAACTAATGTATGTGTTAAATTTATTACAAAGATGTTGGCAAATAGGTTGCAAAATGTAATCTTGAAGTGTGTTCACAAGAATCAATATGGTTTCATTCGAGGAAGAACCATCCAGGATTGCATGGCCTGGTCTTTTGAGTATTTATATCAATGTCATGTTTCCAAAAAGCCTATCATCATTCTAAAGCTTGACTTTGCCAAAGCTTTGACATGATTGAGCATGATGCTATTATGCAGGTTCTAAAGCATAAGGGGTTTAATCAGAAGTGGATAGACATGGTTTTAGCTTTGCTGTCTTCTGGTTCATCTGCTATTTTGCTTAATGGTGTCCCAGGGAAGCAATTTGTTTGTAAGAGGGGTGTAAGGCAGGGAGACCCCTTTCTCCGTAACTATATGTTCTTGGCTCTGAGTTGTTGCAAGCTGTGGTAAATGACCTTTTGAGGCAAGGTAATATCAATTTACCCATTGAGACCAATGATAAAGATTTTCCGATTATTCAGTATGCGGATGACACTTTGTTGATCATGCAAGCGGATGTTGCACAGCTTGAAGTTTTAAAAGATGCTCTCCAAAAGTTTACACTCTCCACTGGTCTCAGAATTAATTATAGTAAATCTTCCATGGTGCCAATTAATGTGGCTGCTGATCATATGAATCAGTTGGCTGATGCATTCGGCTGCCAGGTTGGAGCCTTGCCGTTTACCTATCTTGGGTTGCCCTTGGGGATTACTAGACCCACTATTACTGAGTTAATGCCACTGGTTTGTAATTTGGAGAGGAGGTTAGCAGCCAGTTCTAGTTTCCTGAACCAAGGATCTCGTTTGCAGCTGATAAACTCTGCTTTAGCCTCGATGCCGCTGCATTTTCTTTGTACCTTGAATTTGCCTCTCGGACTGACCAAGCAGCTAGATCGTATTCTGCGGCAATGCCTGTGGAGAGATAACCCGGACACGCCTAAGCAGTCCTTGGCTGCTTGGGATTTAATTTGCAATCCGAAGAAGAAGGGTGGTCTAGGTGTCGTGGATTTCCAAAAGAAAAATGCGGCCTTGCTAATTAAGTTCTTGGACAAGTTTTTTAATCGAGTGAATACTCCCTGGGTTGACCTAATCTGGACTGCTTACTATGACAACAAGGTTCCCCATGCAGATAATTTGAGAGGTTCTTTTTGGTGGAGGGATATAATGAAGCTAGTTGATAATTTTAGAGGGGTTTCGTTTGTGCAACAGGGCTCAGGAGATACATTCATGTTTTGGTTAGATAATTGGGAACTAAATGGTAGGATTACTACCATGAAAGCTAGGTTTCCTAGGCTATGCTCTTTTGCACTTAATGAAGAAAGTTCGGCTGCTTCTGTTTATGCTGCAGCTGATGAGATCTCCTCTCTGTTTTCTCTACCTTTGTCTAGTCAAGCTTTTGCTGAAATGGGAGAGCTTCAGTTGCTGTTGGCTGATAATCCACTGAACCATGGTAAGGATGTGTGGTCTTATTGCTGGGGAGGAAGATATACAGCTAAAAATTTCTATGATCACATTCATGCTCATCTGGTTGTGCCACAGGCATACAGTTCGATATGGAAGTCGAGCTGCACCATGAACTACAAAGTATTTGCTTGGCTGCTGTTGCGAGATAGACTAAATACGAAAGATCTACTTAAGCGCAGGCATTGGAATGTGACCGAAGATTCTTGCTGTGCTCTTTGTCCTTTGAGAGTTTACGAGGATAGGCAACATTTATTCTTCACTTGCAACTTTAGTCAGCGTGTATGTAATTATCTACAGATTGAGTGGCCAGCTACGGATGATCTACAAACAATCATAAATAGAGCAAGGAAAAGTTTTGGCCATGTTTTCTTCATGGAAGTTCTGATTGTGGCATGTCGACATATTTGCCTGCAGCATAATGGAGCTATTTTCAGAAATGAAAGTCCTAGTTTTGGGAGATGGAAGGGTGGCTTCATCCATGATATGTCCTTGCTTAGGTATAGGATCAGATCGAAATATGCTGAGAGTTTTTTGGCATGGTTAGAAGCACTGCCTTAGTGGTTGTACATCCTTTTTTTGTAGGCAACACGTTTTTCTTTTCTTTTTCTGTAGGCTGTACGTTTGCATGTTCAGTGGAGTGGTTTTCAGAGTTTCCTAGCTTGATTCGTACGTTTGCCTCAGAATCTGTATATACTAAGTAGCCTGTTTTAGTTCTATGTAACTTTTGTACAGCTTTGTGTTTCTTTTATAAATGGAAAATGGAAAATGCTGTGGGGCGGTTGCCCTACAGTCGAGCTTCAAAAAAAAAAGTAAACATTGTATATAGTATTCCACGTGACTTTTTCCCGAAATTAGCTTGATTATTTATTTAATTTGACGGTTTTTTGTCGCTATTGAACCGACTGAACTGGCGGTTGGACCGCTGAACCAGTGAACCAGCCAACTCACCAGTTCAATCACCGGTTCGGTTTTTTAAACTATGATTCCACCCCATCTGCCATCATATGTTGTGTTAAAACTAGGAGTGTGACTAGGAGCTTATTTTATATTCAAACATGTATAAATATGTTTTATCTAATGCAGTTGGTACTGCCTATTCTTCTTTAACTCTTGTGACAAGTACTTATATGACATTTGACTAAGGCAATTGTATTGAAGAAAAAGTTTCATGTCCGGATATTCTGCAACAACACGGATAAAAGGTTTGCGCCAAGGA
Organism: Poa pratensis; assembly: GCA_947311845.1. Lineage (NCBI taxonomy): Eukaryota > Viridiplantae > Streptophyta > Magnoliopsida > Poales > Poaceae > Poa > Poa pratensis. Next base: position 37,945,905 of record CAMZMU010000041.1, on the reverse strand, counting down.
GAAGGCACAAGCCTCGCTTGCCCTAGCCGAGTTCCGCAAGGAACTCGCTAATGCAACGGCGGCAAGTGCTATCCCACCCTAGTCGGCCTTGTCGGCGAATGAGGAGGAGAACAATGCGGCCCATGTTGGGACGCAGGACCCTGCTGCCGCCACGCCGATCCCTCGATGTGGGGTATCTCACAGGGCTCCCGTCGGGGACGGAGGAAGAAGGCCGCGTAGATGCGCGGTGGCTTCTACAACATACGTGGGTTTGGCCAGCCGGGGTGGCGAAACCAAATTCGAGAGCTGATTACCCGAGAGCATTTAGACCTTGTGGGTCTACAGGAGACCATTAAGTCCTCCTTTACGCCCGCTGAGCTTCTTAGCATTGACCTAAGAGGGTGTTTTTCCTGGCACTCCACCCCAGCAGTGGGTCACTCTGGTGGTATGCTTCTTTGTGTCAATGAGGACAGGTTCGAGGTGAAGGCCTGGAGTAGTTGCTCCTTCTTCATTCGGGTGGATGTGTTCCAGTTGGACTCCACCCAGACTTGGTCTATCTTCGTGGTCTACGGACCCGCGGATCACCGCCGCTCGCCCTAGTTCATGGAGGAACTTACGACGGAAGTGACGGCCTGCACCTACCCCCTTGTGATTGGAGGTGACTTCAATTTGATCCGAGGGGTGGAGGACAAGAACAATGACGACATAAACTGGCCCCGGGTTCACCGGTTTCATGATTGCATTGCTCGCCTCGCGCTGCGAGAGGTTCGGAGGAGTAGGGGACAGACAGTTGAATCCAGTCCGGTACGTTTTAGGCCGAGTACTCATGTTTGCAGATTGGGAAATCCTCTTCCCAGTGTGCACGCTGGTGGCTGAACCCATTATTGGGTCTGACCACGCCGCTCTCATCCTCAGCTCCGGCGAGGAACTTAGGAGAAGGAGCTCGCGCTTCTTCTTCGAGAGGAGTTGGCTAGAGAGACCAGAGTTTGGGGACCTGGTCGAATCCAAATGGTTGGATCTGGCAGTCACTCCGGGCGGGGCCGAGGACTCAATCTCTACCTGCCAGCGCCTCTCTAGGGGCTTACGGCAATTTCTCAAAGGCTGGGGTGCCAACCTAGGCCGTGCGGAGAGGGACCTAAAGGAGGACATTTTGTCCCAAATTCGGATACTGGACACCCGCGCTGACTCAGCTGGCCTAGATGATGAGGGCTGGGCCCGCCGATATCATCTGGAGAGTCAGATTTGTCACCTCGCCAGGGTAGAGGAGGAATACTGGAGATAACGTAGTAGGGCTTAATTGGACCCTTAAAGGGGATGTCAATACTACGTATTTCCATGCCATAGCCAACGGTAGGCGGAGGAAGTGTACCATCACAAGGCTGGTAGATGACCAGGGACCGCGGTGGAGTCCACTGCGCTCCAGGGTCACATCTACATACGAGTTCTACCGTGCGCTCATGGGGGCGCCGGTGACCCTCCGGCTTTCCACCTCTCGCCATCCCTCTGGGACACACAGCCACGTGTCACAGAGGAGGAGAATGAAAGTCTCATGCTGACCTTCACGGAGAAGGAGATGGACGCAGTCCTAGCTAGCATGAAGGTGGATACGTCCCCGGGGCCGGATGGTCTCCCAGTATGTTTCTTTAAGCATTTCTGGAAGACCCTTTGCCCGGTTGTGCTAGCCATTTCCAATGACTTCGCTCTAGGTCGAGTGGACATTGCGACACTGAACTTTGGTGTGCTAGCACTCATACCAAAAGTTCAAGGCGCTGAGGATATCCGTCAGTTTAGATCTTGCGCTAATTAATGTCATTTTTAAGTTTGTAGCCAAGGCGTTTGCGCTCAGACTTGGCCCCATTGCTCACCGCACGATTAGCGCTACTCAATCTGTGTTTATCAAGGGGCGCCTCATGCATGAGGGTTTGGTCTCTCTCCAGGAGATTATCCATGAGTCTTGTTCCAAGAAACTTGGTGGAGTTTTCTTGAAACTGGACTTTGAGAAGGCCTATGATCGAGTCAATTGGAACTTCCTGGGTGAAGTCCTCCTGAGAGTTAGCTTTGATCTCGGCTGGGTCCATAGGGCCCTTAGTTTGGTCTTGGGGGCCAGACTGCTATCACCATTAATGGATAAATTGTGAATTTCTTCCGTAATGGTAGAGGGGTTCGACAGGGTGATCCTTTGTCTCCTCTTCTCTTCGACTACGTGGTCGAGGCCTTGGCGGCCATCCTTGATGCCGCCAAGAGGACGGACACATTCAGGGAATTGTGCCACTGTTGGATATATGCCCAAAAGGCAATGTATTTATACATGTGACAATGTATTCATACATATGTATATCTGATTCATACATTATTGATTCGTATTCTCTATGCTATAAGTGCAGTGATTTCTAAATGCGTGATTTAGTGAAAAGCTCACCTGCACGTGTAGAGAATATGAATACGTAAAAAGTACCCTAGTTCTTTTATGGACTAATTCTTAATGCTAGATGACGCGGCTTTTCCTAGTCATGGACATAGAGTTTATGTCAGCATCAAGGATGGCATATTATTGGACTATAATATGGCTGGGTCACCCAAGTGTTGGTATGCTAAGAGATTCCGTTAAATAGTCTTTTTGTCCTTAGCTTTATCACAGAAAGGTTGTTGTATAACATGTCCTTGTAACCATGAGGTTATTGGGGTCATGCATATTGGAGGAGCTGCTTTGGTGCTGTTAACCGTCACGGCCGTAACAGGGTGACCATAAAGGCAGTTGCAGGGTAGCTTCAAAGGTGTGTGTGTATCCTGATGTTCTGAGATGGGAAATTACTCCTCTAGGTTAAGAGATACTTCCAGGGCCCGCTCGGTATTATATACATATCCACTACGTTCTGCAGACAATGCATGGTGAAGTTACACTGTGTGGGATATCATAATACGGCAACGAGTAAATGGAACTTACCGGTAACGAGATAGACAAAGATGATGTGAATCAATCCTTGATTGATTCATGGTATCATCACAGATCTATATCTCGGGTGAAGTTCAGTGTCGTGATTAATGGGATTGATATATGATAATCAATAGGTTCAACAGTAGAGTTATTCGCATAACGATAGCAGCCACACAGGACGTCCTTGGAACTGTCACTGGCCGGTGATTGGTTGATACCCAACCAATTATAGCAACCCGTTATCGGACCTGTAGGGTGGACAAACTTAAGCTAGGATTGGTTAGTTGTGTTTTATGGTTGGTCTGGAACATGGAGACAGTATCATCGGCATGGTGGTTGCGTGATATGACATACCTTGTCAAGAGAGAAAGTTTGAGAGAAAGTTTGTGATAGAAGTTACTATCACGGTCGGATTTATTCCGAGAAGGTTTATATGGAGGATATATTTGTCCGGAGTATTTTGTCGGCGGACACTGGGGTCTCGGATCATATGAAAGGTGTTTCATATGATAGGTAATTAATTCGGTGAATATTCTGTAAAAAGAAATATTCAAATGAGAATTAATATGACAAAGTATTATTTAATTATGTGTTAATTAAATATTCATTTATTTAATTGATAAATAATTACGGGAAAATATTAAGGCCACACCACCAAGCGGTGGTGGGCCGAAGACGTCGGCCGAACCCTAGTGGGCCATGTGGCTCACGGCAGGGGCGAGGCGGCGCGGCGGCGGCCGACCAGGCGGGCCCCACCTGCCAGGTCGGTGCGGCTAGGTGGGCCCCACGCCCAGGTCGGTGGTGGCCAGGCGGGCCCCACCGCGCGGCAAGGCAGGAGGTGGGCCAGGTGGGCCCCACCCGCCCTAGGTCAGTTCGGCCTAGGGGCGGGCCCCACCCGGCCGGCCGGTGCACAAGGAAGGGAGAGGGGAGGAGAGTTGGGGTCCAACCCCAACTCATCCTCCCATACCGAATTGGGCAAGGGGACTTTCCCCTTGTCCAATCTTTGTCCAATTGGACTAGGGGAAGGTTTCCTCCTTCCCAAGTCTCCCTACCCCTTGGGCTCCTTTATAAACCCCACCCCTCTAGTTGTGGAGACACAATTGAGACACAGATAGACAAGAAGCAATAGCTCTCAACTTTAGATCTCTTCTAGTTGGATTAGAGGGACCTCTAATTAGAGGCGACCTATCCGATTAGACTAGATCTAATCTCTCTCTCTCCTTCTCATGTGTTGAGATCTCCACCTTCATATACACCAGCAGACTTCAAGCTTGGACGGCGAAGCCCTGCTGAACCTTTCCAGTGTACGTGTGCAAGCTCTCGGAGGGTTCCTCGTCATAGACGTTGCGTCCTTCAACTGTTGAACAAGGTGGTGAAGCAAAGGAGAAGAAGGCGTCGGAATCTCTTACCAGGCTTGGTTGAGAGAGACCGCGATCGACTACATCGACTACGTCATCAACACGTTCTTCCGCAATCTACGGTGTTGGTAACGTATACTAAACTAGATCTCGGATCTTCGTATTCGCATGTATCTTCATAGTAGATCTGGGAAGGGTTGCGTAGCAATACGTGAAATTTTAATTTACCGTACGCGCAACCCAATAGTGGTATCAGAGCCGATCTATGCGTAGATACATGATTTGATCTAGAGCACATGGTATGTGCGGGCACCGCATAAGTTTGTGCGGGTATGTTATTGAAGAGTTGCTTCTAACATTCAGTTTATTTATGGATGCTTCCCAATATATCACTTTAAGATTGTTTCCGATGGCATAGTTAGATCTTTACGAACTTCTGGCAATCCGCGGACCTTCCGGCTGCTCCTAGTATGCTTGTTGGCGCCAACGAAGTGCTTCAGTAGCTTCGGGTCTATCTATAGTTGGATTCGTTGACTTGGTGGTGGAAAGGGCATGTGGACTAGGTCCACACGGGGGTCACGCGCACCAGTGAAGTTTAGAGGGGGAGCTGGAACGTTTTCATAACGTTGGGCCCTCTCTCACCTCGTAAAGTCAATCTAGCAACATGAATAAACATGCTTGGTGAGGACCGTAGGTTTCCGGTTGTCCCGTTGATCCTACAAGCCACGCTAAAATTTGCAAACAAACGTTAGAGGAACGTCTAACTCTGTTTTGCAGGACATGTGATGTGGTATAGTCATAAAATATTATTTTGTTGACTAACCCTTTTTTGTGGCCGGCGTGCCGTTCTTATTCATCGAGCCATGGTGGTAGTGGAGGATAGGAGAAGGCATGCAAGTGTCGTGAACCTCGACGTGGCCACGCCGATGGAAGGTGCCACCGGCGGATGGAGCAAGAAAGACTATACTACATCACACAAGTGTTAATTTACTAGTGATTGTTTTATATGTGTTTTTTCTTGTTCTTCCCTTGATTGCGCAGTAGTGTGATTATTAGGGAGATTCCTCGGTAGCTTCCAAAGTTTAATTACTTAAAGCTAAAATTGAAAATATCAAGGAGTTCGTGCTCATCCAATCGCTGCACCGTCAAACCGGATGCTTGTTGCCGTGCGACCTGTATCCAGGAGTAATGTGCACCAAGGGTTCGGGAGGCGGGCACGGACCGTCCTAGCAGCAATAGCGATTGGTTGTCTTGACGTCCAGGCATAACTAGTTATGAGTTCGGAGCACTACATCGAAAGATGAAACGAAAATCACGGCAGGAAGTGATTGGTCTGTTGACCTACCCTTTCGTCGTAGTGAAGACATGTATCCATGATTCACTCAACTGAGGATTGTGGATTTCGTAATACACTAAGTTGATCCTGAGGAATATCAATTTTAGTGGGAGCACTTTACATTTAGTTTTAAATTTAGTGCCAGATAATAATTATGAACATGTCTAAGTGAACTTAATTGTTGTAGATCAATGGCTAAGATAGCACCCACGTTTAACCTTGGACCACTGATTGAGAAGAAACCCCTGACTGCAAATGGGAGCAATTATGCTGATTGGATTCGCGCCCTAAGGATTGTTCTTAGGAACGCGAAGAGTGAGTATGTTCTAGATGGGCCCTACCGCCCATGCCGGCGGTGGAGGCGCCACCAGCTGAATTCGAGGAGTACACCTTGAAGAGTGATACTGCCATATCGGTTCAGTGTCTCATGTTGACATGTATGGACCCTGAGTTGCAGAAGAAGTTTGATAACACTTCTGCATACGACATGATTGTCGCACTCAAGGCCATGTACCAGACTCAGGCTAAGACTGAGCGTTATGAAATAACGAAGGCATTGTGGTCATGTCACATGGCAGAAGGAGGCTCTGTGAGCGAGCATGTAATCAAGATGTTTGGTTATGGTACGGCTTGAGGCGCTGGGATTTCCAATTCCGGCCGAGCTAAGTATAGATTTGGTGTTGGCTTCCCTCCCCCCGTCTTACAGCGGTTTCATCATGAATTACAACATGAATGGGTTGGAGAAGACACCAAATGAGCTGCTTGCAATGCTAAAACTGCTGAACCTAGCGTGAAGAGGGAGAACAATCAAGTTTTGATGGTTACCCAAACCGCAAAGTTCAAGAAGAAGAGAACAAAGAAGTCTAAGCATGCTAAGGCATCAGAGAAGACTACTACTACAACTCAAGAGGAATCCGAGTGCTTCTTCTGTAAAGGGAAGGGACACTGGAAGAGGAACTGCAAGAAATTCCTGGCTCTGAAGAAGAAACCTTCTAAGGGCAAGAAAGGTATAAGAATTATACCTAAATGATATTTGTCAATCTTAATAGTAACTCTGGAAATATCGATTGCTAATTTATTATGCAATGATATAGGAGATACGGCAAGTAAGATGACGGAGGAGTAAAGGTGGTGATGTGCGTCAAGCTCGGCGCATGAAGTTTCATCCACAAGATGAAGGCATCTCCAATTTACTTTTCAAGTTTTAGTTTAAGAGATTTGAGGGTTTTACCCTAAGTTATTTTGTAATAGGATCGCATTTATGGCGATGAAAGTACTCTTGTGATTTTGTGAGATTTTATCTCTCGTTTATCAAAGAATATTTTGGATCGATCCCTTCGTGGATGATCAAGTTACAAATCTCTTGAATTATGGAAATATCATTTGTTCTAAGATATATTGTGAAGATGTTGATACCACCTTCGTGTGGCACTATTGTCTCAAATAGATCATAGTAATATGATGGAAGGATTTTGAGATATTGCACATAGTGAAGTTAATCAATGATGAGTTTTGAGATAGTCAATTTTATTTGATATCTTGGACTACACAATATTGTTTTAGAAATATTGTCTTAGTAATATGATGAATAGAAATTTATTTCGATTCATGTATTTGATCAAGTTGATTAAATAATTGCTAAGATATTGTTGCTTGCAGAATTATTCCAAGAAATCCAATTACAGTATTTATTGCATTGTTTTAGTTTTAGCACAAAGTAAGTCTTTAAAGGAAATCATGTCATAGTCTTGAAAGATAGACATAAAGGGACATGATAATTTTAGGTACTTGGAATTTCTGAAAAGAGGTTCGGTCCTAAAATAAAGAAGACTTAGGAATATTTATCTTATGAGTTGTGTCATAGTTTTGAAAGATAAACAAAGAGACACAAAGAATTTGGGACCTTAAAGTTTTATGAAAGATTGAAACTTGATCCTAAAGGAGGAAGATAAATAGAGATTTATTTTGTTGGTTGTTCCAATAAGTTAATTGGAAATCCTTTTGTAACCACCACATAAGTGACAATGTTTTGCCACTAAGATATTGTGATTCTTGAGGAATTTATTCTTCTAAAGAATTCTAGTGGGAGGATAGTGAAATCTTGAGAGATTATTTGAATCTTCGGAAATAGTTATCAGATGTTGCGCAAGCGGAAGCAATTCCAATTGACAAGTCTTTTAAACTAATACCGAGAGTCTATGCATTTAATGCATGACGTCTTGTCAAGATAAATTCACTTAACCAGAATAGTGAACATATGAGTTTCTAGGAAACTTAATATGTCAAAACAAAATAAAGAAAGGATTGTGCTAGAATAAGAACCCAATAGATTATGACTTAGATGTCATATACAATTAATATCATGTTGTTGAGTTATGATAAACTCAATAAGGATCTTTTTGTTAGACGAAAAGATGATCGCAAAGTTGTGTTGATCAAAGGAAAGTTTTATGATAGGAAGTTTATATGAGAATTGACAAAGACATATTCCTTTCAAAAGGAAAGATGGATCGAGGTTGTGTACTTAGTACAGCTCGAGGGTCTTTTTAATTGAATATAAATCAAATCATAAAAGGAATATATTTGTCTAGGACAAATAAATGATATTAAAAGAAGGAAACAAGAAACAAAGTTTTGTTTTGAGTTTCAAGAAATAAAGGAAAGTCATAGTTTCATTTAAATCAGTGGGAGCTTAGTTATATTATTCGAGTTTGAATAATGTAATATTATAGATTGTTTTGTTTTGATACAATGTGTAGTGTTATTAAAGGAAATTAATAACATGCATATTTGGAACATATTCGTCACATCACATATGGAAGTTGCCATATAAAGATGAGATATAATGTTGCGGAAATTTCATTGAGGGTGTTTTGAATATTATTCAAAATACGAGAGAATGAAATTCTCATAAAGTTTAAGGAAATTCATGTGCAAGAACCATGGCTGTTTCGTACGGTGGTGAGCATGATCAATTGATTTGAAATCTTGATCATAAAGGAATTTCTTAAGATGTGAAATTTTAAGATCAAAACAAAGTAGTCAAACTTGATTGTTGACAAGTTGAATTTGCTAAAAGTTCAATTGACTCCAATTAAGATGAGGATTCTCCATAAGGTGTATTTTGAAGAAGTTACTTCAAAAGTGAGAAATACTCATAATGTAAGAGTTGCATTGGAAAATCTTATGAGATAAGTATAAAGGTTAAGACAAGGATTAGATGACAAATTTTCTAAATTTTGTGCATCACAAATGATGGGTATGTTTATGTAAAACATTGAGTCTATATTACGAAATCTAACAAGTGGCAAAGACAGTGGGAGCGTAAAGCTTCCATGATGAAGGGTTGTCTAGGTGTGGTTCTTTACGAAGAAGACAACTAATTGGTAAAACAATGAAATTGTATTCTTAGTAAAGGTTCCAGGGTTTCACCTAGAATACCAGGCTACAAGTGATCATATGATCAATTGAGGTTATGCATGAAAAGATATCTTTTTGCATAAGAAACATAAAGTTCACATAGTCACCATTAGGGACTAAACAGACAAATGTCAACCACAGAAGGGTGAGCATGAGAAACACCGAACATCGTATAGATGTTAAACTTATGCAAACTAAACATTGCCAGTTTGTGCAAGTGGGAGACTGTTGGATATATGCCCAAAAGGCAATGTATTTATACATGTGACAATGTATTTATACATATGTATATCTGATTCATACATTATTGATTCGTATTCTCTATGCTATAACTGCAGTGATTTCTAAATGCGTGATTTAGGGAAAAGCTCACCTGCACGTGTAGAGAATATGAATACGTAAAAAGTACCCTAGTTCTTTTATGGACTAATTCTTAATGCTAGATGACGCGGCTTTTCCTAGTCATGGACATAGAGTTTATGTCAGCATCAAGGATGGCATATTATTGGACTATAATATGGCTGGGTCACCCAAGTGTTGGTATGCTAAGAGATTCCGTTAAATAGTCTTTTTGTCCTTAGCTTTATCACAGAAAGGTTGTTGTATAACATGTCCTTGTAACCATGAGGTTATTGGGGTCATGCATATTGGAGGAGTTGCTTTGGTGCTGTAACCGTCACGGCCGTAACAGGGTGACCATAAAGGCAGTTGCTGGGTAGCTTCAAAGGTGTGTGTGTATCCTGATGTTCTGAGATGGGAAATTACTCCTCTAGGTTAAGAGAGATACTTCCAGGGCCCGCTCGGTATTATATACATATCCACTACTGCAGACAATGCATGGTGAAGTTACACTGTGTGGGATATCATAATACGGCAACGAGTAAATGGAACTTACCGGTAACGAGATAGACAAAGATGATGTGAATCAATCCTTGATTGATTCATGGTATCATCACGGATCTATATCTCGGGTGAAGTTCAGTGTCGTGAGTAATGGGATTGATATATGATAATCAACAGGTTCAACAGTAGAGTTATTCGCATAACGATAGCAGCCACACAGGACGTCCTTGGAACTGTCACTGGCCGGTGATTGGTTGATACCCAACCAATTATAGCTACCCGTTATCGGACCTGTAGGGTGGACACACTTAAGCTAGGATTGGTTAGTTGTGTTATATGGTTGGTCTGGAACATGGAGACAGTATCATCGGCATGGTGCTTGCGTGAATGACATACCTTGTCAAGAGAGAAAGTTTGAGAGAAAGTTTGTGATAGAAGTTACTATCACGGTCGGATTTATTCCGAGAAGGTTTATATGGAGGATATATTTGTCCGGAGTATTTTGTCGGCGGACACTGGGTGTCCCGGATCATATGAAAGGTGTTTCATATGATAGGTAATTAATTCGGTGAATATTCTGTAAAAGGAAATATTCAAATAAGAATTAATTGACAAAGTATTATTTAATTATGTGTTAATTAAATATTCATTTATTTAATTGATAAATAATTACGGGAAAATATTAAGGCCACACCACCAAGCGGTGGTGGGCCGAAGACGTCGGCCGAACCCTAGTGGGCCATGTGGCTCACGGCAGGGGCGGGCGGGCGGCGCGGCGGCGGCCGACCAGGCGGGCCCCACCTGCCAGGTCGGTGCGGCTAGGTGGGCCCCACGCGCCAGGTCGGTGGTGGCCAGGCGGGCCCCACCGCGCGGCAAGGCAGGAGGTGGGCCAGGTGGGCCCCACCCGCCCTAGGTCAGTTCGGCCTAGGGGCGGGCCCCACCCGGCCGGCCGGTGCACAAGGAAGGGAGAGGGGAGGAGAGTTGGGGTCCAACCCCAACTCATCCTCCCATACCGAATTGGGCAAGGGGACTTTCCCCTTGTCCAATTGGACTAGGGGAAGGTTTCCTCCTTCCCAAGTCTCCCTACCCCTTGGGCTCCCTTAGAAACCCCACCCCTCTAGTTGTGGAGACACAATTGAGACACCAAATAGACAAGAAGCAATAGCTCTCAACTTTAGATCTCTTCTAGTTGGACTAGATCTAATCTCTCTCTCTCTCTCCTTCTCATGTGTTGAGATCTCCACCTTCATATACACCAGCAGACTTCAAGCTTGGACGGCGAAGCCCTGCTGAACCTTTCCAGTGTACGTGTGCAAGCTCTCGAGGGATTCCTCGTCATAGACGTTGCACCCTTCAGCTGTTGAACAAGGTGGTGAAGCGAAGGAGAAGAAGGCGTCAGAATCTCTCTACCAGGCTTGGTTGAGAAGAGACCGCGTACGGCTACATCGACTACGTCATCAACACGTTCTTCCGCAATCTACGGTGTTGGTAACGTATACTAAACTAGATCTACGGATCTTCGTATTCGCATGTATCTTCATAGTAGATCTCGGAAGGGTTGCGTAGCAATACGTGAAATTTTAATTTACCGTACGCGCAGCCCAACAGCCACATCTGATTTCGGGGGGGGGGGGGGTTCTCATCTACAGTATGCAGATGAAACGATCATAATGATCCAGCATGAGGAGCGTGCCATTACCAACCTCAAGTTTATCGTGCTTTGTTTTGAGAACATGTCAGGTCTCAGGATCAACTTTCACAAGAGTAAGGTTGTGGTTTTGGGGCCAGCCCTGAGGAGCAGCTAAGGGCCAGATGCTTAACTTGGACTCCCTATCAGCGATAGAGCTCTGAGGGCGGGGGCCTGGGAACCCCTCACAGGCAAGGTTGCGAAGCGTGCAGACCCTTGGATGGGAAAGCTGCTGTCCTCGGCGACGAGACTCACTCTCACCAATGCATGCATATTGAGCCTAGCTCTTCACGCTATGGCGGGTTGCCTGCTGGGTGATGGGGTTCATCGGACGATGGACGGGCATCGGTCCCGTTTCTTCTGGGAAGGGAACAGGAAGAAACGTAAGTATCACTGGGTACGCTGGGATGCAGTGTGTAAGCCCAAGGCCTTGAGGGGCTTAGGTATTATGGATACAAAATTTATGAACCGCTGCCTTATGGCAAAATGGGTTTGGAAAATCTTGACGGGGGAGTCAGGCCTCTAGGCTGACATCCTCATGGCCAAATATTTACGGTCTAAAGATATACTCGTTGACTCACACACGGGAGGGTCCCAATTCTGGATGGCTCTCCAGAAATTAAGGACCTACTTTCCGTCGGGGCAAAACACTCTGTGAGGAACGGTAAATCCACAAGATTATGGACTGACTGGTGGAGGGCCGGGTCCCCTCAAGGATCGCTTCCCGGCCATCTGTGCGATCACGTCCGCACCAGAGACCTCGGTGGCACTTGCTCACCGGGAGGGGGAATGGTACATTCCCCTACGCCGGACCCTTGGCCCGGTGGAGACCACGGAATGGATTGAACTTAGGCGGGAACTCCCGGAGCTTCTTCCTTCTCCAGACCAAGACGTTCTGACTTGGGCCCTTGAGCCTTCTGGGAACTTCTCGGTTAGGAAGCACTATAGCGAGATTTGGCGAATCGCTATTCCCCTGAAGATCCGTATTTTCCTATGGCAATTGACTAGGAAACGTTTACCCTCGAATGATAATATTGCGAGGAGAAGGGGACCCTCGACGGGTAGATGCACACTATGCGAGGAGGTGGAAGACACAAACCACATCTTTTCTTGTGTCCACTCACGAAGTTTATGTGGAGCGCGGCTAGGGAGCTGCTGCAATGCTCTTGGAATCCCTCTTGTTTCACAAACTTGTTTAGGCTTATTTCCTTAGAGTCGGGTCAACATAAGCGAATTCTTTGTATTTGTTGTGCAGCTCTACTTTGGTCTTTGTGGAACATTAGGAATAAATTCTCGATTGAGTGGGTGTTTCCTTCTCAACCGGCTGACTGGTTATACAAAATGGCGATGTATATGCAGGTGTGGAAGCCAGTGGCTAGGAGGCAGGATCGGGAAGCACTGGGGCTAGCGATTGGCAGGATTCGCTCGCTTCACGACTCCGTCCGTGACAGACCGACGCGCTGCCAGTACCTTAGGCTTTCTCTTGTATCTCGCTTTAGCTCGTTATCTCAGGGTGCTTCTCACCCTTGTACTGTAGCCTGCGTGCTACCGTGGACTTGTTTGTTGTACTGCCTTGGACGGCGGATATTTGGTGTATGTGGATCTTTGGCCGGATGGCTTTATTAATTTAAAGCTGGGCTCTTCTCGAGCCTTCAGTCTAAAAAAAGAAGCAGTTGGAGAAAGAAGTACTCACTCCGTTCAGAAAAGGATGTCACAAACATGAGCTATGCGAACGGAGGGAGTATATGTTTCTGTTCTCACATTAAAATACTTGTACAGTCGGAACTTAGGTGCCAACTTGGTTTGGCATGTTTGGTAAATTATGTAAATTTCTCGAGTTTGACTAGATGATATAGCTAAAGTGTATGCTTGCTTTTACTTGCGTGCATATCCTATAAATATTCAAGCTGTCTTCAAATAAATTAGCTCATACAAGATAACCCATCCAACATAAATGACCCCGAGGGGAGCATAACAGAACCAATTGTACTCCCTGCTGACATCAGGAACTCCTACATAACAAACACCTCTCTAATAAAACTTTAGCTCAAGTTGAAGCACAACCCACATATTCGCCTTTTTGGAAAGGTCTTATGAGGATCAAAGAGAGCTTTTTCGCTAAAGTCTACTTTAAAATTGGTAATGGAGAGACCACAAGGTTCTGGGAGGACACTTGGCTAGGTAAATCTCTATTAAAAGATCAATATTCACTCCTTTATAACATTGTGCAACATAAGGATGTATCGGTGCATCTGGTATTACACAATGCGCCCCCTATGAATTTGAGTTTTAGGAGGGCACTTACCGGGAATAAATGGGACATGTGGTCTCATTTAGTTTATAGGCTTATGGATATTACTTTGAATGATGTTCCTGACTCGTTTCATTGGAGTTTAACTCAGAATGGGATTTTCACTGTTAAGTTGATGTACGAAGACCTAATGAATGGTCTTACGAGGTTCTTGCGCTCGTACTTATGGAAGCTCAAAATTCCGCTTAAGATTAAAAAAATATGTGGTTCCTTGATAGAAAGGTCTTGCTAACGAAGGATAACCTCGCCAAGCAAAACTGACATGGTAATAGTAAGTGTGCCTTTTGTGGGTGCAATGAAACTGTTGAACACCTCTTTCTTGTTTGCATGTTTGCAAAACTTGTTTGGCGTGTTGTGTTTTGTACTTACAATATTCCTCCACCCACCAATGTTTCTAATATGTTTGTGTCGCAGCAGTGGAACATGGGTTCCCCTAGTGCTGCCAAAGTGGGTCCACCTCCTGTGGGCCCAGCACGAAGATGGACAAGGCCAAGACACGGTGCAAGACCTGGCATGCACCCCGCACGCCAGCCAAGACCGCCAGGTGCGGAGGACCCCCGGGTCCCTGCACCCCGGAAGCAGAAGAGGACCCCGAGAGCGCAAGACCCGGTAGGGCCGGGCTTCCTCCCGGGTACCAGTCTGTACAAGCTGAAGATAGGGTTCCTACCACCCTCCAGAAGATGGTAGAAGAGCTCAGAAGACTTGGGAAGCAAGGCGCGGGAGGAGACACCACCTGTGGTGTGACAGCCTTTGCTCACGTCGCTTTCCCCCCAAAGGGTGGAGATCCCATCAAACCGGCGAATGATACTTGGAGGAGGAGAGGCCACATCTCTTCCTCCACCATGGAGAGGGGATTCTTTCCGCCAAGACCCCCACACGCTCCTCGCATGACCTCTGTGGTATCCCCTTATCTATAAAAGGAGGACCAAGGCATGGCGAGGAGGAGGACGAATCCAAGGTAGAAGACACCCACGGTTGCTAGCAGAGCAGAAACACCAGAGAGTTAGGCTAGGGAAGAGAAGAGAGGGAAGGTGATCTCCTCCGGGCCAGGATCTGTCCATCCTCTTCCTCTAGCCAAAACCTCTGCCGGATACCTCGCCGGAGACATCCTTGTAACCACACCATGATTCCTCCATCTATCCAGACATGCAGGAGTAGGGCTGTTAGCCTTCGGGCGGCCTGAACCTGGGTAGATCCATGTGTCTCTTGCTTGCATGCCCTACACGTCGAGATCGAGAGAGAGAGAGAGAGAGAGAGAGAGCTTGCCGGCGATCCCTCCACGGGAGACGTTTTCCAGCCTCCTTCGCGCCCCTACCGAATCTACAAAGGGGGTGCCCGTCATCCCCGGTGTCCGTCCTTCGAGACACGTCATCTGGCGCGCCAGGTAGGGGGCGACAGCGCTGGATACGTCTGCATCTCACGCCACGACGAGTTCTTCTTCTTCAAGATCTGTGACGAGCACTTCTTCTTCTTCAAGATCTGCGTCAAGATCTTCTTCATCGGAATTATTGTCTACATTGAGCTCTTCAGTCGGTGCAAGGACTACCTCAAGCTCTTCACCTATGACAAGATCGACGTCCGGGTCCACGTCAGCGGCCAGCGCAGAATCTCATCCTGAGCAAGAGAAGGATCTTCCTCAGCAGCCTGTGGGCGCCATGTCTGAAGCCGAAGAGGTTCCCGGAGAACAAATTCGGCAGCCAGCTCTGCAGGGTCGGGGGCTGCTCAAGCGCTCCTCTCCTACCCACCGGACCTCTGCAGGAGCAACCCCGGCGCGAAAGCTTGGATCTCTAGCCTGGAAGGCCTGCTGAACTTCGCCTTCCAGTGCCACGGTCCTGCCAGCTCTGCCTCCATCGACAACACTGGCGTCGCCGAGGCACAGGTTGGCGTCGCCGAGCCTGAGATCAACATCGTCGAACCCGAGCCTTTGCCCCCGGAAGAAAGGCAACCCGAAGATCTCCACGGCAAGCAGCCCATGGAGCAGCCTGAGGAGGACGCTGGCCAAAGCTCCAACCTCAGGCGCCGCTCCCGGAGGACATGGATGGCTAGACCAGTCAACACCTCATGACCTGCTGCACCCCATTCCCGGCATCGATCTTCGAGCTCTACCATGTGATACAGAAAGAAGGGGAAAAGCTGCGCCTCTTCGTCTAGAGGTTCCGGCAGTCTCGGACAGGATACCAGCCAGAGATCTCCAGGAGCCTCACACCATCGACATCTTCCACATGAATGTGCGCAGCGTAAAGATGCGTGTGAAGCTGTGCACTCGGCGGGTTGCTACGCTGGAGGAGCTGTGGGTGCTCACGGATCGATGCTCTCGGGCTGAGGAAGTTGTCGATCTCCCACCTCGTGAGATCCTCTGATGGTCTACAAAGCTATGTACCCGGAAAGAGTCTTGTCACTGCAACATGTACCCTGAAGCACCAAGTTGTCGCTCAAGAACTTCAATCATGAATAAAAGATAATTTATCCTGAAATCCCGCTGATCTCATGTGAATCATGTCTTCCCGCAGGTGAAACTAGTACAAAGCATGCTAGCAGCTAGCAAAGGCAAGGCTCGACCGTCGTGCGAGCACTCGCGGGTATCGACTCTCCCGGGGTTGAAAGCGGTGCGAAAGACCTGATACCACCCGGGGACATGCGTGCCATGAGAGTGAGCGGACTCACGGGTATCTGCAGGGCTTGTGAGAGCATTCCTGATCAGTCGCGCCTCATGAGTACGCTTGCAACCCGGAGGGTCCCTCAAGGACGTGGAGAACAATAACAATAAGCAAAGACAAGTAAAATGCACTTGTAGAGACAAAGCAGCAAAGTCTTTAAGTTCTAGGCTGTTACAATAAAGTTCAAATTGTAACACAAGGGACTAATGCAAAGTTCATTGTTTCTGACTTTCTGGGCAGCAGGACGCACAGATGGCTTTTCAGAGGAAGGAAGACGGGGATAGTCTCTCCCCGCTAACATGACAGCCTGAGCTTCCATCTCTCGGCGGGACTGCGAAGATGGAGACACGCTGGCCCAGTCAGGCATGGTCGCTGACGGGTTGGCGTCTGCAAATGCAGCCATCACCAAGGCCACAGTCCGCTTGCTCACACGGTGCTTGTCATTCGTCAGTTGGAGGGCGAGGATGTTCTTGGCACTGTTCACTTCCTCGGTTTTCTTCCTGATGAAACTAGCTATGGTCTGCAAGCTCTGGTGGACAGGCGCAAGTGCATCAGGGGCAGGTTTCTTGCACAGCTGTACCACCCGAGAAGAAAGCCCGTCACAGGCCTCTACGAGCAGAGCAAGACCTTCCTTGCTCACGCCCTGGAGAGTGGACAGGTCGCCTAAAGCCTGGTCGCGGGAGTTGATCAGCTGCTTGTTTCTCTCTTTCGTCTTCGACATCTCCTACTCAAGTGCTTTCAGAGAGTTTTCCAGCGCGGACATCTTGCGGCTGTGCTCTTCGACCTTTTTCCCGCTGGCCTTGGAATCGGCCTGCTCTTGGACGAGCAGCTCCTTGAGGCTAGCGATGGCCTGGTCCTTTTCCTTCAGCTGGGTCTCACGGTAATGAAGGTCCTGCCTCTTCAGCTTGACCTCCTCCTGAATGCTGTCGACGACCCCCTTTAAGCGCTCGTTCTCTTGCTCCTGCTCGCGCGCTTCTGGGCACCCAAGACGTCATCATACCATTCAAGGCAGACTGCCGGGCGTTCAGCTGTTGCTCTCTGGCCGTCAGCTCTTCTTTTTGCTGCTTCTTTGCAGCAATTCTCTCGGCCTTCTTCTCCTGGAGGTTCAGCAGCAGTTGTAAACGTTCCTGGACATGCGGTCCAACTTGGCTTTTCCGCTCTTCATCTGGTTCATCGCCTACCCGATCTTCTTCCCGATGGCGGCCTCGCGAGCACTGATGTCCTCGTCCATCTAGGCTAGCCAGCACGAATGGCGTCCATGGCTTTCTCCCCGCTAATGGTGACTTTTGAAGTGGACCCTGAAGCGGTGTCCTCTTGTCGGCCCCCGGAAGACAAGCTCTCTGATCCTCTCCAGCTCTGCTATTTCCGAGCTGGCGCTGGAGTCCAAGGAGAGCTCAGTATACGCAATCAGCTCCGAGCCTAGAAGAAGAGAACTTGGAGACGGCGCATCCATGTGGTATTCCCCAATGGTGGGCAGCTCGGCGTTTTTAGTGCCGAGGAACTGGGGGACAGTCTGTGTCCCAGCAACGCGCGTCGGCGCGCTCTTGGACACCTCTCGCCCATGAGAGGAGTTAAGGGAAGGGGCCCCAACTTGCCCACGGCGTCAAGGCCACCAGATGGGACCGCGTTCGCCGCAGAGGCATCTGAGGGCAAGATAGCAGTATAAGGGGTTTGAACATCGAGCCCAAGAGAGAAATTGGCAAACAAAGGGCCTGAACTTTCTATGGGTTCCGGATTTGGGTCCTCCGGCGTCCCCTTGGGATGAGATGGAAACGTCGCGGTAACGCTCCCCACTCCACTCCCTAACGGCCTTCAACTTTAGCTAAAGGAGGAGGAGGCAGCATTCCTCCGCCATCCCTCTGGATGCTCAAGGCGGTGTCTTCCCTCCGTGAAGTCGTGGAGCCTCTTGATTCCTTCAGGCGGCGCCTCGTCCCTGCAGGACATCAGCAACGTTCGTTCCAGGTCAGGTGGAAAACAATGGAATCATGAAGCTTTCAGAGTTCAGTTAAGAACTTACTCCCGTGACAGCTTGCTGCTCACTTGCGAGGGCAAGTCGTACGACGCCCCGGAAGATCCCTGGGATGCCCCGACCCCGGCGGCGGGGAGTCAGCCGAGCTCTCCATCCAAGAAGCTAAGGAGTACTCTATGCCATCGACCCCATGCCCGAAGGACCGCCTACATCGCCCGCCGGTTGTGCGGGCAGTGAGGCCATAGTGGCCCCCGGGTCAAGGACCGCGGGGGCACCAGAAGCTGGAAGCAGAGGAGGCTCGTCATCCCCTGCATCATCGTCTTCATCATCGTCGTTGTCGTCGTCGTCATCGCCGTCATCTTCGTCTTCTTCGTCATCGCCCTGCTAGGCGGCTTGCTTACCATCGCCGGCGTCCTCGTCTGAGCCAGCGGAGTCATCTGCGGGCTCATCCTTGCTCCCCCTGGCGCCTCCAGGGGCTCCTCTTCCTCGTCGAGCCAGAAGGGGCCCTGGATTGCGCCCCTTTACCAGAGGTATGGGACCGTGGTCATTCCGATCTTCGAGGCCAAGGGCGGTGCACAACGGCATCTGGTCCAAGATGGCGGCCTTCTGCGGATCCTCACACAGAGGGAGGACCACGGCAAGAAGTTCAAACTAAATACCCGGGACGAATAACTTGGTTATGTTGTCCCGGATGGTGCCCTCGGGCATGTCCACGTTCCTCAGGCGGGATGGGTCGCTGCGGCCCTGAAATTCCCACAAAGGATGTGGCCTTTTTTGCAGGGGGCTATCCGGTTGCTAAAGAAATGAGCGGCGACGGCGGCGCCCGTCACCCCCTGGCCACTCAGCAGCCGGAAGCGCTCCGCCACCTCCGTGAAGTCAACGTCCTGTCCGCTGAAGTAGCCCCAGGACTCCAGCTTCCCCGGGATTTCCTTTGGCTCCTCCCATTGTGGGAGAGTGATGCATCCAAAATGCATCTACTTTTCCAAGCACTTTGCTTAGTAATTTGCTCCGGAATCTTCCCATATTTGAATAAAACTGCTGAATCTGACGCTGGTTTTTGCAAAGTCTCTTTTCTGGCTATTTTTGTAGAAATAAAATCGGAGAAAAATACCACGTCATTTTTTATGGAAAAGGAGGACAACGTGCAAAGGATGGACACGAGGGAGCGCCGGAGGGCCAAAAGAGTGGACCCCACGTGGCCCCTGTACCTGGCCGCGTGGGCCCACCCAAAATGGGCCTCGGCACCGCCTCGCCTTCGGTCTTCGACGTACCCCCTCATATATACAGAAAAACGCTTGCCCTAGAAGGAGAGGGGCTTTCGCGAAACACACCGCCGCCGCCACCACGATCTTCGTTTCGGAGACAGATTGATCGAGGATTTCTCCTCCGGCGACCATGAGCTCCCTCTCCATCACCATGTGTGAGTAGTCCACTGTAGGCATGTGAGGTGGATGGGGATTGGATGAGATTTATCATGTAATGCTACCCTTGTTCGAGATTTTAGGGTTTTTCTTGAGGATACTTTTGTATTGTGTTGATGCACTTATGCTATGTTTAATGCTTGCTACTAGGGCCCGAGTGGCATGATTTCAGTACTGAACTTATTTTGCCTCATCATATAATTGAGTTTGGTATTTATCTGCAAAGTGTATCACCTGCTATTATGTTGAACCTGCGAACCCTAAAAGTGACATATAGGGAAAACAAGGGGGAGATGTTTTAGTTTGAGGATTCTATGTGTTCATGAAGTGTTAATGCATTGTTCCGGTCTATTCGAAAGGGTAGACCTTAATTACCTGTAGTTCCAAGTTGGCCCCGGTGAAATGGGCAGGTAGGACAATAGATGTTGTGCAAATTCTCTTGGTTAGTACGCACAACTAATTATGGAACACATACCTACATATATCGGAGTTAGAGATACGTCCCATTGCTAGCTATATCTTATTATATGATCAATCTTATTCATGCAACACCCCGCTGTCACCTCATGCCTACGTTTTAAATCTCTGAGTTACACTTCACTTTTCCGGTGAAAACTGGGAAACACTTGTTCACTGCTGCTGTTCTACTTGTTACTTGAATCATACTACTGCCATAACTACTGTGCTGCAAGTTATTGATATACAGGTGTGGTTGAGAGTGACGCCTCAATTGCCAAAGTCTTATTGATATTCTTGTGTTCCCATCGTGTCGAACTATAAATTTGGGTAATACTTCCCAACGAAGATTTCAGCGATCCCCTATACTTGTGGGCATCAAGACATTTTCTGGCGCCGTTGCCGGGGAACCTAGCTTTATCGGTAAGACAACTTGTTATCATTTATTTGCTGCTTTTGCTTGTTCCTAACCATGGGAAAGGAAAAGATTACTCCGAAGGAAGTGAGGCCTTCAACTACTCGCAGAGGTACGGATTTGCCAAGTAGGCCAAACTTTTCACCTAATGTTGCTTCTGCTGTTGCTCCTAAGAAAAAAGGAAAAGTTTTATCTAGTTCACCATTGTCTAAAATGTCTACTAGTAATGAAAATGATTTAATATGTAGTAGCATAGACAAAGAAGTGACACCTGAAATACCTGAAACATCTGAGATAACTGAAACACCTGAAAATCTTGAATCTCCTATTATTGAAAATGTGGAATCTGAGCTAGAATAATTGTGATGATGAGATGGAAACTTCCTCTGAGGAAGAGATGCATTTGCTATGGCTTTTTTGGTTCGGATTTGATAAATTGGATAAACTTGATAGCTATAAAAATTCTCCTCTTGATGATTATTTCCCTGTTACTGAGAAAATGAATGCTCCAGCTATTAAAATTAAAGATAAAGATTATGAGTTTAGTGTTGATCCTGAAATAATTGAAAAGGCTGAGAAGTATAAGTTTTATGGGAGAGGATGAGTTTCCTTTTGAACACATTGCTGTTTTGCATGACTTATCTGTGTTATTTGGGAAAGATGAAATCCACCAACGCTACTATTTCTTAAAGTTGTTTCCTTTTACTTTGGGAGGAAGTGCTAAAACTTGGTATAATCGTTTAGAACCTGGATGTATTACTAGCAAGAAGAATGTTTGCAGGTATTCTATAATAAATATTTCCCTGCTGATAAGATTCATGGTCTAACTATTGAGATTAGCAACTTTTCACAGAAAGAGAAGGAGGATTTACCCCAAGCTTGGGGAGGTATAGTAAGATGGTTAGGAAATGTCCTACCCATGGCTTCAAGAGTAATGAAATACTTGATATATTTTACAATGGACTAACCGAAAACACCAGAGGATCTTGATGGTATTGCAGGTAATGTTTTCAGGGAAAGGACCGTTGATGAAGCAACTGAGCTATTGGAGACTATCTCAAGAATTATGAAGACTGGAATATTGAAGAGATATTTCCGGAGAAGAAAGGAGGCATGCTCAAATTAGACAAAGAAACAATGAAAGAAGCTTCCAAGGCATTAAAGAGAAGGGAATTAAAACCTCTCATCTCAAGGAATTATCTGAAATGGGTGTTAAACTTCCTGATGATCAACCATGTTTTCCAATTCAAGTCAATGCTATTAGCTCCACGAAAGGTAATGAAAAGGTAACACTCCTATTGATATCACATGAATGATTTTGCTTATCGCATAATCCTGAGGAGCATAATATTAGAATGATATTATGGAGAACTCTCACAAAATTAAATCTCTTCGTGAAAGTTTACATGCTAGTGTGGGAGAGGTAAAAAGAATTGTTAAACACTGTGAGATGATGAATAATCAAGTTGAACAAATGGTTTCTCTTCAAAATCAATTGTATGAAAGTCTTATTGTGAAGAAACAGGTTTGTGGAGTTAATACTAGGGGAGGTGCAAGTACTCAGGATCCTGACTATCCTGAAGACCATCCCAAGAGGAAAGAGCAAGAGGCTCGAAAGAAGAAACTTTCTGCAGGCAAATCTCCCAATGAAACCAAGATAATGATGATTCTGAAGAACAAAATAAGATATTTCATTTCTGATGCTGAGACTGAAGAATAATAATGAAGAAGAGAATCACCTCACCTGAAGAAGAACCACAAGAGGAAGAAATGTTGAAGAACCTGAAGCTACTGAAAAGGAAGACCCTCAACCATCTACTGAGAAGAACAAGAAGAAGAACCATCCAAATCCACAAAGGTAAAGAAAGGGATCCATGGGTACAAAGACCCATACCATATCCTCAAGAGGTAATAAAAACTTTGGATGATGCTAGATTTGAGAAATTCTTTGAGTTGATTAAATCTTGTGTTTGCAAATTCCTCTTGTTGATGCTATTAAAATTCCTCCATATTCAAAATACATGAAAGATATTGTCACTAATAAAAGAAAGATTCCTACTGATGCAATTACTGCTATGCTTGCTGATTATTCCTTTAAAGGGAAAATGCCTGAAAAGCGTGGGATCCTGGTATACCAACTATTCCTTGTCATATTAAAGAAACTTATGTGAAATATGCATATGTGATTTAGGAGCTGGTGTTAGTGTTATGCCTTTTCTTTATATAAGAAACTTAACCTAAACAAATTGGTTCCAACTGAAGTTTCATTGCAAATGGCTGATAAATCAACTGTGTGCCTATAGGAATATGTGAGGATGTTCCTATCTCTATTGCTAATGTGTTAATTCCACACTTTGTTATATTAGAAATGCCTGAGGATGATAATCTATCTATTATTCTTGGAAGACCCTTTTTAAACACTGCAGGAGCTGTGATAAATTGCACTGAAAGCAAAGTGACATTCAATGTCAAAGGAAATGAGCATACTATTTATTTCCCCAAGAAGAAATCTGTTACAATGGTAAGCCAAAGTGTGAATTCATTAAAAGAAATACTCTTATAGTTGGAAGCTTTGAATTGCATTACCACCCTGAACCAAAATATGCTATCATGATGGTTGGAACTATTCCAATCAAATATGAGGTTCTTGAAATCTTTCTATATATATAAAATAAGAATCATTGTTATATCTTTTACATATTATTAATGAGACTTGATCAACCTCATTACTAATGTGAAAATGATGCAAACTTGATTCCCATAAAATTTACATTGCATTTTAATTCTATTTATTTAGAGTTTTTAGAGTATTTACCTAGACATAATTATTTCAAAGTTCAGAAATTCCAGAAACTGTAGTTTGAAAAATTCTGTTCAGAAAATTTTCTCGAAAAATTCCAGAAAAATTTGGAGGTAAGTTATTTTACCAGGGAACAACAGCCAAAAGGGGGACACCAGAGGGCCACCAGGGCCCAGAATAGGGTGTCCCACGCGGCCACTGTACCTGGCCGCGTGGGACCCCTACTTTGGCCCACAGAGGGAGTTAGGTGAGGGGTCTGTGCCCATCTCCTTCCCCTCGACAGAAAACCAGCTCCAGGTATTTTTCCCAAATTTTCCCGTGCTCCTTTCCTGCTATCCTTGGATCTCCAAGTTTAGAGCAGATTTTTCAAATCTGTTTGGTGGGATTGCTCATTGGTATGTGACTCCTCCACCCATCCAATTATTTTTTGTTCTTGCATCATGTATGAAGTATTTTGCTGCACTTGGTGTCACCTATTATGCTTGGGAAATCCATAGATTTAAGTTTTCTAGTTGATATTGATGCATGATATTGATGTGGAGACTAGTTATGGATGGCTCAATGTTGTTTTAGAGTGTTGCATCTTGATTTTTGATGAATATTGTTTATGGCAGCAAGGTACCATGTTCAACAAGGGCAAGGCATTGATAGGGATGAACTCAAGACCAAGAAGAAGGCATGCAAAGTCTCCCTCAACCTTGATGACCAACATCTTTGGGAGATTCTGCATACTATGTGGGAGAGAAGTTGAAGA
Organism: Poa pratensis; assembly: GCA_947311845.1. Taxonomy (NCBI): domain Eukaryota; kingdom Viridiplantae; phylum Streptophyta; class Magnoliopsida; order Poales; family Poaceae; genus Poa; species Poa pratensis. The sequence continues at coordinate 37,921,564 of CAMZMU010000041.1, read as the reverse complement.
TACACAACAAGATGGCAAGATCCCCATGTTCTTGAACAGTGGGGGATTCAAGAGGACTTCAACATCTTCGCTGCAACTGGCTACTTCGGTTTGCTCAAAACCCACAAGATACATACGAGGAACTCTCGCGAGAATTCCTCTCTACATTCAGATTTGAGGGTCCTGAGCTCCACAAGCATAGTAAGAAAAGTAAGGCACCCCCCTACTACCTTTGTTTGCAAATTTACTATGAGAGGGGAGCGCCTCATTATGTCTTTAGAGAATTTTGCAATGCTATTGGTGTGGCAAACACGGGGAGTTGGAATGAAACGGTGCTGATTCCAACCCCGAGCTTGTTGCGTTTTGGCATTCTATTACTGTTAGCTCTCATGATAGATTGAATAGGGGAAATTTACTCATATACAGCACCCAAGTTTGAGATACTTTGCGTTGTTTCTTGCAAGAGGATTTCTTGCTAGGGACAACAATTCTGCTTGCACTGGACCAATAGTTTATCTACTAAAATGTGCAAAAGAAAACATACCATGTGGGTACAACTTGGGAGTCATTCTTGCTAGATCATTGCATACTGCTGTGAGTAGAAATGTTACCGATGAAACTCCCTATTTATGCTGGTGCTATTGCTACTTAGTGTACAAGTACATTAAAAATGAGAGAGGATATGATGACAACATGGGTACTCGTGTGCGAGAGTCCAACTACTTGATTTTACTTTGACTACTCGCATGGAAATAAGTATGAAGTATGGGGAGCATTATTTGTACAACTATTTGAGTGCTAATGGGCAGCGAGTGCCCATTAGGCTCCCCTGTACTGACCTTTTTGACAGGAGTACCGGAAAGTGGAAGTGAGGAGGTGCCGCCTCAAGAGGAGCCCAAGCTCCAGAGGTGCAAGGCTACCAACCTCAAGAGATGCCACATACCCAGGCATGCAAGGATACCCATATGGTTACTACCCTGGAAGTGGAAGTGGTGGATACGGCCACTACCCAGGATACTAGCTTGATCGCAAGCTTGGGGGAGTGCTTCTCTTCCTCTCCATTCGTTGTTTTATATCACGTTGCATTGTTATGTTTAGTTTCTTATTCTGAAATCACAAAACACAAAAAGATTTCATTTGTTTCTTTTGGTTATTTACTTCTGGTCATTTATCTTATGCATCTAAAACCAAAAAGAACAAAAATATTTTCGTTTTCTTGAAACAAACGCAAAAACAGAAGTGCTGAAATTGCTGAAATCTGCTCACTGTTTCATTTTTCATTTATTCTCTGTAACTCCGATTGAGCTAAAATTTTAACCACTGCTGCAACATATCATAACCCACACACCTGTAAATTGGGAGATTTTTCTGAGGTGTTTAGGTAGGGTAAAAACAGTACTGTATGCAGTGACATTTTATGGCAGATTTGAGTTTTATTGCGCAGTTCAAGTTGGGAGAGGAGAACAACGATGATGAGTTGATGTGCATGAAGTGGATGAAAGGTATGACACCTTTGCCGTGCTTATGTAGACTTTTTAATAACAGCAAGTGAGCACATCATGGTTTCTTTAACATCTAGGGAAGTGGTAGCAAATGTTTATCTTCTCCATGTTCTAGTATGTTATATGATGATGCAAGTGAGATATTATTTAGTGACAATACTTGGATGTGGTTGAATAATTGTGGCTCTAAACAAAGGTCTACGCATCCCATTGTGCTTGCTAAACTTGCCAACCAAAAGAGAATAAAAGAATTTTTCAAATGTTAAACATGAAGTCATATGTTGACAGCTTAGTGGTTGGGAGTTAGCTGAAATGTGCTGACATATGGAAAGCTTTCAACATTGCACTAAATTACATTTAGTTGATATCATGTACTTTTGTCTATGGATGCTTATCATTGCGAAATAAAAGTGAAACTTAGTAAGTTTGATGAGTGAGAATAATTGGCTAGAGAGACGCCTGGGCCACTAACCTAAGCCATGCATCATTCATGGTGGAAATTTGCAGCGCACCATAGTGGACATTCAGTGATGCACATCATAATAAAAAGCTACGCAAATAGTAAATAAAAGAGTGCTGAGATTGTTCATTGTCTGTTGTCTTGTTGTTTGGACATAGGCTTGTCCATGTCCTGGGACAAGAGGTACCCAGTTGACGCTCTTGATGACGCTTTTATTACTTGCAATGACTGAAAAATTCAAACTTGCCTAGTGGCCCGAGATGAGTAGCCATGGTGTAGGTACTCGTATTCACGGGGCATGAGGCTTTCAACCATGAGTTGGTCATAATAGGGAACACCAAATGATTTGATAAAACTGAGAGCAAGGTTGTAAGCACAATGATTTCACTAGTCAACAAAATAAAGAATCAAAAATCTCAAAAATCTTGACATGATTCAATCAATAGCGATGCAAAAACCTTTGTTTATTTCTACAGTTGAGCAAACTCATCCAAGTATTGACACTACATGTTATTTCCCTTGCAGCAAGTATAAATGCTTTAACATTGATTCGATATACCTTTGCTAGCATTTCGTTAACATTAACACTGCATGATTGGGCGCACTTTCCCCTCCTCCTCGCTACAGTGCTGAGGAGGCGATTTCTTGGAATCGCCTGCGCACGCCGCTCTCGCCGTCGTGGATCCGCGGGATCTCTCTCCCCCCGTCCGCTCCGGCGGCGGGTGGGTGGGGGATCCCCGGATCCCTCCGTGTACATAGGGTAGGAGTGTGGAGGTTCCCGCCGGCGGCGCTGAGGAGGCGGTGGTGCGGCTGGTGGGTTTTTGGAGTCGGCGTCCTTCCTCTCCGGTGGTGGAGTTCCGGCGGGGCTCCGTCACGTGGTCGTCGACCTTGCCGTGCTCGCGGATCCGCGGATCCGCCGTGCGCGGTCTTCTTCTCCTTCTGATGCGGTGCGGCGGCGCTGGAGATGTGGTGTTCATCCAGGGCTGGACGGGAGGCTGGAGCTTCTCCTGCGACGGATCTGTTGGCGGCCGAGGCTTGGCGGGGAAGCGGTGCCAGGGGGGCGCCGCCCTTCGTGTTCATCGACAAGTGCTCCGTCGCGGCGCGGCGGGCAGTCAAGGCGGCGTCTCTTAAGGGTTTTAAAGTGCCCAGGCAGTGGCAAGGTGGTTGCCGGCCTTCGTCTCCGTCGCCGGGAAGCTGCGACTCTCTGTGGTGGCTCTGGATCCTCCCCGTATGTTGGTTCTTCTTCTGCTTTTCAATCTATGTACGGTGTATGTGGTTTGATCGTTGAATATACGGATGGTTGGATGTGTCAAAAAAAAAAAGAAGCATTTCTTTATTTGTTATTGAAGCTATGTTTTGAATGCTTGTTGGTATTAAACGGTGTTACATATGCAATGCAAAGTTCTTGTCGAAATCTTTTTCATCGCTTCTGCACTATGTTTGAGTTGTTCGAGGACAAACAACAAGCTAAGCTTGGGGAGTTGATGCATCCAAAATGCATCTACTTTTCCAAGCACTTTGCTTAATAATTTGCTCCGGAATCTTCCCATATTTGAATAAAACTGCTAAATCTGACGCTGTTTTTAGCAAAGTCTCTTTTCTGGCTATTTTTGCAGGAAATAAAATCGGAGAAAAATACCACGTCATTTTTTATGGAAAAGGAGGACAACGTGTAAAGGATGGACACGAGGGAGCGCCGGAGGGCCAAAAGAGTGGGCCCCATGCGGCCCCTGTACCTGGCCACGTGAGCCCACCCAAAATGGGCCTCGGGCACCGCCTCGCCTTCGATCTTCGACGTACCCCCTCATATATACTTAAAAACGCTTGCCCTAGAAGGAGAGGGGCTTTCGCGAAACACACCGCCGCCACCACGATCTTCGTTTCGGAGACAGATTGATCGAGGATTTCTCCTCCGGTGGAGGGATCCGGTGGCCGTCTTCACCGTCATCTTCACCGCCTTCATCTCCATCGACCATGAGCTCCCTCTCCATCACCATGTGTGAGTAGTCCGCTGTAGGCATGTGAGGTGGATGGGGATTGGATGAGATTGATCATGTAATACTACCCGTTGTTCGAGAATTTAGGGGTTTATCTTGAGGATACTTTTGTATTGTGTTGATGCACTTATGCTATGTTTAGTGCTTGCTACTAGGGCCCGAGTGGCATGATTTCAGTACTGAACTTATTTTGCCTCATCATATAATTGAGTTTGGTATTTATCTGCAAAGTGTATCACCTGCTATTATGTTGAACCTGCGAACCCTAAAAGTGACATATAGGAAAAATAAGGGGGAGATGTTTTAGTTTGAGGATTTTATGTATTCATGAAGTGTTAATGCATTGTTCCGGTCTATTCGAAAGGGAAGACCTTAATCACTTGTAGTTCCAAGTTGGCCCCGGTGAAATGGGCAGGTAGGACAATAGATGTTGTGAAAATTCTCCTGGTTAGTACGCACAACTAATTATGGAACACATACCTACATATATCAAGTTAGAGATACGTCCCATTGCTAGCTAGATCTTATTATATGATCAATCTTATTCATGCAACACCCCGCTGTCACCTCATGCCTACGTTTTAAATCTCTGAGTTACACCTTCACTTTTTCTGGTGAAAACTGGGAAACACTTGTTCACGGCTGTTGTTCTACTCGTTACTTGAATCATACTACTGCCATAACCTCTGCTGCTGCAAGTTGATTGATATACAGGTGATTACCCCCAAGAGCAGGGGATCACCGTAGCACCTCTCAATGTGGAAGTAAGGTATCGATCCGCGGGAGCAAGAAGGAAAAATTATCTATCTATCTATTATATAATTAAAACACAAGATATTTAACGGCTCAGATTAACCCACTAAAAGAGACGACCTAGATTAAAAGTTCTAATACTCCCGTAACGTGTGCAAGCAATATGGATCACGAGAAAGATAAAGAGTTTTGCACGCACACGTCATAAATCATACCTTCTGAATAGATGTATCGTACCTTACGCTTATCTGATACTAGGAGAGACAGAGAAGAGCATCTAACATAGATCGGAAGGACAAGGTCGGAACCGCGCGGGGCGATTTTCTCCGGCCGGACGGCCGGCGTTCCGTACGCAGGCCGGTCTATACGCATATCTGATACCGATAGAAACAGTCCGGCCGGCGTTCCGTACGCAGGCCGGTCTATACGCATATCTGATACCGATAGAAACACGCATACGAGGAGAGCATCGTCAACATCGATTGGAACGATTGGAAGGATAGGCGGAGCGATTTTCTCCGGCCGGCCGGCCTTGCCTTCCAGGCTTCCTTTTGATGCCTACATCCAAGCTAGCGTGATGCAAAGCAAGCTAGCTTGATACATAACTGATCGGGATGCTGCTATGTAAATTTACGACCGAGGCCAGCTTCGCTAGGGGCAGAGTCACCACACAAGTAATCAATCTACACGTTGCTCAACAATTGATGAGGTGCGTCGAGGTGTGGGAATATATTCCGAGTCCTTACAATTTGAATATTACGTCTGATTTTCCAGAAGCAATTGCAGTGATGTAACTTAAAAGTTTAGCCTTCTTTAATCATCAATTTGGTTTCTAAGTATTCGTTTGATCTTTTGTGCAGCTGAGTATCGTACCTTAACAATTGCATTAATTACTTGGATCTCCTCTCGTCACCCAGAGTACTTAGTTCTGGCACCTTTACTTGATTAGTTTTGGGTGATCAGTTCACGTCAAAGCTAAGCTAGCAAGAAGTGGATGTCCAGCGGCTGGCAATGCACGCTGAGGCTGACGGCAACATCACCTGGCGTTGAGGGATACCGTTTATGCACAAGTACCAAACAGTTCCCAGTTCCTGCGCCTTATAGTCATCTTTTTCTGGATGGTTTTGCCTGAAAACCAAGGAGCACCTAATACACGGTTTGCCCTCCTTATTATAGCCTTTGTCTGTTAATAAACTCAGCGCCAGGGCTTCAAATTTTCCAACTGTTGCATTTAGCTGAATTGCCATTTACTTGCTGGAATGTGGGCAATTCGATGGAGAATGTGGTATGCGATCCGCGCAGAAACAATGAGAATTATATTACTGAAATTATTATTCAATCTGTAAATTCAGTCGTGTAATTTGAAGTAAACATATATGTTTTTCTTTTTCTGATCAGGGTTCCAGTTCAGGTAGCTACACAGACTGCAGTATGGATTAGGCTTATTACACAGCTCTTACGAATATAAGACTATGTCCGGAACTGAATAATTGAAATACTTCGACTGGCTGCAGGTACCTCTCTGATCCTTTTCTGTCCTTACCATTTCAACAGCACAATCTAAGGTCGATATATTGTTGCTATGCGCTACAGATAGCGAGCTGTGTTTGGTCCAACTATATTTAACAATTTATTTTCCGTTTTGTCCTGTCCAATTGTTCTAATCTATCGTCATACTAGGATCATAACCGATACATGACATATTTATAGTTCATTTCCGCCTGGACTTTCTTAGTCTCAAGTTTATATTGAGTACATGATTACCTAGAGATTGTGTCATAGGGGAGAAAACTTCCAACATGCGAAGGAATTATATTACACTGAACATATGCAATTTGGGAAACAAATTCTTCTTATTTGTGGGTATATTGTACCTAATTATTCTCTCCAGTAAAATCTATGTAACGGCTTTCTATTCCCTCGATGAATAGTGAAACTAATCAATTAATGTACATGTGACTTCGAATTATTTTCAGCTCACACCATATTAGTCTTGGTATTTCATATTTAACAAAAGATCTTGGTAGTGAAGATGTTAAAATCATGTTTGCTCCTTTTCCTTATAACTGATTATCCATACATTTTTGCCACATGGGACAAAGATATTCCAACGTAGCGACTGCTTGCTTGTAATTCTTGGGTTTACAATACATGATTATTCTCTCGAGTAAGAGTTAGTAATATTTCTCTTCCCCCGTTTCACAATGAAACTAATCAAGCTTGGAATATAGTACTATTATTTGAGTGTCCCTATTTGAGTCAGCCTACACATTTTTTAATTCACGTAAATAGTATATTTTTGCAGCTTTATGCGTCCTATAGAGTGCCATCGATTTGGATTTAAATCCGGGATTTCATTGTCATCAAAGCTGCTTCTGCTTCGTACTCCTTACACTGTTATGCTGCATCTTGAATCAAGATGGCGTTGCTTTACATCCCAGCACCGGTCGCTCCTTCACTCGATCACACAATACAGGCAAGTACCATATTATTTTTTGCCTGCTCTATTCTGCAATAACTGCTAATAATAAATCCTATGGATCCGTAAAGTCTAACGATCAATCAGGATGATCTGATCATGAAAAATGGGTGTACACAACTACCTATTGGTACTTCCAGTGACCAGATTATGCACTATAGGGAGCCAAACAGAACCATATACTACCTTCTGTAGTGCCGCAAGTTCACAACATTGACAAACGAAACACCGATAAGCCAGTTCATTTTATTTAAGATTTAAAGGGAGAACACTGATTTTTTTATTAGTTTTTGTATGTTACCTATGTTAGACGACATAATTACTTGATACATTCTAACAATTATGTTCAATGTACATGTACATTTCCTACCTTCCAACCTTAATCAAAGGTAGAATGCCTCGATTTCTAATATATGCTCATGCATACCAGCTTCCCTGATTTCGATTAACTTGCAAAATATATGCATAACATGAAAATAAGTCTTCTGTGCGCAACATGGAAATTCAGTATTTGTTCTTACCAGTATTTGTAATAAAATAATAGTGTGTACCTATGGAGCAACATAGCGCGGGAAGAACGTTGCCGAGCGGAGCTGGGGAGGGCATAAAGCGAGTTCATTGAGCATAGCAAAAACACGCCCGTATAGGCAGACATACAGAGGGAGTGAGAATGCACATATTTAATTGGAAATTATTTGGATTGAAAACACATATGGAGTCCTAAAACAAGTATAACATTGTATCATCATGGTCTACCCGCAGGACGTCGTGTTATAATATGCTTGGTCAAGAATAAACACGTTAATCGAATATATAATTTCACCGGTAGAAACATATTTAGCTTAACGTGTATTTCATAAGTTCCAACTAAACGTAACAAAAGTTCACGTTCGGGCAAAAAAATTCTGGAGATAACAATGCACATCAAATTTTCGCAGGACATAATTTGATTAATACTAAAACGTTAAATTACCGATCTATTATATTATTAAAACAACAATCAATCAATGGTGTAGATTAAACAAGCAAAAACAAACAACTACCAACGACCATGATTAACTTCGTGTCACACGCGCACACAGGTGTCCGTCTGGCTCACGTCTACCCATCATGGAAGGAAAAAAGAAAACGTATAAAATCAGAACTTTCCTTCACGGCAAAGAATCGACATCTTTACATATGCGACCACCGCATCGTGACTTTAGGGGGTCGAAGATCGGATGGAACACGCCGCGGCTTGCTGCAGGCTTTCGATTGGAGAGGAAGATGGTGCGTTTCGCCGTCCAGACGCCAAACGTGGTGTCGTCCAGCCCCAGCTCCAGCCGGAGGCACCATGTCCAGCACCGCGGTCGTCGTGTAAAACAGTAAAACCAGGAGACAAGGTGGCGAATGACCGGCAAGCAAAGAGGCCACGGTGACAATAGCAGACACGGGCATGGCTGACGAAGGGTCTGGGCTGGAGCTGGGCTCGGACACCATGGAAGGATCAAATTGAAAGCATGCTGGCTGATACGATGAAGAGGAACTGAAGGAGGGATGGCGAGAACAAGTAATTGTATTGCCTCTGAAGTGTTTATATGTAGGTACATCGTAACATCGGTTAAGCATGACAATAATACTGTATCTCCCCTCGATCTACTGCTATGCACAACGTGAAGTGGTGGCGCAAGCTAGACTAGGGACTACACGATTTGTTTAGCTAACGGTGTAATTTACAGTGAGCAGCAGAATCACATACGCATCAGCGAAGCCTCCACATGCATCAAGCTAGATCGCGCCTCGGGTCAGGAGTTCATGACCTTGAGTGGCCGCAAGTACATGACATTTGAATCAATCGAGCTTTAGCGTGCCGGCTGCATTGGAGTACAACGTCGAGACATGTATGACGATCGATGTAGCTTAATGCTTAACCTGAATGTCTGCCTATTAATTTTTTGCATGTATCCAGTTGCTAGGAATTCTCTCATCAATGTACTGCTCTCCGCAGGATGGATACATGGTAATTTCAGATAGCAACGGAGGTCACTAGATTCAACTTATTCTTCACCTTCTATATAAAGGAGCGTCAGGCACTACGGGAAACCTCCAAAACGCCGACGGCTGTACTGTACGCCGACGGCCAAGGCCGTCGGCATACATAACGAGGTAGGGCAGCCGACCAACAAGCCGTCGGCGTAGCCAAACCGTGCCCGACGGCCGCCGTCGGCGTAAAATATACCGTCGGCGTACCAGAGGGCGACGTGACGGAATGAAGCAGCCCGTCCAACATCGTTGATACGCCGCTGCCCAACAAGCCGTCGGCGTAGCCAAACCGTGCCCGACGGCCGCCGTCGGAAAATATACCGTCGGCGTACCAGAGGGCGACGTGACGGAATGAAGCAGCCCGTCCAGCATCGTTGATACGCCGACAGCACTGCCTTCGGCGTACGTGCGTTCTTATACGCCGTCGGCAGCCGTCGGCGTATATATGTTCAATTTTTTTGTATATAATAATCCTTTCTTTATTTTTTATATAATATATAATGTAGCTATAATTTACATATAAATTGGATATGTAATTTCCCTCCCAATTACGGTATCCCACCCGCATAAAATATCGTTTGAGTTTTTCGGAACTTAGAGGTGCAAACACCTGTTTCCGACGAACCGGGTGGAACATTGTGTTAATTTGGGGTAGACTTTGGTTTCTCACCTTCCTATGGCCTAACCTAGCACAACCAATCAGAAAAGTCCACTGGCCTACCCCCTTTCGACGCACGTCTATGGGGTAGACGAAAACGTTACGGTATTCCCAGCGGATTCGGGGTTTCGCCGAAGCGGGGCATCGGAGCGTCGGAACCCCACCAAAACCTAGGATGTGCCATACCATATGTATACAAGTGTGTTGTGTGTTGTAAATGTGGAATATCCTACTCCGGGGTGTGACCGGCTTCTCCGGCTTCACTTTCTCTGTAGTGAGTTTCTGCACTTAGAGGTGAAAACTCCCCTTTCGGACGAACCGGATGGAATCTTGCGTTGATTTGGGGTAGACTTTGGTTTCTCACCTTCCTATGGCCTAACCTAGCACAACCAAGCAGAAAAGTCCACTGGCCTACCCGTTTCGACGCACGTCTATGGGGGTAGACGAAAACGTTACGGTATTCCCAGCGGATTCGGGGTTTCGCCGAAGCGGGGCATCAGAGCGTCGGAACCCCACCAAAACCTAGGATGTGCCATACCATATGTATACAAGTGTGTTGTGTGTTGTAAATGTGAAATATCCTACTCCGGTGTGTGACCGGCTTCTCCGACTTCACTTTCTCTGTAGTGAGTTTCTGCACTTAGAGGTGAAAACTCCCCTTTCGGACGAACCGGATGGAATCTTGTGCCGAAGCGGGACACCGCTGATCCAACGGCTCAGAAGCGCTGGAAGGTAACACACGATCTATGTGCTTCTGCCTGATCCAAGGGCTCACGAGCGCTTGAAAGAAACACACCGCTGATCCAACAGCTCACAAGCGCTGGAAGGAAACACACGATCCGTGTGCTTCTGCCTGATCCAAGGGCTCACGAGCGCTCGAAAGAAACACACCGCTGATCCAACGGCTCAGAAGCGCTGGAAGGAAACACACGATCCGTGTGCTTCTGCCTGATCCAAGGGCTCACGAGCGCTCGAAAGAAACACACCGCTGATCCAACGGCTCACAAGCGCTGGAAGAAAACACACTCATTCCAGCTTCTGCCTATAAATACTCCACCTCCCAGACAGGTACTCACTCATTCCAGCTTACCCAGCTCAAACACAAGATATTCGGATTCCCCAGCTAAGTCCCACACTGAATCCAACGACATTCGACCGTGAATCAGTGTGGGACTGTAGCTGGGAGAAACCGTGTGTCTTGTTTCAGCTATATTTAGACATTCCACACAAATTATCCGGATTTACCCAGCTACGTCCCACCCTGCATGTGGTATCGCAGCCACGGTGGGATTGTAGCTGGGTGAAACCGTATGATTTGTTCATTTATGCGTTTAGTCACAATGTATTTTATCTGTGTTTTGGACATCTTTGGGCAACCAGCGGCAGGACGTCGCTGATGACCTGCGACCGTTCAAAACGGTTGCAGATCATCAGCGATGTCTTGCCCGACGGTTGTAGATCATCAGAAACGTCTTACCGCTGCTTGGATCGAAGTGCCGCTCAAACACAAAATATTCGGGTTCCCTAGCTACGTGAATCCCAAATTTATCCTCTCCAGATTTATCATGTTTTTCACTGTCCTTACTTTTGAAAAAGCGCTGCATCAAAGAAGCTTGCTTCTCAAGACGCTTCTGTTCTTTCTCAGCTTCCTCCTGCTGCCTCTTTTGTTGTTTCCTCGTTTGAGCTTCTTCCTTTTCACGACGCTTCTGTTATTTCAGCTTCCTCCTGCTGCCTCTTTTGTTGTTTCCTCGTTTCAGCTTCTTCCTTTTCACGTAGTATCAATCCTGGAGCCAACTTTTTCTACTATATAAGTTCCTGAAAACTTCACGGTTAGTCTTCAACGATAGAGATCTACGGAAAATTAAATCTACTTTGAAAATTAGACTCTTTATTTGGTTTGTGATCAGGAAGAGCATGTGTGGTTTTTAAAATAATAATAAAATAAATTTTAATGTTTTTCGAAATATCAGTAAAATAGCTAAAAAACTATTCCTAAAAGAAACACACCGCTGATCCAACGGCTCACAAGCACTGGAAGGAAACACACGATCCGTGTGCTTCTGCCTGATCCAACGGCTCACCAGCGCTCGAAAGAAACACACCGCTGATCCAACGGCTCACAAGCGCACAAAGGAAGCACACGATCCGTGTGCTTGTCCCTGATCCAACGGCTCACCAGCGATCGAAAGAAACACACCGCTGATCCAACGGCTCACAAGCGCACGAAGGAAGCACACGATCCGTGTGCTTATCCCTGATTGGGCATAAATACCCATGACCTCGTTCCTGGTTCGAGCCAAGCCGTCTCCCTCCTCCACGCGCTGCTCCTCCTCCGTGCCGGCCTTTCTGATGTCCCTGTTAATCAACCCAGATGGCAATGTCCGGGACTGGCATCCGCCGGGCTGGCACTGGGAGGTGCTACCTTCCGGGGCGCGGAGCTTGGTGAGGGATCCAGGTGACATCGTCGACCCGGATCTTCTTTGGTGGCATTCGCATGGGCCACAGAGGGTGTAGAGAGAGCCGGCCCCCGAGGAGGTGGTACGTCACCGTATCCGGGAGGAGGACGAGCACGTCCGTCGCTACATGCATTTGTTGGATAATGATCTAAACAGGCGCTGGTCGATACTTCAGAGGGATCCTTATCACATTAGCTATGACCCCGTGATGGTTCCGGCTCTTTGGAGGCAGAGCCCCCGCCGCTCAGCACCGCGCGGCTTAGGACCGGTCGAAGTTAGTTTGAGTACCTATGTTGAGTACTGTGTGTGTGCTCACCTATGTTGAGTACCTATGTTCTTCGCTTCAGCATATTCATTTTGACATCTTTTTTGTTCTCTCAGTGCCTCTTCTTGCATTTACTTCTGTTGTTTCATCAAATGTTGTTCATCTTTCTCCTGGCGTTTTGTTTCCTTCTGAAGTTGTTTTTGTATTGTCTGGTGAATTACTCCACGAAATCTCACAAATTTGTTGACAATGTTGCTATTATTTGTGTAAAAAAAAACATACGCCGACGGCTTTGCCGTCGGCGTAGGCCTGCGTGGCTTCACTTACCCGTCCACCGCGCGTACGTGGCTTCACTTACCCAAATCGACATCCCGCGCCCAAAATCCCCAAATCGACATCGCGCTGCCATCGTCCCATCCCCAAATCCTCCTCCGCCGCTGCCGGCCGTCCCAGCCCGTGGTCGCCTCGCCGTGCCCGTGGTCGCCTCGCCGTGCCCGTGCCCATGGTCGCCTCGCCGTGCCCGTGCCCACGGACCGGCCGTCCTCGACGCTGCGGACGACCTCGGCGCCGGCTTCACCTACCCTCCCTCCCTGCACCGCCCTCGACCTCCCCTCCCTCCCCTGCGCAAAGGTGTGCTTCCCCTCTCTGCCTCCTCCCTCCCCTACCGAAACCGCACGCAAGGTGTTTGCGAAAATGTGTGCATGAACAGGCAAAGTATTAAGCTAGATAGGTGGCAGTGTGTGTGCAAGTAGGTAGCAGGCAAAGTATTAGATAGGTGGCAGCAAGATCAGTTCAGTAGTTTGACAGACTTGATATATGGAAATGAAATTTGGAAATGTAGGTTTGCAGTTAGTCATTTTGTAGTTATCAAAACATAGCAGTTAGCAAGCACACTAGTGTAGCAATGTAGTTATCAAAAGCTACATGCATTTTAGTTTGCAGTTAGTCATTTGGTAGTTATCAAAACATAGCAGTTAGCAAGCACACTAGTTGAGGACATATGGGTTGATTTTGTGAAGTGTTAGTAAGAAATATAGCACATGGTTGTTTGTAAGAAACTAGTTAAGAATATTTTTCCTAACGCAAAATGGTCATATGTACCTCCTTTGATATTAGTCTAATCATGATTTTCTCTCGATAATGATATTAACTCCCTCTTTCGCAATATCGAGAATGGAGGCCACATCGCTACACTTGCTTATATTAATTGAACCCATATGGATAATAACTAGGGATAATTTGAACCCATATCAAATCATTTGCCCAAGCTTTCTCAATGGCAGTACTTGGCTCTCCCTCCTTTTCTTGTTGCCGTTTAGGGTTACTGTTAGTGTTAACTACATTTTTCAACATGCTTAAAAGTTTACCCTTTCTCAATGCAAGTGATTGACCAAGATGAGCCAAGGCAAGGAATCATCGGCCTCCTTGCTGAAGAAATTAAAAGTTACTAAAAGTGGAAGAGCAAGTACACCGAACCCGCGTTACCTGTATGACAGTGGTGAGAGTAGAGGTGATGCAATTCTTAATTGAATCATGTCTTTATGCTTAATTGTTCACCCTTTCTCAATGCAGGTGAGGGTAGAGATGCTGGAGGAGGGGGAGGTGCCGATGCTCCACTTCCTCCGAGGGGACGAGGTGCAGGACGAGGACGACGACGAGGTGTAGGACGAGGGCGAGGGCGAGGTGAGGGAGGACGAGGGCGAGGTGGGGGCGACGTGTCTTCGGACATACCCTCTGCTTCTGTCGACGAGGGTTCGGAGGAGACGGGCCCTCCACGGACGTGGGGGCGGGCCCCTCCACGGACTTGGAGGCGGGGCCCTCCGGGCGGCGGAAGCCGCCAAAGATTCGAGGGGAATCCCAGGTCCCTGATGAGGACAAGGAACCTGCTACCGAGGAGGAGAAGATCCTCATTACGCCTAATGGGAAAGAGTAAGTGACTATATATACTAATTTTGAACATGGTAACTTCATTGTTGTCAGGACAGTATGACATATACTAATGTTTAATTATTGTGCAGCAACTGGATACATCCTGCGGGAAGCCGTCTGCCAAACACCCTTGTTGGAGCTTTGATTAGAAGTTTTGGCCGGGCTTGTACAGTACCGTCCCCAACGGCGCGAGGAAGCTAGCCACCCGTTGGGTAGACTATCAGGCCGCCAATTACGCGACCGGCGGGAAATGTTCTGACGCCATGATCAACAAGTTTTGGGTAAGTTGAACATTTCGAATTTCGTTAATACTTGATGTTCCCACCATGCTCTCACAATTTTTTTTTTGCATGATTACAGAAGTTCTATAGGGTACTTCCTGAGCAGCGGGGCGATGCGGACAAGACTTTGCAGCGGGCTTGTATGAAGTTAACACGTCAGCAGTTCTACAATGCAAAGCATACCATGATCAATCATTTCAGTACTGAGACGTTAGGCAAGACGGCGGTGAAGCATGAGATTGTGGAGAACCACCTGAGGTGTCGTAGATGACTACATGGTGGTAAGTAGATTGTTAATGAGATTACATGTTGCTGCTACATTGCAATTGCATTATCCGTTCTTCTCATGAGTATTGTTTTTTCAGTTTAAGCCCCAATGGGCCTATGGCAAGGATGACGCGTGGAGGGCGTTGGTGTCTAGGTGGGCTGGGGAGGACAACGAGTTCAAGGCCTTGAGCGAGCGAAACAAGTTAAACCGCGGGAGCGGGGGGACACATCGGGCGGGTGCCCGCAACCATGATCGCTTCAAGGCAAAGCTGGTATATATATACATGAAACAATCTTCATTTATTTCCCCTCATGTTCCTACTTGATACGCATGACACTTCTTTGGCATTGCAGGAGGCCGATCTCGGGGTGCCTCTTTCGGACACGCAAACATGGGAGAAGATGAAGATGAAGAAGCCCAATTTTTCTGAGCCTCAACCCTCGCTGCCTGATTACTTCGGCACTGCCAAGGAGGGGCTAAAGGCATACGTCGAGACGTTCCAGGGTATAAATCCGGAGGTGGACAACCCTCTTGAGCATGACACCGACGAGAGAGCGGTGGTCCTTGCCGGGAACGGTTGGGAGCATGGCCGTCCTGGCGTGCTTAGTGCGGTACTCACGCGTACTCCTGAGTTGAGCCTCTCGTGTGTCAAGGCTACCCTCACCGCCGACGACCCTCCCGTCCTGCCTCGTCGGCCTTCCCGAGCTCGCGCCGATGTAAGTTTTTCTCAAATTCATTCTCTTTCCGACATTCGTTCCTAGCTAAGTGGCTAAGTTGACTAGATGCGTTTCCTTTTAAAACTGTAGGCTGGTTTCGAGGCGGCCTTCGATGCCGCTTACGCGGACTATGACAGAGAGTATCGGTTGTGGGTACAAAGAGACAGGAGTATGAGGAGTGGGCAGAGTTGAGGGATGCTGTAAGTTTCAACTTTTATATTTGCAAACTATGACAAGTCCCATTTCCTCTAGTTTGAACCTTCTTTTTCTACAACTCCTGACATCTTTACTATCTTGTAGGCTGACGAGAAGTTTCATGCCACTGGAGAGCGGTCGCAGCTGCCTACGCGTCCACCTAGGCCGGGGATCATGCCCGTCGCGCCTACGAGGGAGTCGGTCGCTCGCACATACAAGCCAGCGACTCCGGTAAGTTATTTGCCAAACAAGTTGTTACCGCCATGTTGTGCTTTCCAAGTTGCTAACTTGGACTCAAACATGTACGGATCGGGATGCTCAAGGACCATGGCACCCTTTGGTCGTGCTTCTCCCTCGCCGACTTCAACGTGCGCGCTCGTGGAGCATGGCGCCGGTGGTGCCTCGCCGAGTTCGTCGCCTCTGAGCACACCGTCCCGTGCCTCGCCGGATTCCATGTGTGGTTCGACTGGCCCATGCGGTCGATCGCCTATTCTCACGTTGTCAGATATGGGTATCTCGGGCTCACGGGAGGTGTAGGATGTGTTCGGGTGTAGCGTGTGTGAATTCGAACTATGTTTGTGTCATTGGATGAATTTGAATCATGTTTGTATCATTTGGATAAGTATGTGATGTTTATTTGATGTTTCTGAAATGTTTTATAATTTGTGCAATTTTAATTGTATTTGAAATGCGCCAGAAACCAGCAGCAAAAAGTTTCAGAAACTGAAAATATGGTCTAACATACGCCGACAGCATTGCCGTCGGCGTAGGTGCTGTGTGGACGCACAGGATTGCGCCACGTCGACGCTGGATAACCATATGGTCATCCCTACGCCGACGGCAATGCCGTCGGCGTCAGGCTCCTCCCAGACGCACCAGAGCAGCACACGTGGCAGCATAGGCCGACGGCACTGCCGTCAGCATATAGGTGGAGCAGACGGAGACGTTCGACGGACGTTTTGTGGGTCCCACTACGTCTTCGCCGACGGCGGCGGATACGCCGACGGCTATTTACATACGCCGACAGCGTCCTACGCCGACGCCATTACGCCGACGGCGGCCGTCGGCGTAATACTACACCGACGGCGATCGTGGCTACGCCGACGGCGGACCGCCGTCGGCGTTTTGACGGTTTCCCGTAGTGAGGATCTAAAGGCTCCTTTCGGTTGCTGTTGGGCAGAGCTGGCGGTAGCTCGAAAATTAAAATTGCTGCTTTGATTTGGATGATGCAGGTAATATGAAAGTACAGTCTAAGCTCATGTTAAATCGAGCATAATTTTCGAAATATGTTAGCACAGTACAGATAGAAGATACAAAAGTTAAAAGTATACGTGTGTAGAGTATTTTATTAATCGCATTCACAAATTTCATACGCATGGCATGCCTCTTATCTATTACTGAATGTACCTTGCTGAAATTGAGCTTTTGTGTTCTACTGTGTCAGATGGAATCAAGCTTCATTGTGAAATCTTGGAGAGTATAGACCATCATCAATTCTTGCATGTTCAGAACTTTTATGCAAATCACAGCAGTGGCCAGGTAAACGATTCAGTTTCATCTTTCTAGGACCGACCTCCAGACTCACCATATTGTTTGTAGTTTTCATTGACCAATCTTAACCATAGTTCAGGCCAAAAATTTGGTTTTGTTTTCTGAACTAGGGATTATTATTCGTTACTTGGCACCCAGTTATTACAAAAAAAAACATCCCAATGAAGTAGTTTTATACAGAAAACAATTGACTAGAGGGTACCGAGAAAATATCGTATACTATATCTTATCAATCAGATTTGGTCGACCTATATATAGAGAGAAATATGACAAATTTTCATACTTCATTGCAGGTTTAGAAGGTAACTTTGACTTTCAAACTTCTAAGAGAGAAGAAACTTAATTACACAATTTTTGCTTTCCTGTACAAGTTTTGGGGAGTAAATAGCCGCACTATGGAGGATAGTTCATTTTTCGAACCCGGGCTATATGTAGCCCATTTTTAAAAATAAAAAATGACATTTGTGAGTTTCCTAAAATCACAAAAACTAATCACAGATGTAGATAGTATCGAGATCTACAAGGGTGCAAAGTTATATTTTAAAAATTGCTGTATGTTCGGCTGTACAGGAAAGAAAAACGGGGGAAATTTTCAAAAACTTTAAACTATGTATATTGTTCACCACCCAGATCAACCATTTGTATCTTTTGTGCAGCCCAAATTAACACGAATTTGGAGTTAAAAGTTTGAGCGATTATAGATCTCAACAACAGGCACCATGTAGCCCAGGAATTTTCTCATGGTTTTTGAAACTTAAGAATGTTGATTTCAAATTAAAAAAACAGGCACCATGTAGCCCGGGATCACTTATAGGTTTTCACATTTTGTAGAACTTATGACAATGCTACCATATATAAACTGAATCAAGCTGTATTTGAAGTTTCAATTGAGTTAACACGCTTCGACAACAAGAAGCTTTGGCCGGAAGTGATTGAGACCAAGGAAAACAAAAATATAAGTAAGCATGTATTCTCTTTGAGCCCAGGTTGACAATACTTATTTTTCACTTTGCTGTTATGTTGAATACTTTGTCCCGAATTAGATAACCAATTGTACTTGATTAAACAACTGTTTTGCGATTTTCTCTATGTTGTTCGTTTGATGATTAACATAAAAAACAATAAACAAATACACACCGGTATGTTGCCATAGAAGAACAAAAAAGAAAAACTTTGAATGCCGGGAAAATTTGATAAGATGACATGCTTTGTTTAATTTTTAGTAATTAACCACCATAAAGAGGATAATTAAATTAAAAATTATTTGCAGGCCAGAAACAATTAGGATAGAAATATTTGTTGAAGTTTGTCCAGCCTTTTGCACATATATCATGTCACCGACTGGAAATATTTTTGTAACTTGAAATATTTGTTTTCACTCCACATGCCATCAAAATTAATATTTCCCATTGATTTTCTACAAATATTTTTCAATTTTATGTCTGTGTTACCTAGGCATTGATATTAATTCAAAATCTATATTGGACAAAATAACGATTGCGAAACATATGACACCGTCGTACCTGGACCAGATCAGAGACATGGACCAGGCGACGCATACAAAATTGCGAAAGTGGCGTCGACAATAGAAGTGGCGATATCAAGCTTTTCGGCCGCAGGAGCAACATTCTCTGCGTTCTTGAATCCATGGATGTGGAGGCATCGTGCGATATGATGTCACATTGCCCGACGTGCTCAGGCATACCGGACTGCCACTATCGGCGAGGGCACGATCTGCCTCAGTCCACTTCATCTGGCCAAGAAATCAGGATATATATAGGTCCATCGATGTTGAGGTATGTAATCATCTAATGCTATTTACTGTTTCTGTATTTGTACCGTACATGCAAATTCTGATCATGTTAAGACTAAAGCAGCTTGAGTAGTATTTGACCTGAAGTCCACCGGGAAATATATTGGCATGCCACAACAAAGGTCTATTGTATTAAGGTCCACACGTACCACCGGCATGCATGCATGATGCAAGGCTCAATTCGAGGTAAACTGGTATTATGGTAAAATCTCTGCATCCATGCAAGATGGAAAGCAAACGAATTAAGATTAAAGCCCATTTGCCTCTTAGTAAAAAATATTTCTTACACGAAAGGGATTAGAAGATGTGTACAAGGTACACACAATATATAATATTACAGATGTTTGCATTGCTTTCAATATTCGTTCTGAGTGCTTCGATTCAGCTATCTAATTCAATTGACATTATTTCACGGTCATACGATCTGCCCTATTATCGTCCAAATGAAAAATAATAAATATACTCAATTTTTTCAGGGATGAATATAACCGTATGCAACTATTGAACTATATATATAATATAATATAAGTAGGTGCAAATACCTATTATTCATTTCTATCAGTTTTCTATTTTTTGGCTGCGTAACTTTGGTAAGTGTGTAAATTATTCTTAGTGTACTTAATACATGATTTTTATCTTTGTAGTTACTCCACTAATGATGACACTAATTTCATAACAGTCCTATTTTTACTTGGTATGCTCATGAAATATGGGCATACTGGTTACCTATCCATCAATGTGAATGAAACATCTGCCAGAAAACATTCAGCTCAAACAAACTTAATGAGCCAAAAAATATTTACACTATATGGCAGAAATTTAATAGAGAGTCTAGCCGCGCAATAGCGCGGGCCACCCCGCTAGTTATATAATTAAAACACAGGTTATAGAACGGCTCAGATTAACCAGCTTAAAACGAACGATGTAGATTTAATAATTGTAATAGGAGAAGCAACGTGCGGAATCATGATCGACTACCAGCAGGATAAAAAGATTGGCTTGCACACGTCACATATTATTCCTTCCTAACAGAAGTATACGTTATTTATATTTGTCAGATCCTACCGTATACATATATCTCAAGAGAGACACGTACGCATGCGAGACAAGCATTGTCGACATCTATTGGAGGGCACGGAGTCGCGCGCGACGATTTCACGCATGAAGCAACCCACAAAGCCTCTAGGTATTCACCATCGCGGCCGCTGGCGCATGCTATCCGGCAACTCGCGACAAGAGAAACACTAACGTATTCTGATCGATTTCCAGTGTAGAGGTGAGACGATGATAGCAGCCACCCACCCCTGAACATCGACGCGCGCGGAGCTGCGACGGGTAGGCAATGTCAAGTACGTGCTGCAGGTCAACAGCTCCGGCGACCACAACCCGGAGAGGAAAGGCATGAAGCAGCCAGACTTCTAACGGAGCTACAAATTGACGATGCCAGCCAGACTTACAAACGGAGCTACAGAGTGATGATGCCGTAGAGGACATCAACAGCCCCGGCGACCACGAGACGGAGATGAAAGGTATGAAGGAGCCAGGCTCTTCCATCCGTCCTGGCACTTGAGGTAGTTCAACATGTATGTCTTCAGCAAGGCTATGGATGAGATGCTGTTGGGCAAGCCCCTCATCATCATCCCCGTTGTCACGAACTCACGATGGGCGTCAACACCTGCACCATCATCTTCAAGGACCCCCAAGCCAAATTGATAAAAGGAACAAAGGAGCAACATACTGTCAGTCGGCCTGAAATTTTTAGGTTGATGGAGTGCCAGCGGCGAGCGGCAACACGATTAACTAAAGGCAGATGTCTGCATGGGTCCATGAAGTCACGAAGATCAACATGGCGGGTACGCGCAACAGAACATGAACTTTCTCAATGGATGCAAAGAACTGCGACTGGAGAGTAAAGCAACGTGTTAAAAGAGAAGCTCTGATGCCTGGTGTGTTTGATTAAAAGCGTATTAACATTATCGTCCATGCAAGCCTACCTACATGCGTTTATGAGATATATGCATGTGTTTTAATTTTGTTGATGGAATTCATCATGCAGGCATGTTTACGATCATTTTGTTGCGGGGTAATGTAAGTATTTACTTCTTACAAAGAGCAACCCGTTGGACTTTATGTCATGGCATATATTTTCCACTGGATTAAGAATAAAATGCCAGACGCTGATTACGTACAATCATGGATATCCATCAGTATAATATGAGTCTACGGTTACGAAGATCTGTAAATTATTCTTGATTATCTAAAGAGGTTTATTAGATTAACCGTCGGTTTTTTGTAACAATCTTTTTGTATTGCTTTTTCTATGATTCTAATTAACTCTATTTGATCATGTTTATTGAAAACAAATAATTTATAAGTGCTAATATAGTTGTGAAATTATTAGCAGTTAGTACCAGATTATTTGGAGTCGACAACCATATAGATGAAGTCTACATTGTGGCGAACTTATTTAGCAGCAAACTAAGACTTGACCAGCTGCAGGAATTCTACGCTAAGTTGATCGATTCTTAGATTCTATTCTCTTATTTTATTATCAGTCCACTAATGATGCCATTTGATTTCCTAACAAACAATTTTTTGCTTGGTATATAACTATATATGATGCACAAAAATTCCTTGCTCACAGATTTATGTATGATCATAGAATTTGCAGCTACTTCTGCTTGCATCCTCAGCTCAGCCTGTTTTTATATATTCATCAGGTGTAAGATAATTTCGGGTAATGGGTTGTGAAATACATCACGATATAACTTCAGCCAAATCTTTTTGGAGGATGTCAGGTAACTTTTGCTTCTTGCCTTTTTTCTCTTTGCTCAAAACAATAGGTTAGTTGTTCATAGATTTTTAGTTAAGGAATTATATATATATATATATATATGTTACTTAATATTAAGATTTACAATGTTGGTGCTAGCCGCGCAATTGCGCGGGTCCATCTAGAGTAGTATATTTATGCATATGAACTGAGTCCGCCGTTTTGATTGTATAAGATTAAAGTAGACAGAGTAGTATGTTTATGCATTTGAACTGAAGTCCGCCGGCGTTCTCGATCCATGGCACACGTTCAGTGGCAGGCTGGGAGCTACTCGATGTCTCTGCCGGAGGTTTAGTTCCTCATGCCACGCCGTGACATAGGCGATGCACGATCTGTCTCAGTCCAACTTAGCTAGCCAGGAAATAAGGGATATATAGGTTCATTGATGTTGAGCTAGGTATGTGTGTATGGATATGAACTAAAATATTTGGGCCGAGAACGCAACGCTGCCGTAGAGGCCGTCCCATGGAGAAATCCATTTGGGTAGGTCAAGTTGACTGAACCCTCAGCTTGAAAGATAAATTTCAGGTACATCAAACGATGACCAGTTTATGCTTTCTTGATCAATATACATCCTGATATTCATGTTTCGGTATTTGTAGGCTATTCATAGCTGGAGATGGCCAACAACGCATAAGATGTTTATTTGGGCTGGCACACTAACCGCAAGATTCAACTACGTATCTTTATCACCAATAGTAGTACATATTCTATATATAAGCCCAAGCATTTTTTTTGACACATACCTACACTTGCTTACCTTCTAAATGTAATGTCCAGGAATCAAGACATATATCTCCCTACTCTTTTTCATGGCACCGCAGCGGGGTCTGCCAACGCATAAACCTGATCGAATCTTTATATGGAAATTGGTGTGGAGCTCTCACTAATGAGGTCAATGTGTACGTTAGATAGTTTAGTTTGTAAGAATTTGTCTTTGTTTTCTTTCTTTCCATAGATTATACGCGATCGATGGCGCATAATATACACACTTACAAGTGCCACCAAAATTTATCTTTGGCTTCGATTGTCTATGTTGTTCCTTTCTTGATCTACTAGTATATATTTTTCTATAGTTTTGGCGAGACACACTAACTATCATGTTTAGTATTTTTGAGAATTTATCTTTGTAATAAAAATATTTTTTTACAACTCTAATAGATTTACATGTCCAGTTTGTTATGAAGACCGTCGATGCAGTCGTGTGCACATGCATGCAGTCCGCTGCTCCCATTGGCGGCTGCATTGCATGTTCCTCGAAGTCCGAGAGAGTGTATTTATACAAGAAAAACAGAAATGTGGGCACATTGGTTGCCTATCCATGAATCAAAATGAAACATCATGGTTTGCAGGAAAAGGTATGTTTTCTATACTTAGTATGTATGTAACATATACAATTATTTACTAAAACGAAAAAATTACTAAAAAGATAATTTTAACTCCATCAAACACAACAAGGTAATTTCAATTCAACGGAAAAAAAAACATTTGCCTCAAAAAATAACTAAGAAGAATTCAAGTTAACCCATTTATCGCGTCATAAAATATTTACTATAGGTAGTCTAGCCGCGCAATTGCGCGGGCCATCCCGCTAGTTCCTTACAACTAAAGTGTCACAAGTTTTAGTTGATTATGCACTAAACAAGTTTAGAGAACAAGGTGGTTGATTTAATAGATGGCAGTTTAATGAAACAAAACAAGAATGTAAAAGTGTCCCAATCCTCTTCAATGCAAGAGGACAAGACAAAGGTTTTCTCTTATAGGAACAATGGACATGGGTTCATGGGTTCACTTAATCCTCTCTCTCTCATCTACGGTGATTATCATGTTATAGATAAAATACACACAATTGTCATGTTTTAATGGTAGCTTTTATAACGTCTATATGTCCTAAAACACATAGTTGAAAGAAGTACTCATTTGTGTTGCTAGGTCACCCGTAAGGCTAGCGTGGTTTCTGTCACTCCCACATCATACTCTTCCTTTTAACCCCGAGATAAAGGATGTTGCGCGGTACTGTGTCACTCAATACCTATGCCGTGTCACATCGGCCATCTCGTACCCACATACATCATATTTCTTAAAGAACAATATTCTATCAAAGTATGACAAGTCATAAAAGTTCCAACACAATAGTAAATGCATAACAAATCATCTCATACCACAATATTCACCATAAGAATTATATAGATGACCGTAATCATGTTCAGCAGCTCATACGGTACTAATTAGTGAAGCTCAAAGAGAGGAGAGATACATAAGTTACCACCACAAACCCATAGTCCAGAGGGTGGACTACTCCCCCTTCATCATGGAGACGGTGGAGAAGTCGTTGGAGAAGGTGGAGACCACCCCGGCAGCGCCCCGCCGGAGTTTTCCCCCTCCAATCTGCAGCTCCAGATCTTCGTTTTCGTGTTTCTGTGATATGGCGGCGCTTGTTTTCGAGAACGCCGTGGGACTTCTTTTATAAGCGTTTTTAGGTCAAAACGAAGGCGGTGGAGAAAAGATCGACGGTTGCAGGGCCTCGAGGGCCAAGATGGTGGGCCCCACGTGGCTAGGTACAGTGTCCATGTGGGCCACCCCTTTTGGCCCTCCAGCCTCCATTTGCTTGATTCCTTCGCTCCCAGTCTTCCTCCTTCCAAAATAATGACGCCTGTATTTTTCCAGATTTTTTGACGTCGTTTAGATCCCTGAAACATAAAAGGAAAGAAATAGGGTTTTCTGCCTGCGCAGGGTTAATTCCATAAAAATAGGAAACAATTATTTTATTTCCTAAAATCATTAAATAACAGTGGTATAACCCTTATATGATGCAAATATGATTGGAATATGAGTGATATAGTGCAAAGTTCATGTATGCATTTTACATGCATCAACATCCCCAAGCTTAACCAATACTCGTCCTCGAGTATGAAGGTGATAAAACTAACATGGGCTTTGCAATATAGCACTAACAATGAATATCAAAGATGATTGCTACTGCTACATAGAGTCAAATGATTCATTCTTCAAAGGAGTAGCAATATGCAAGATAGTTTATGAAGTGATATCAAGTATTCAATGCAAGGATGTTCAATGATAGTTCACAAAGTGTAACATAGAAGATAGTAATATGGACCACATGTATGCATAATGATAAGTAAGAACATCCTACATTGGTCATAGAGTGTAGATGAAAATCTGAATATAAAAGGTGGACACTTTGGAAAGATGTATATGTGAGTAGAGGTAAAGCATGCATAAGTTTCATCTAACTTCCAAACTCTTCTACTTAAGTTAATGATTGCAATGTGGAATTCTTGGTGTCAAGCTCTCATTACCCCTATCATAGCATCTTGAATGATTAAAGTTTAATGTGAAAGCAAATATGAGTAGTGTGCTTGATAAAGTAAAGGTTAGGTGTCTCATGCCCCTTGAATAAAGTACCTACACCATGATTACTCAACTTAGGAAACAAAGCAAGTTCAAGTTCTATCATTGTAAGTAATAATAGTATCATCAAGAGCGTCAACTGGGGTACCTCTTGTCCCAGGATATGGAACAAGCCCATATCAAAATGACAAGACAAACAAACAAGATGAACAACCTCAACACCCTTTTTATTTACCATTGGAATAGCTTTTTATTATAAGGTGCATCACAGACGGTTCACCATAGCATGTAAGTAAATTTCCACCATGAATGATGCATGGCTTAGATTAGCGGCCCAGGCGTCTCTCTAACCATTTATACAAACTCATTTAAACTACTTCATTTCCCCTTATTTCACCATGATAGGCATCCATAAACAAAAGTACATGATATCAACTAAATGATGAAGGAGCATGTTGAAAGCTTTGCATGTGACAGCACATATGGGCTAACTCCCAACCTCGGACATTTATCAAGCCACTAGCATCATATTATTAATCACAATGGGTCATGTTTTATTTATGCAATAAAAATAAAGTTGTGCATCAAGTTCGTGAGAGCTATATAACCAACTTTTCCCATAACAATAATAACATAAACATTTTCATTCAGAGGTATAGATAACACAAATATCATGATATACATACTCGGAATAGCATAAAGCTAATAGGTAGATATGGTGGACTCACTGGAATAACTTTGGTTGAAGGTGTTGGAAACAAGTTTTTGCTTGTTGGAATGTTTGGGCTAGCAAGAGGGAGAAAGTTGACCATCTAGATGCATGCATGAGTGTCCATAGAACTAACTAATCCATGTTAAACAAAGTAAAATAACTTTCAGCATCAAAACATGAATAAGTGATAGCTCTTGATAAAGCATTTGCAAATTATTACTCATAAACAAGCTCATGAATCATGCAACTATATGTATCATTAAAAATCAACTCAAACATCCCTTTTCCCAATATGATAAAAGCATCCAACATATTTCAACCCATATTTCCAGTAGCTCTTTCTCATATAAATGATAATGTGGTGGTCTCACAAAATAACAAAAAAAAAACAAAAAGACGCTCCAAGTTTATGCGATAAAGTGTTTCGATCGAAAAACAGAAGTTAGACGTGTGCAAACCGAGAGTGTGTAGGTCCAGTGGGGTTGTCTTCACATCCCCAAGCTTATGGTCTTCACCATCCTTGGATAACTCTTGGTGCATCTCCTCCAATCCCTGTGAAAAAACTTCAAAACACCGTTTCTCCCATTTTCTTTTCTGTGGGGTGCATTAGTAGTGATAAACAAATAGGTTTCTTGCTGCATATAATCCTTAAACAAAACATCATATGAATGTCCAGAAAGTATATTATGTTGTATGCCTACTCATAAACTCATTTGAATCAAAAAGATTCAAGATAAAAGTTCAAAACATGCATAAAACAAAATGGGACAGAATCTGTCCAGAAAAACAGCAGCAGAAAACGTATTTTTCTACCCTACCAAACTTTCCGAAAAATTCTAAAAATTCATGCATACAGAGGATGAAAAGTTGCAACTACAGTTCAAATATGAGCTCATTCGGAGTTACAGAATAAGAATTAAAAATCATACCGTGCACAGATTCGTGCAGGAATAAAATCTCCGAACGCTATAAGCAACTTTTCAAGACCAAAATGGGTAAAACTTGGCACTTTATTAAAAACTCCAGAAACTAAACTAAAAACAAACTCTCTTGATACAGCAAGAGGACACAAAGAAAATCACACATAAAAATAACCGGGTTGCCTCCCGCAAAGCGCTTTCTTTATAGCCATATAGCTAGGCTTCTTACTTGTTGTTTATTGAAGATGAAGCTCATGAGGGAGCTTGAACTTTGATGTTCCCTCTTTCTTGGGAAGTGTTCCATGCATAATACCAGGGTCCCATGTGCTCTCAAACCGATCAAAATAATAGTCAAGTTGAAACCTAGTAGAGAGAAAACAAAACACAAAAGTAATAACAACGAAGTCTAACTTTCTTTCTATGCATTGGCATTTTGTATGTGAATGAATCACCATAATAGAAGTTTCCAATGCATATTATCAATATTTGTTTGCAGCATATATTATTAGTAACATAAAGAGGGTTCTTATCACCTCCTCTTTCATAATAGTTGCAAGTAGTAGAAATAAATTCAACCATATAACCACAAGAATCATTCAACTTAGATAATTTAGGCACATAAAGAGGATCATTAAATTTATTTGGAATTCATTAGCATGCTTCCCTCTTTCAAAATAGTTATCAATATCAAGTTTAATATCATGGTTGCAACAAAGATTTGGAACTAAAGATAATTGCAAACCACATAAGTATTTCTCAACATAAGCAAATTTCTCCTCTATGGTGTTATTAGGAGAATTCAGGAACAAAGTAGGACTCTCATTAGTAAGAGTATTTTCACAAACAGCAAGTATATCATTTTTATCCTCACATAAAGTAGTAACAAGTTCTAAACATGGAGGATTATCAATAAGCATAGGACCATCATCTAAAGCATTATCATATAACATATTTAAGCAACACTCCTCATTATTATCAATAAGTTTACTAACAAAAGGTTTTTGAGTTTGAGTGTTACTATCATATGTTGATGGTGAAGTTGGGGGATCCAACTCTTCATTCTCCAGTTGTTCATCTTTTTCAGCATCTTCTTGAGATTGCATGGGCATCCCCAAGCTTAGGTTTTTATCCTCTTCTTCACATTCTTCCTCTTCCAAGCTTATGTGTTCATCATCTTCTTCCTGCAAAATATTAGTACTTTCTTGGGAGTAAAATATTTAAGAAAAACCTCCCTCAAAATACTCCAATCAGTTTTCACTTCTTCATCCAAAGACATGTACCAATCACGAGCATTACCAGATAAAGACAAATATAATAGCTTCCTTTTTATTTGATCATCAGAAATACCAGGAAGCCTAAATAAACCACATATTTCATCAATTGTTTCTATGTGTTCACATGCAGACTTAGTTCCATCCCCTGTAAATGGTTTGTTCATAACTCTTTTAACATGACCAATGGGAACTTTAAATCCCACTTTAGGTACCTCAGACACAGTAGTTTCAACCACTTTAGCAGTAGTGGCATAAGCACTTTCATATAAAGCAAGATGCAGCGATGCACGATTCATAAAAGCCATAAACCTCCCCAAGCTTAGATGATTGCAAGATATAAAACAAGTTTAAAGAAACCTCCCCAAGCTTAGTTAGTGCACACAAGAATAGAAACTTAAGCGCTACGCTCCCCGGCAACGGCGCCAGAAAAGTACTTGATTACCCCCAAGAGCAGGGGATCACTAGCACCTCTCAATGTGGAAGTAAGGTATCGATCCGCAGGAGCAAGAAGGAAAAGTTATCTATTCCCTACAACTAAAGTGTCACAAGTTTTAGTTGATTATGCACTAAACAAGTTTAAAGAACAAGGTGGTTGATTTAATGGATGGAAGTTTAATGTAACAAAACAAGAATGTAAAAGTGTCCCAATCCTCTTCAATGCAAGAGGACAAGACAAAGGTTTTCTCTTATAGGAACAATGGACATGGGTTCATGGGTTCACTTAATCCTCTCTCTCTCATCTACGGTGATTATCATGTTATAGATAAAGTACACACAATTGTCATGTTTTAATGGTAGCTTTTATAACGGCTATATGTCCTAAAACACATAGTTGAAAGAAGTACTCATTTGTGTTGCTAGGTCACCCATAAGGCTAGCGTGGTTGCTGTCACTCCCACATCATACTCTTCCTTTTTACCCCGAGATAAAGGATGTTGGGCGGTACTGTGTCACTCAATACCTATGCCGTGTCACATCGGCCATCCCGTACCCACATACATCATACTTCTTAAAGAACAATATTCTATCAAAGTATGACAAGTCATAAAAGTTCCAACACAACAGTAAATGCATAACAAATCATCTCATACCACAATATCCAACATAAGAATTACATAGATGACCGTAATCATGTTCAGCAGCTCATACGGTACTAATTAGTGAAGCTCAAAGAGAGGAGAGATACATAAGTTACCACCACAAACCCATAGTCCAGAGGGTGGACTACTCCCCCTTCATCATGGAGACGGTGGAGAAGTCGTTGGAGAAGGTGGAGACCACCCCGGCAGCGCCCCGCCGGAGTTTTCCCCCTCCAATCTGCAGCTCCAGATCTTCGTTTTCGTGTTTCTGTGATATGGTGGCGCTTGTTTTCGAGAACGCCGTGGGACTTCTTTTATAGGCGTTTTTAGGTCAAAACAAAGGCGGTGGTGAAAAGATCGACGGCTGCGGGGCCTCGAGGGCCAAGATGGTGGGCCCCACATTGCCAGGTACAGTGGCCGCATGGGCCACCCCCTTTTGGCCCTCCGGCTTCCGTTTGCTTGATTCCTTCGCTCCCAAGTCTTCCTCCTTCCAAAATAATGACGCCTGTATTTTTCCAGATTTTTTTGACGTCGTTTAGGTCTCTGAAACATAAAAGGAAAGAAATAGGGTTTTCTGCCTGCGCAGGGTTAATTCCATAAAAATAGGAAACAATTATTTTATTTCCTAAAATCATTAAATAACAGTGGTATAACCCTTATATGATGCAAATATGATTGGAATATGAGTGATATAGTGCAAAGTTCATGTATGCATTTTACATGCATCAACAGGTGTGGTTGAGAGTGACGACTCAATTGCCAAAGTCTTACTGATATTCTTGTGTTCCCATCGTGTCGAACTATAAATTTGGGTAACACTTCCCAACGAAGATTTCAGCGATCCCCTATACTTGTGGGCATCAGAGAGCCTCAGAGATCCCCACCAAGACCCACCGCGTCCGCAATTCCTCCCATCTAGATTTGATCTTCATGAGAGGATACGATGGCTTGATCCTTGGGCGGAAGCAGAATGTGACGCCACCTCCCAGCCATCTATCTTTCACGATGCGGGGGTAGAAGAAGTGGCGAAACAAGACCACGGACGGCATCACCCCTAGAAACGCTTCGCAGAAGTGGGAGAAAACCACCAGATCCAGGAGGGCCCCTGGCGACAGGTGCAGGAGCTTCAGCCCATAAGCCTTCAGGATCTCCATGAGGAAGTCCCATCAGCACGAAGGTGTCGAAGATTGGGATCTGGCTGGGTGGCCATGTCTCGGAGGGGGCGAAGATCTTTGTCGCATCGTGGGCAGGGAAGTCTCCCGTCGCTATGGACTCCACCACCCCGAAGTGCGAGGCCTCTCGCATCTTCTCGCCATCAGCGTACCTGCTTGAAAACAGAGCCCGCTCCCGGCGAAGCAGCGCCTGGCTGCTTTTCAGCGCCGATCTCCAGCATTTCCTCCTAGATTTGGGGGAGGACGGCCCCCGAACGATCGCGGCGGCGCCCTCCGGCTTCTTCCACCCGGCGGGCTTGGTGCAAGCCATCGGAGTTGCAACGGCCACGCAGCAGCAGAGGATGGAGCAGAGGATTGAGAGCTGGGGATTTCTGGCGGATGTTTCGGTAATGGAAACTAAGCCTCAGATGGAGCTCTAAGGAACTACCCCACGCGTCACGTCGCGGCCCCATTACTCCGACGGGCGTGGGGATTGAGGAGACTTGCCGACTTCAGCGCTTTCCAACCGTTGGATGCACGACGGAGTCCAAGGCCCGCACGAATTGCAACGTTCGGCGTGGCTCAGTCAGTGGAACTCGGGGGCTCGCCTCTACTTCAACCCGGCGGACCCCACCAAGCAGTCCAAGAAGACCAGACGTCGGGGACCCACTTTGACCTCTTTTTGGTCATAGCCCCGGCAGCAGCTGAAGCAAAGCCGCCGGGACCATGCCCGGGGGCTACTGTCGCAGCAGTGGAACATGGGGTTCTCCTAGTGCTGCCAAAGTGGGTCCACCTCATGTTGGCCCAGCATGAAGATGTACAAGGCCAAGACACGGTGCAAGACCTGGCGGGCACCCCGCAAGCCAGCCAAAACCGCCGGGTGCGGAGAACCCCCGGGTCCCCTGCACCCCGGAAGCAGAAGAGGACCCCGAGAGCGCAAGACCCTGGCAGGGCTGGGCTTCCTCCCGGGTACCAGTCCGTACAAGCTGAAGATAGGGTCTCTACCACCCTCCGGATGATGGTAGAAGAGCCCAGAAGACTTGGGAAGCAAGGCGCGGGCAGGAGACACCACCTGCGGTGTGCCAGCCTTTGCTCACGTCGCTTTCCCCCAAAGGGTGGAGATCCCACCAAACCGGCGAAGGATACTTGGAGGAGGAGAGGCCATGTCTCCTCCTCCACCATGGAGAGGGGTTTCTTCCCGCCAAGACCCCCACACGCTCCTCGCATAATCTCTGTGGCATCCCCTTATCTATAAAAGGAGGACCAATGCATGGCAAGGAGGAGGATGAATCCAAGGTAGAAGACACCCACGTTTGCTAGCAGAGCAGGAACACCAGAGAGTTAGGCTAGGGCAGGGAAGAGAGGGAAAGTGATCTCCTCCGGGCCAGGATATGTCCTTCCTCTTCCTCTAGCCAAAACCACTGCCGGGTACCTCGCCGAGACATCCTTGTAGCCACACCATGCATACCATGATTCCTCCATCTATCCAGACATGCAGGAGTAGGGCTGTTAGCCTTCGGGCGTCCTGAACCTGGGTAGATCGTTGTGTCTCTTGCTTGCATGCCCTACACATCGAGATCGAGAGAGAGAGCTTGCCGGCGATCCCTCCACGAGAGACGTTTTCCAGCCTCCTTCGCGCCCCTACCGAATCTACAAAGGGGGTGCCCGTCATCCCCGGTGTCCGTCCTTCGAGACACGACAGTTTGGAAATTGGTTAAATGGAGTGGACAAAAAGACCAAAGATATGATTCGTATCGGCGTTTCCGCTATTTGTTGGTCTATTTGGAATTGTCGAAATGATATTGTTTTTACAAGAAGGACACTTTTCATATATTACAGGTTATTCACAGGGCGGTACACTGGATACAGTTATGGGATTTCCTGCTGCCTTCGGACCAGCGGAACCTTATGGTGGCTGGGTGCACGAGACTGCTGCGTGTGGTACAGGATTTTTTCTCCCGATATACTTGGCAGCATAATAGTCGGCTTTCGTAAATCTACTTTAGTTTTTGTCAGTGTCGGTTGAGGCCTGTCTCGATCTTGGTGATTTTGAGATGTAATAACGAGTAAGATACTTTTAAACTCTGTAATAATCGGCTGTGTGCATCACTCAGGCTGGAATTAATAAATTCCCTTTTCTAAAAAAACTCCCTGCTGACATCTAAACTTATGCTATTTCTTTTTATTTACATAAACAAGCTTCGGAAATCAAGGACATTACGCGTGGAGAGGCGGAGACCACGTAGGCACCTGACCTGTGTGTGTTAGGCCGGAAAAGGTTGACAGGGAGGCAAAACGTTGCGCGTTCACGCTCTTAATATAGCCTGCGTGTTTGCATTTGATCCACGTCTGATTCAGCCAACCTCACTGATTAAGGCATGTCCATTATGTTAGGATTTAATTAGTTTACTTAATTAAAGGGAATCCTCCCTATGTATCCGTCGAGCGGTTGCTATGGCAACCGACGCGACACTCCCTCACACCCCACGATCGGTCGCGTCTCTTCTTCGCGACAGTTGACCTTGTATAAATATCCGGTTGTCAATGGAATAAACAACAGTTCGATTCATTTGCTTCTCTCTCGATCGCTCTCAGATTCTATCCGAACATGTTATCAGCACTTGCTCGCTGGAGCGATTCCTACGCCGCGAACTCGCCGGAAGAAAGAAGAACAAGAAGAACGGGCAAAAGAAGGTGAGAAATAGAAGAATGCATCGAGGTTTGATGTCCCTGTTTTCACCTTCAACGCGACCACGGCCGTCACCGCCGCTTCGTCGCGCGCCACCGCCACCATGGTGTAGGCGGACTTCGCCGGTTCTAGCGTCGCCATCGCGACCTCCGCCAGTCCCAGCGTCGCCATCGCGACCTCCGCCGCTTCCGGCGTGGAGATTGGAACCAGCGCGGCCACCGCCGGTTGTCGACGTCCACGCAGCCGCAGCGCGCCTGCCGTCCCCGACGCCGGCTCCTCCTACTTCGCCGTGCGCGGGGGTTCGCCGTCGCCTCTTGGCCCTTGGCCTCCCGCTGGCCAGCCCGTCGGCGGACACGCCAACTTGCTGCCGCGGCCACCGCGCCGGCACCTGGAGCCCGACCGCGCTCGGGCTCGCAGACGGCACCTCCAACGGCTTCAGCCCGGGGACCCTGCTCCCTGGTGGCTCCTCCTCCGAGGAAGACGGCGGAGCGCCTAGTCCCTCTGCCCGTCGTCGGTGATTAGCGTTGCGGCCGCGAGCGCAGAGGCCGCGCGGCCACGGCGCTGTGCAGTATTCTCTCTTGGTCATGTCGAGCATTGGGATGAGCAAAGTGGGGATTTATTTTCCTATCGCTCTCCCTTATCTACTCGTTAACCAGAGTGTACTAGTACTTGCCCGATGGTTGCTTGGGCCCATGTGCTGCGTACAGCCAAGCATGCTGACGAAAGTTGTCTGTTTACTTATTTATTTGCTAGTAGTACTCGTAGCTATTTGCTTGTTGTAGTCATTCACTAGGAAATCGGTCTTTTAACAGTAGTTCTAGCAGCAATTTTAATTATGTTTTAGACTCTGTTTAAATTACAGTATTTAAATTTCAGTACTGTAAATCTGTAGAATACTATGTATTCCAGATGTGATGTAACATATTTCCATGTTTTCTACATGTCGAGATTAATTACATTTTTATTTCGCGGTTGAGATTTTTCAATTTCTCGCGAATAAAATCAATTCATCGTTTTAATCGAGCTCTTTGGCTTGATACGAGCACGAATTGATATGCAAAATTCAAAGTGATTTTCTCAAATTGATGTCTTGGGATCATGATGTGGTGTGTAGATTTATCTACCACTACTGTTTAAGCCTACATTTTGTCATTTTGACATTATGATTGTCAATGTGCTCTCCCATACATTTTAATTAAGATATGACATAAGTCATTCGAAGTGTGAGTATCTATACTCCGCTAATGCTGCTAGATCTACTCCAAAAATTTCTTTTGGAGATTATCTACAACGTGCCATACTTAACAATTTGAGATTCACACTAATGAGTTCAAGTCCACTTCTTGAAACCTCATTTATTTTGCATAGTTCATTACGACATAACCATGATGGATTTTAATTTACGAACGTAAATTAATATTCTCTAGTTTACCATGTAGGTAAACGATGGCTCGAGAGTTTGATGCACTCGCTCTCAATGGCCACAACTACCCTATATGGGCCATGGACATCAAGATTGCCCTTGCGTCCCGTGGACTAGTGCGTGCAATCCAGACCCCGGAGAATCCACCCCCGGCTGGAGTGACGCCGCTGACAAATGAGCAAAAATATGCTGCTTTGTACATCATAAGGCACTATATTCACCCAGATCTCAAGTCTGAGTACTTGAAGGAGGAATCCCCAAGCACCTTGTTTCAGGCCCTCAAGACGAGGTATGAACAGCAAAAGGCAGTTGTTATGCCCGAAGCACTCCATGATTGGACACACCTCCGTCTCCAGGACTTTAAGTCTGTCGGGGAGTACAATCACGAGGTTCATAAGATTAGTTCCAAACTGCGCTTTTGCGGTAAGGAACCTACTGATGAGAAGAAGATCGAGAAAACTCTCTCTACTATGCTCCCATCAGACAGGATCCTCCAGCAGCAGTACCGTGCTCGCGACTACCAAGTCTATTCCGATCTTTTTCATATTCTACTTCAGGCTGAAAAGCATGATGAGCTACTCGCTAAGAATGGCTCTCAGCGTCCGGTTGGTTCTCAACCTCTACCTGAAGTTCATATGAATGTCGTGAACGGACGAAAGTTTGATGGTGGCTTCAAAGGCAAGCCCTCGAACTTCAATGGTAAGCGAAAGCGCAACCGGAACAGGAAGCCTAGAAACTCAGACCGTGGGAAAGGCACCGCAAAGCCCAAGTTTGACAAAACTAAACTTTGCGACAAGTGTGGATGCTACAAGCACCCCACTGACAAGTGCAAGACCCCAAAGCATCTGGCCATTCTGTACCAGCAATCCCACGACGCAATGTGTCGGGGGAATACTTTCTGGATTGACTCGCAGCCCAATGCGACTTACTTTACTCGCACGGACAAAGGCCCACTTGGGAGCAAGCCCAATATTAAACCGCCATAAGGGGAAAGTTCTAGAAGACATATCCCGGAGGACGTGAAGACCAAGTAGTCTCCGAGTAGGCCTCTGTGGACATATTCCTTGTGGGGAAAATTTCCTTTGTAACCTAGCGAGCCTCTGTGTATATAAAGAGGACTCGCAGGACTTAGAACGGGTCGAGCGATCAAGCCCTAAACCCTAGTTCATACGGCGAGTACCAGATCGGATCGCCTCCATTGTAACACCTCGATTATCATATCAATACCAATCTAGGTAGGCAGGAAGTAGGTCTTTTACCTCACATTGAGGGGCCGAACCTGGGTAAATCTGTGTTGATTTTTGTTCCTGCGATCCAAGCTCGGAGATGCTTGACTCGCATAATCCCACACCTACGAAGTCATCTATGACACCTAACGTGACAAACCCACGACAGTTGGTGCCCACCGTGGGGCCCGCGGTCAAGAGCGTCACGTTCCGCGCAGGATCCATGAAGGGAGCGGAAGATCTTGTTGTTGGCCGTATCATCACGGTCAATGGCACACCCCTCATCGACGATTCAATCTGGGGGCCAGAAGCAGATTATTTGGAGACCGGCCACGTCATCCCGTTCGGATCCATCAACGTCTTCGTCGGCTTCATCGGTGGCAGAAATCATATCATCACCAGATCAAGAGATGGCACAAGTCGCGGTTTACATGGCCGGAGGAGCAGGTGCATCAGGAACTGCAGGAGAAACCGAAGCATCGGCACCCCCAAGCAACCCACTTCTTGTCCTGTCAGCCACGAACGCCGCCCTCCGTGCAACAGAAATTGAGGCCGCCAGGGCCGAGCTCCTGTATGAGGTTCGAAGGATGGAAGAAGAGCGCCGCAGGCTCGATCAGATAAACCAAGGAATCCAACAGGAGCGCAGAGAGTAGCCGCGCTGGCTGCGACTCAACAACAGGTTGACCCGCAAACACAGCTGCGCGCGACTCAACCAACAGTGGAAATCCCGCTCACTCCAGCCGGCACGGGAATCCAGACGACTGCGGAAGGAAGGGTACCAACAAATCAAGTGACCCAGCAACAACCAAGGAGGTTTCACACCCCACAGGGCCATTACCAGAACCCTGTCGATAATATGTATGCTGCGGCTAATATCTTGACTCAGATGGTACCAACAGGCGATGACCCGGTCAATGCTGAGGCGCGGCGCGCGATTCAGATGTTAAGTACGGCAGTCCTGCAACAAGCCAATAGGGCGGAAGCCGAAGCACAGCTGCCCCTCGTACCAGCCAATCACAGGATTACAGAGAAAGAAGCGTCCAGAGCAGGCCACCAGAGGACGTGTCAGGAGTCGCACAGAGGCAGCAGGAGCAAGTCGCAGAAGCGCAGGCGAATGCCCATTGATGCAAAAGCGGCCCGCAGATAACCCCGCAGGCGCGACCACAGCCCTGTCCTCGCGACTCAAGGGACCGGCGTGTTTCACTGAGAGGATCAGATCGGAACCTTTTCCTGAAGATTTCAAAGGGCCACGCAAGGTGGCAAACTATAACGCCAGCATGGATCCAACCACTTGGCTGAACAATTACGAGATGGGCATGAGCATCCTAAACGCCTCAGAAGAATATGTGCACGCTACCTAACATGATGCTAGAAGGCAGCGCACATATGGCTGCAAAATTTGCCTCCCAACTCTATAAATACTTGGGAGGAACTGAAGGATGCCTTCATTAAAACTTCCAAGGAACTTGCAAGCGACTCTGCAATATAGAAGATCGAGCGTTGTGTCCAGAAGGAAGGCGAGTCAAGTCGCCATTGGATGAAAAGGGTGGCAGAAATAATACACTCCTCAGATAATATACCACCAAGCTCAGCCGTCCTGGTGATGGAGAAAAACTGCAAGTTTGAGCCGCTGATTCATAAGCTGGGTCGCATGAAGGATAAAGTCAAGAGCCTCAGCGAGGTGATGGCTGCGGCTAACAAATATGCCAGCTCAGATAAAACCAGAGACGCGTCAGACGGAGAAGAAGAGGAGGTTGCTGCAAAGGAAAGAAAAACTCCAACAAGCCCCAGCAGCAGCAAACAAGCCACAACAACGCGAATCAAAACAAACGCAAAAGCGAAGATGGTCACTCAGGGCTCGTCGCCAATGCGCGTGGAGGATTCAGAGGCCAGCGTGGAAGGGGTCGAGGATACGGCTCCCGTCCAATCAATATGCAAGAAGTTTTCAACCGGCCATGCGACCTTCATGCGACAGGTGATGGACGGCCAGCGGACCATACCAAGGCGCAATGCCACTATTACAAGAAGTGGAAAGAAGAGAGCCAACACAACGGGGGAATTCCCATGAAGGAAACCCTAGTGCGGCTCATAACACAAATATTGGGCAGCACGGCGCGAGTAACCCCAGGCAAACGGGGCAGTATCACACAATAGTTATCGATACCTCCAAAAGGAAGAGAAATTGAGCCGCAGAAGTCAGCAGGTGAACGCCGTGATACCAGCAACACCCAATTGGTTAAGGTGGTCAGAACACGCAGTAACCTGGAGTCGCGACGATCACCCGCCACAAGTACGGGAACCTGGCAAGTTGGCACTGGTTGTGGCACCGTACGTTGCAGGATACAAGCTGACCAAAGTGCTTATGGATGGAGGAAGCAGCATTAATATCTTGTACTACGATACGTTCCAGCGTCTAGGACTCAAGGATTCCAGCCTGCAGCCCACGTCAACAGTGTTTCACGGCATTGTCCCAGGAAGGTCCGCACGACCAGTGGGGAAAATAACCCTAGGGGTAACTTTTGGACAGAAGAGAACTTTAGAAGCGAATTCCTAAGCTTCGAAGTGGTAAAATTCCAAAGCCCATATCACGCCTTGTTTGGAAGAACGGCCTTTGCTAAGTTTATGGCCAGGCCATGCTACGTGTACCTACAGTTGAAGATACCAGGACCAAAAGGGGTCATCACAGTGTACGGAGATAGAGAAAAAGCAATAGAATGTGAAAAGGAGATGCGGCCTTCGCAGAATCCGCCTGTGCCGCGGAAGAGCTAAAAGGTTATAAGTCGCAGGTGGACCCAAACGACATGAGTGTGGTTACCACGCCATCTGCCGAGCCACCAATGAAATTCAAAGCGGCCCAGGACACTAAGCAGATAAATCTTGTTCCTGGCGACTCATCCAAGCAAACCAGCATTGGAGCACACATGGAAGAAGAGCAGGAGAAGGCCCTCGTCGCTTTTCTCCAGGAAAATAAGGACATCTTCGCATGGAAGCCGTCAGATATGCCAGGGGTACCAAGAGAATTAGCAGAACATAGCCTCAAAGTGAACCCTGCGGCTAAACCAGTGAAGCAGCCACTACGGCGTTTCCACGATGATAGGAGAAAGGCAATAGGAGAGGATAGCTCGCTTGCTGGCTGCAGGATTCATCACAGAGGTATACCATCCGGAGTGGGTGGCAAACCCAGTATTGGTTATGAAAAAGAACGGTACGTGGCGAATGTGCGTTGATTACACCAGTCTTAACAAAGCTTGTCCAAAGGATCCATTTGCTTTGCCGCGAATCGACCAAGTATTGATTCAACTGCTGGGTGCGAGCTGTTATGCTTTTGGACGCCTATTCAGGCTACCATCAAATCAAGATGAAGAGGAGGACCAAGAAAAGACGTCCTTCATCACACCCTTCGGAGCTTTTTGTTATGTCAGCATGCCCTTTGGGTTGAAGAACGCAGGTGCGACTTACCAAAGATGCATTCAGAATTGCTACATGAGCAAATAGGTCGCAACGTTCACGCCTACGTGGATGATATTGTGGTTAAGTCGCAAGTTAGCCAGGATCTTATTAGTGATCTGGCAGAGACATTCACAAATCTCAGAAAATACAACATGAAGCTCAACCCCACAAAGTGCGTCTTTGGAGTACCAGCAGGAAAGCTATTGGGATTCATAGTATCAGAAAGAGGCATTGAGGCCAATCCTGACAAGATAAAGGCCGTGATGGATCTCCAAAAGCCAGAAAAGATAAAAGATGTGCAGCGACTTACTGGTTGCGTAGCAGCTTTGAGTCGCTTTATATCAAGATTGGGAGAGAAAGCACTACCTTTGTACAGACTGTTGAAAAAATCAGACACCTTCGTTTGGGACGCAGAGGCCGACGAAGCTCTGACAGCCTTGAAACATCAATTGACAAATGCTCCAGTTCTGGCGGCTCCAAAAGATAAAGAGCCAATGCTACTATACATAGCGGCAAATTCCCGCGCTGTGAGTGCTGTCATGGTTGTGGAGAGACAAGAAACGGAAAGGAATACCCTGTCCAGAGACCAGTATACTACGTGAGCGAAGTCCTCACAGCTTCCAAACAGCGTTACCCACAGTGGCAGAAGTTGGTGTTTGGAGTGTTCATGGCGAGTCGCAAGCTGAAGCACTACTTCCAAGAGCATCCAATAACTGTGGTGAGTTCAGCACCATTGGCAGATATCATTCGTAATCGAGAAGCTACTGGAAGAGTCGCTAAGTGGGCGATCGAGTTGGGACCACATCACATCAGTTACGAGCCGCGCACATCAATTAAGTCGCAAGCCCTTGCAGATTTTATTAACGATTGGACAGAAATCCAAGTTGCTCCTAGCATGGCAGAAACCAAATACTGGACCATGCATTTTGATGGGTCAAGACAGTTGCAAGGCTCGGGGGCTGGAGTTGTTCTGACATCTCCCAAGGGAGACAAGCTGCGGTATGTGTTACAGATACACTTCAACTGCACAAATAACGTGGCGGAGTACGAGGCACTGCTTCATGGTCTACGTATAGCAAAGGAGATGAACATCAGTCGCATACGCTGTTTTGGCGATTCAGACTTGGTGGCACAGCAGGTCTCCGGAACGTGGGACAGCAAGGATGCGAACATGGCTGCATATAGGAGAGAGGTGGACAGAATTGCTGGACATTTCACTGGATACCAAGTTGAACATATTGATCGGAGACAAAATGAAGCTGCGGATGCCCTGTCTCGGCTTGGATCCAACAGACAGTCAGTCCCACCCAATGTTTTCCTGGATGAACTGCACAATCCATCAGTCAAACCTCCAGCAGAATTGACATTGCAGAGCCAGAGGATGATTCAACTTTAGTCGCAGCCCTGCATGAACAGCCAGGATGGACAGAGCCATACATGGCATATTTAAGTCGCGGAGTGCTGCCGGACGATGAAATTGAGGCGCGCAAAATCATACGACGATCAAAGGCCTATACAATCATCAACAATGAATTATACAAGCGCAGCGTATCAGGAGCATTCCAAAGATGTGTCTCACCAGAAGAGGGACGAAAAATCTTGCACGAAATTCATTCAGGCGATTGTGGCCATCATGCTTCGTCAAGATCTTTGGTGGCAAAGGCGTTCCGACATGGATTCTTCTGGTTAACAGCATTAGCAGACGCAGAGCAAATTGTCAGAGTGTGCGATGGATGTCAAAGATACGCTAGGCAAGATCATATGCCAGCCCAAGCACTTCGCACAATACCCATCACATGGCCTTTTGCCGTATGGGGTTTTGACATGGTAGGGCCTTTCAGACGGTCTTCAAACGGAAAAACTCACCTCTTAGTCATGGTGGACAAATTCACAAAGTGGATAGAAGCAGAACCTGTGGGAGATTGCGAGGCTGAAACAGCAGTCAAGTTCTTGAAGAAGGTCATATTCCGCTTCGGTTACCCCCATAGTATCATTACAGACAATGGGAGCAACACCTCTGAAGGGGCTACACAGATATTTTGCGCAGACAATGG
This sequence comes from Poa pratensis, assembly GCA_947311845.1. NCBI lineage: Eukaryota > Viridiplantae > Streptophyta > Magnoliopsida > Poales > Poaceae > Poa > Poa pratensis. The sequence goes on along the minus strand of CAMZMU010000041.1, from coordinate 37,880,057 downwards.
GATAAGATTGGACCTCACGTCAGTAGCACACCCGCAGAGCAATGGACAAGCTGAGCGAGCTAACCAGGAAATTCTCCATGGAATTAAGCCGCGCCTTATTGAAAAGGTCGAAGCATCTCCAGGATGTTGGGTGGAAGAACTGCCAGCAGTACTGTGGAGCTTGAGAACAACCCCTAACAGATCCACAGGATTTACACCATATTTCATGGTCTATGGAGCAGAAGCAGTCATGCCCAGCGATATCATACATGATTCACCAAGAGTTGCGGCTTACATCGAGACAGATAATGAGATAGCTCGGCAAGACTCGGTGGACACATTAGAAGAGGTTAGAGACTTGGCAGCATCAAGGTCAGCAGTATATCAACAAGACTTGCGACGCTATCATGCCAGACGCATCAAAACCCGCACCTTTCAAGAAGGCGACCTAGTACTGCGACTTAAACAAGATCACAAGGGAATGCATAAGCTGTCCTCTCCATGGGAAGGACCCTACATCATCAGCAAGAAGCTAAACAATGGGTCGTACTACCTGCTGGATGTAAGGGAAGAAAGCAGCGAACGCCATGATTTCGAGGATCGTCTCGAGGCACCTCGCCCTTGGAACGTCGCACCTGCGACCGTACTATACATAAGAAAAGGCTAATCAGAGCCAAGCATCATCCTTTCCAGCTTTATAGCTGAGTATCATCACAGCCACTCAGGGCTAGAACTTCAACTTTGGTCGCCACCTAGGCGCGACCTATGCAACATCTGATCGCCACCCAGGCGCGATCGACCCTTGTATCAGAAACCGGCTGCCACCTAGGCGCGGCCGTAAACTTTGTATCATCTCTGGTCGCCACCTAGGCGCGACCGACCCCATGTATCACCATGGATCGCCACCTACGCGCGATCCAACCCTATGTATAACACTCGGTTGCCACCTAGGCGCGACCTTATGTGTCATCATAATCAAAGCTTATCATAGCTTAGCCTATCATGGCAATATCATTATGTTTCTTGGGGTCTTTGTTACCCTGAAACAGCCATTTATTGGCAATTATCAAATTTACCTTAAGTTGGATTGCTACTCGCATTATGTGGCCAAAGTACTGGGGTGTGGCGTCAATCGAGCTTGATTGCCTATCATGGCCGCTCTCGACCCTGAACACACATGTTCCTAGGAAATACTGAGTCGCGCGAGTGCCCACTTAAGGATTCAGATGGCCTAACTAGAGGTCGATGTACTGCTTATAGTACGGCAACACCAATTACAATTACTTGTAACTTAACAATTGTTTTATTCATGATATCAAGTTACAGGTGATGACCTTCAGAGTTCTCTGAGAAGAATTGAGATGATTACCACATACATCCTCTCAATCCTTGGGGGCTACATCATATTATCATCAAAAATTTGAAGATGATCGTCATCAAGTTCTGAAGCTATCAGGATACTCTAACAAAGAAGCTCACGAAGTCAGATGATCTTCCAGGTGCGAGTCAAGGCCAAATGCACAATTATAAGTCGCGAAACAAGGAAAAGCGCGGCCTAAACATTCAAGATCAAGAATACTATGAAGTTCAGGCCACGCTTGGGGGCTAATGTCGGGGGAATACTTTCTGGATTAACCCGCGGCCCAGTGCGACTTAACTTACTCGCACGGACAAAGGCCCACTTGGGAGCAAGCCCAATATTGAACCGCCATAAGGGGAAAGATCTAGAAGACATATCCCGGAGGACGTGAAGACCAAGTAGTCTCCGAGTAGGCCTCTGTGGATATTCCTTATGGGGAAGTTTCCTTTTGTAACCTAGCGAGCCTCTGTGTATATAAAGAGGACTCGCAGGACTTAGAGCGGGTCAAGCTATCAAGCCCTAAACCCTAGCTCATACGGCGAGTACCAGATCGGATCGCCTCCATTGTAACACCTCGATTATCATATCAATACCAATCTAGGGTAGGCAGGAAGTAGGTCTTTTACCTCACATTGAGGGGGCCGAACCTGGGTAAATCTGTGTTGATCTTTGTTCCTGCGATCCCAAGCTCGGAGATGCTTGACTCGCATAATCCCACACCTACGAAGTCATCTATGACACCTGACGTGACAAACCCACGACACAATGCACCTCGAGGGAAAAGGTTTGAAGCCCACTTCAACCTTCATCCAGATGGCACCGATGGAGCTGGTTGTTCGCAAGACGTTCCCCCGGGACCTAGCAACGCCGTTACACTCCTTCCGTCAGAGGACCCTACAGGAACGGAGGACATGTTGGTTGAGTACGCCTCAACCGACGTGTTTGGAGACTTCGACTAGTCCCACTACCTCCTTAGTGATTGATATACTTCATGTCCATTTGTGATGTTGTAATAGAACATAAGTATTGTTGTCATTTATATTGTATCAGCACTTTGATATGATAAGATTGTAACCTATGTATTTAAATAAAGGATTCTTATTGAAAATTCTTCATTTTTATATATAGTTCTCTACGGGAACAATCCGATGGAAGAGGAATTATGCCTTGTGGACAGTGCTACCACAAACTCCATACTGAGGGAGTTGAAATATTTCCAAACTATGAGAAAGATGAATGGAGATATTTTGACAATCGCTGGACGCGATACGGTAATTGTTGGCACTGGACGTGCCATATTTACCCTACCAGGTGGTACACAAGTGACAATTGAGGATGCCTTGTTGTATCCCGATTCTTCACGTACCCTAATCAGTTACCGAGATATCCGTAAGAATGGTTTTCACATCGAACCCCATGAAGACAACAAAGAGGAGTATCTACTCTTCACAAAAGATAACGGATATGGCAAGCAAGTACTTGAAAAAATTCCATCTCTGTCGTACGGATTGTACTATATGTACATCAAACCCATAGAACATGTTGCCTACAAGGTAATTTTCCAGAATGTTAACACATTCCAAACCTGGCATGATCGCCTAGGCCATCCTGGTATCGGGATGATGAGGAAGATTACTACCAATTCCATTGGTCATAATTTGCTTGAGTCCAAATTTCCTCAGTCGTCAGACTTTGTGTGCACATCATGCGCCACAGGAAAGCTTATTCTGAGGCCATCGCACCTCAAGATACAAGTTGAACCACTTCAATTTCTTGAACGAATTCAAGGAGACATTTGTGGTCCCATCCAACCATTATCTGGACCGTTTAGGTATTTCATGGTTCTTATTGATGCATCTACACGATGGTCACATGTGTGCCTTCTTTCCACACGGAACCATGCATTTGCCAAGATAATGAGGGAAGTAATTAAGTTACATGCCCATTATCCAGAAAGTCGAATTAAATCAATTCGCATGGACTATGCTGCAGAATTCTCCTCACGTGCTTTCAATGACTATTGCATGACCCTGGGGATTGAAGTTCAGCACTCTGTTCCATACGTCCACACTCAAAATGGTTTGGCTGAATCCCTAATTAAGAGGATAAAACTCATTGCAAGACCTTTGTTGATGAATTGCAGCTTGACAACGTCCTGTTGGGGTCATGCAGTTTTACACGCTGCTGACTTAATACAATTGCGACCTACTGCATATCACAGTACTTCCCCTCTACAATTGGTACGTGGAAATGCACCTAGCATTTCCCATCTGCATAAGTTCGGATGTGCTACATACAACCCGATCTCACCACCTCAGCGGACATCCATGGGCCCACACAGAAAACTGGGGATCTTTGTGGGGTACAAATCGCCGTCGATTATTAAGTACCTGGAACCCCTTACTGGGGATCTATTCATAGCCCGTCACGCTGATTGTATATTTGACAGGAACATTTTCCGACATTAGGGGGAGATTTCAAGTACCAGAAAGAATGCCCGAAAATTGAGTGGAATGCTCTTGCCATTTCAACCTCCGCTCCACGTACCCAAGAGACCGAACTACAAGTTCAGAAAATCATAAATTTGCAACATCTTGCAAATAATCAGATTCATTTACTGATCTAAAAGTTGTCACAAAATCCTTGAATCCGGCCAGAAATGCGCCTGAAAGAGTGGAGGTACCAACTAAAACCACTCAACTGCCTGTTCCCAAAAAGAGGGGGAGTAGTACGGCCTCTGACCAGGATCCTGCTTCTCGCAAGCAGCAAAGGAGGGTGAGGAGAAACTCCTCAAAGTCAGTAAATGCAAGTCAACTCAACGTTGTCAAACACCTTATGGGTAGTATGGGCAACCTCCACAACCCAGCTCCAGCTTGCACACACTGGCTGGGACATCGGAACACCTAGACTCACGCGTATTGGGAAATCACGAAGAGTCATCAAGGGTGCACGAGATATCCATCAACTACATCGATTCTGGAGAATCATTCAACCGTAAGTCTACGATTGTCGACATTTATTTTTCTGCTACAATTGCAAATACCTTCTTAATGATCATGATCCAAGGACTATCGTTGACTGTGAAAAACGCTCCGACTGGCCTCAATGGAAGGATGCAATACAAGCGGAATTAGCCTCGCTTAATAAAAGGAAGGTATTCACAGAAGCAATACCTACACCTCCCAGTGTTTTCCCTGTGGGATTCAAATGGGTTTTCCTCTGGAAACGGAATGAGAACAATGAGGTGGTGAGATACAAAGCAAGGCTCGTAGCACAGGGTTTCACGCAGAGACCCGGCATTGATTTCAATGAGACATATTCTCCAGTTATGAGTGGTATCACTTTCCGATATTTAATATCTTTGGCAGTGCAAAATCGTCTATCTATGCAGTTGATGGATGTCGTGACCGCATATCTTTACGGGTCACTAGATTCGGACATTTACATGAAGGTTCCTGACGGAATCTCTGTCCCGCATGCAAGCGCAAAACGCAACATGTACTGTGTAAAACTGAACAAGTCTTTATACGGCTTGAAACAGTCGGGGCGGATGTGGTACAACCGACTTAGTGAGTTCCTTCTTCAAAGGGTTACTCCAACAGTGATGACTGCCCATGTGTTTTCATCAAGAAGTCCTCTTCAGGATTTTGCATCATTTCCGTGTACGCCGATGATCTTAACATCATTGGCAACGCACAAGATATTGACGAAGCACGCAATCATCTAAAGAGGGAATTTGAGATGAAGGATTTGGGTAAAACCAAATTTTGCTTGGGTCTCCAACTCGAGCACCTTCCCTCAGGAATAATGGTACACCAAGCTGCCTATATCCAGAAAATATTGGAGAAATTCAATATGGACAAATCCTATCCGTCTAAAACTCCCATGGTGGTTTGATCTCTAGACGTAGAGAAAGATCCGTTCAGGCCGAGGGATGATGGAGAAGAGATGTTGGGACCCGAGGTTCCATATCTCAGTGCCATTGGAGCGCTCATGTATCTTGCAAATTGTACGAGACCTGACCTCGCATTTGCAGTGAATCTACTTGCTAGACACAGCGCAGCTCCAACCAAACGCCATTGGTCAGGAGTCAAGAATGTCTTTCGATATCTCCAAGGCACAAAGGATCTTGGCCTATTCTTTCAATTCCAGAAAAACCTGGACTCTAGTATGATTGGATACGCTGATGCTGGCTATTTATCTGATCCCCATAATGCCAGATCGCAATCCGGCTTTGTGTTCCTACATGGTGGAACGGCCATATCATGGAAGTCTTCGAAACAGACTCTGGTTGCAACGTCCACCAATCATTCTGAAATAATTGCAATATATGAAGCATCACGCGAATGTGTGTGGCTTTGCAGAATGATAAACCACATACAACAGTCATGGGGGAATTGGTTCTATCGAATCACCTACCATTATCTACGAAGATAATGCGGCTTGTGTTGCACAGATGCAAACAGGATACATAAAGAGCAATATCACTAAGCATATTGCCCCCAAGTTGTTTTTCCCCCATCAACTCCAGAAGAGTGGGGAAATCAACATCTTGCAAGTCAAATCATGTGATAATCTCGCTGATCTTTTCACGAAGTCTCTACCAACTTCAACATTCCAGAAATACATTCATGGGATTGGTATGCGACGGCTTCAGGATTTGCAAGAATCAGGGGGAGTATCTTCCTGAACTATTCCTGTTCAAAGAATCATATTACACTCCTTTTCCCTTTATGAGTTTACTTTTCAGATTCTCATTAAGGTTTTTAATGAGGTAATATAAACATAAGATTATATGTCATACTTTCTGTTGTCCCCACCGGGGTTTTTAGGGAAGTATACACGACATATTTATTGCCCTCTAAATTCTATGGATACACTTCATATCGAGTTAACGGAGGCAATAATCATTATATGTTGGATCATTTTCTCCTTATTTTTCCCACAGGGTTTGAAGGAGTTTTACCAGCATATCCTACACTACTCTTCATATTTTTCCCAGAGGGTTTTTGGAGGAGATTATTCCAAGGATATTCAATCGCAAGTACAAGGAAGGATTAGGGGGAGTGTTAGTATTTAATTAGTTTACTTAATTAAAGGGAATCCTCCCTATGTATCCGTCGAGCGGTTGCTACGGCAACCGACGTGACGCTCCCTCACACCCCCACGATCGGTCGCGTCTCTTCTTCGCGACGGTTGACCTTGTATAAATATCCGATTGTCAATGGAATAAACAACAGTTCGATTAATTTGCTTCTCTCTCGATCACTCTCAGATTCTATTCCGAACACATTAAAGGGCACGGACGCGAGCTAAGAGATGACACAAGAACTCAATACCACTAAAAATTGCTTAGCAGCATCAGGGATCGATGAAGCCGGCCGGTGCAGCGTCGTGTTGGAGGCTAAGGGGAGAAGATACACAACTCCCACGTGGCTCTCAGCCCGCAATGAACTTCAAGGATAGGTTCAACCAACATCAATAACAGCGGAAATATAAACACAATCGCGCACACAGGTGACACAAGGATTTACGTGGAAAACCTCCTCAACGTGAGGAGAAAAAACCACGGGTGCGGACCAACCGGTCCACGCAAGGTTCACTATAAGCAAGAGTCTTCTCCAAAACCTCTGGAGATTACAACACAGACCAGCACGTTGCCCACCGGCAACAATAACAATAACAACCACAAGAGGCAAGATATCACAAAGCAGAGTATCACAGATTCTGTCCTCTTCGGTAATCAGCAAACTGCTCTTAAACCGCATATCCAATCAGCACCAAACTTGGTAGACAAATACACATATGTGTCCCCAACATACCCACCAAAGATGAGCTCAATCGGACACCGTTTGCCTGCCCAAACTGTTCTTCTACCAAGACTGCTCTGTGCTGAAACTGCAGCAGTCCGAACTGACGAAACCTTTCTCAGATCTGATGCTCCTCTGACCCAAACCTCAAACCAGCTATCCAGATCGAAGTACTCAAAGTAAGGAGCGAGCTCACCAAGTATGGAGTCGATCCAAGCACGTTTGACCCTCCAATCACCGGTCAGATTCACCAAATCTTGACAGAAATCGCCTCTCCTTCTTCTTCCTCTCTTCTCACTAGGTTGTGGTGTTCTTGTGTGTTCTCTCACTCTCTCTCTTGAAGCACACGAGCAGCAGAGTTGCTCTTTTCTACTTGCTACTCATGCCACCAAGATTGTCTTGGCCTTCTTCTTTTCTTACCTCACTATGGAGGCAGCTCAGCCGTCGGATGCGAACCTCGATCAACGGTTGAAACGTGTTGGACTTTCTGAGCTAGTATTGGGCTGCCAACACACCTCCATGTGGAGGGACATGGCCCAACATGTCGGTGGTGGTGCTGGTGCTATTGGTGGCGACATCATCCTGGTCCATTGATACATCTCCAACATATCTATAATTTCTTATGTTCCATGCTAGTTTTATACCAATAGCTACATGTTTTATTCACACTTCATAGCATTTTTATGCATTTTCTGGGACTAACCTATTAACAAGATGCCAAAGTGCCAGTTCCTGTTTTCTGCTGTTTTTGGTTTCAGAAAAGCTGTTCTGGAAATATCCTCGGAATTGGACGAAACAAAATCCCAGATGCCTATTTTTCCGACACGTACACGAAGTCCGAAGGAGAGACGAAGGGGGCAGCAGGGCGCCGTCCCCATACCGTGGCGCGGGTGGGCCCCCTGCCGTGCCACCCTATGGGGAGTGGGCCCCGCGCCTCCACCGACGTTGCCCCTTCGCCTATTTATTCGCCCAGACGTGAAAGCCCTAAAACACCGAGCCATTATTCCAGAAAACATCCTCTGCCACCGCCGCCGTCAACCCTAACTCGGGGGGTTTAGAAGTTCTCCTCCGGCACCCTGCCGGAGAGGGGGTTCATCACCGGAGGGCTCTACATCGCCATGCCTGCCTCCGGAGTGATGCGTGAGTAGTTCATCTCTGGACTACGGGTCCATACAGTAGCTAGATGGTTGTCTTCTCCTTTTGTGCCATCATGTTTACATCTTGTGAGCTGCTTATCATGATCAAGATCATATTATTGTAATGCTACATGTTGTGTTTGTTGGGATCCGATGGATATTGAATACTATGTCAAGTTGATTATTGATCTATCATATATGTGTTGTTTATGATCTTGCATGCTCTCCATTATTAGTGTAGGCTCTGGCCAAGTTTATGCTTGTAACTCCAAGAGGGAGTATTTATGCTAGATAGTAGGTTCATGCCTCCATTTAATCTGGGACAGTGACAGAAAGTTCTAAGGTTGTGGATGTGCTGTTGCTACTAGGGGTAAAACAGCAATGTTTTGTCTAAGGATATTAGTGTTGTTTACATTATGCACCATACTTAATGCAATTGTCTGTTGCTTGCAACTTAATACTGGAAGGGGTGCGGATGCTAACCTGAAGGTGGACTATTTAGACACAGATGCATGCTGGATAGCGGTCTGTGTACTTTGTTGTAATGCCCAAGTAAATCTCATAGTGATCATCTTGACATGTCTGTGCATTGTTATGCCCCTCTCTATTTGTCAATTGCCCAACTGTAATTTGTTCACCCAGCATGTTAGTATTTTATTATGGAGAGACACCACTAGTGAACTGTGGACCCCGGTCCATTCTTTTACATCTGAAATACAGCCTACTGCAATCATTATTCTTTTACATTCTCTACAAGCAAACATCATTTTCCACACTATACGTCTAATCCTTTGTTTTCAGCACGCTGGTGAGGTTGACACCCTCACTGTTTCGTTGGGGCAAAGTAGTTTGGTTGTGTTGTGTGCAGGTTCCAAGTCGACGAGTCAGACCTCCCCTTCAACTCCACTTTTCTGACGCCGCTGACACCTTCAGAGCAACGTCGACCTCCTACTGGTTCGATAACCTTGGTTTCATACTGAGAGAAAACTTGCTGCTGCACTCATCATACCTTCTCTTGGGGTTCCCAACGGACGTGTGACTTTACACGCATCAAGCACTTTTTTGGCGCCGTTGTCGGGGAGGCCGAATTGCTCCTGCAAGGGGAGTCTCTCACACCCAATCTCTTAACTTTGTTTTTGTCTTGCTTTATTTTATTTTGTCTTGTTTGCTTTCTTTATATCAAAAATACAAAAAATTAGTTACTTGTTTTACTTTTATTATTTTGGCCTAGTTTTTATTTTTGCTAAAATGAGTACTCCTGAAGTTGAGGTTCGTTCCTTTAGGCAACAAGGGGGAGAAAGTTTGAAAGATGCTTGGTATAGAATTAGTGATGCTCATCATAGATGTACTAAAAAACATTCTACCATGATCCTTCTTAGGAATTTCTATGTTGGTATCACTAGTTGGTATAGGTATGTTCTGGATACTCTTACAGGGGGTAATTTCCTAGCTACTCCTGCTTTGGAAGCTTGTAATTTAATTGAAAGTTTAGTAGGAACACCACCTACTAACAATATTAAAACTGAGATTACTTTGGAGGATGTAATAAACAAATTAGATTCTATGGAGAAATTTTTTCCGACACTACTTGAATCAGTAGTAAGCACTAATGAAAGAATAACTGCTTTAGAGGCTAGACATGCTCTTGATAATCAAAACCATAGGATTGGCGAACTAGAAGAAGCTATGGGAACCTTGGGTTCAACCTTTTCTTCTCTTAAGTTTAAGGAGAAGGCTTATGTGGGGAAAGAGCAAAAGTTCATGTATGTTCCTAAGATGCCAAAGCCAAAGACTCATTATGAACTTAAAATTGATAAAACTCTTAGCACAACTATGGGAAATTTAAATAATGAAACATCTTCAGTAACACCTAAGGTACCTATTGTGACAAGTTATGTTTTTGAGGAAGCTTTTGATGATTTGGATGATTTATCTCTTGAGAACACTTGATTTTCACTTTCTGCGCCTAGCTGAAAGGCGTTAAAGAAAAGCGCTTATGGGAGACAACCCATCTTTTTATTTTCTGTCATTTTATTTTATTTTGAGTCAAGGTGTTGTTTACTTCTGTAACAACTCCTTTGTATCTTTATTTTATTGCATTGTTGTGCCAAGTAAAGTCTCTAGTTGAAAATTGTTGCTAAAATTGGATTTCTGCGCAGTGACAGATTTTTGCTGTCCACCGTTTTGAGTTTTATGCGCTACAGAAAATTCGAAAAATTCTGAAAAAATCACGCATGATCCTTATATATGTACGCAACTTTCATTAGTTTGGGTTTCTTCCATCTGAGCAAGTTAAGTGCCTCGAAAAAATTAGTCTTTAAAGACTGTTCTATTTTTTACAGATTCTGCCTTTTATTTTGCATTGCCTCTTTTACTATGTTTGATTGGATTTCTTTGCTCCATTAAACATCAGTAGCTGTAGGTAATGTCCAGAAGCTTTGGTAATGATTGTGTCACAGTAGAATATGAGAATTTTTGATTATGCACTAACCCTCTAATGAGTTACTTGAGTTTGGTGTGGCGGAAGTTTTCAAGGAGCAAGAGAGAAGGATGATATGATGTGATCAAGAAGAGTGAAAAGCCTAAGCTTGGGGATGCCCCCGTGGGTCATCCCTGCAATATTCTAGAAGACTCAAGCGTCTAAGCTTGGGGATGCCCAAGGCATCCCCTTCTTCATCAACAATTTATCATGTCATTTCTAGTGAAACTATATTTTAATTCTTCCACATTTTATGTATTTTACTTGGAGCGTCTGTTTGCTTTTATTTTGCTTGTTGTTTTTATTTTTCTGAATAAAGTTGGATCCTAGCATTCTTGTGTGGGAGAGAGACATGCTCCGCTTTTTCATGTGAATACTCATATTCTTCACTTATATCTTTTGAGTATTTTATCTAGCTACTGTATGTTTTTAGCTCCTGTTTTTCATGCATCTCTTTTAGAGCTGTTAATTCTTGTGGAGTAGTACTCTCTTGTTTCATTTGTAAATCACTTGGAGAGTTTTTGTTTAGTTTCTTGGTTTATGTGTTGGTTCAGAAAATGCTGCATGTGGTAGTGGTATAGTAATAACTTGCATAATCTTGTAGATCATTGAACTTTGATGACTTGATTCTTTGCAAATGTTTTGAGGTATTTAGATGGTAAAGCTTGCTGGTTAATAAAGTTAAAATTATTAGTGGATAGTTGTCTTTAAACTTGTACCGTACTACAAACTCTATTTAAATTGTTGAAGGTGTAGTTGGACTTGATAGCTTTCCATGTCTAAAAGTGATTCGTAATAACTAAATTGTGCTGAAGGTCGAGGGATCTAACAGGGTACTTGTGCCGCCGTGAACGGCCCTTCTTGGAGTAAACTTTAATCATGTTCTTAATGTTGAACCTGCTAGATGTTTGCAATAAGCTTGTGAGTTCTTTTTGACTAATGTTGAGCTGCGGTTTTTGGCACTTTCACCATCCATATTTGCTAGCCTCTTCGGTGTTGTGCATTGCCTTCTGCTCACATTGAGAGTTGTGCATACTTCGTCAGTACATCAAACCCGTGGGAGAACTTTCTCTTGTTCTCCTACACATAAACCCATACATCTTCCTCAAAACAGCCATCATACCTACCTACTACAGCATTTGCATAGCTGTTCCGAGATATATTGCCATGCAACTTCCATCTTACATTACATGACTTGCTGTAATTTATCATATACATATTTCTTTGCATGATTCTATTCAGCTGATGTGCGGTTTACCCATGTTACGCTAGATCATTGCATATCCTGCTACACTGGCAGAGGCATACAGTTTCATACATCATGTTTTAGTTCGTTGTGAGTAATTTGTAACAAAAAGTGTGTTGTCATATTAGAGTGTTGCCCCTGAAAGTGAAAAGAGCCATGGAGGCCATCGAAAAGAGAAACAGAAAAAAAATAGAAAAAAGGGGCAACATTACTATCCTTTATCCACACTTGTGCTCATGTTGAAGCACCTGCATTATTCATAGTCATCATTTGTGCTCATGTTTAGAACCTATACTCCATGTGAGAGAGTTTTCATGTTTTACTAGTATAACTATGTGGGGAATTTACACTATAGAACTTGGGTTGTATATTCCAATGGTGAGCTTCCTCAAAAATGCTCTAGGTCTTCTTGAGCAACCAAGTTGGATGCACCCCCACTAGTTCCATTGGAGAGCTTTCATACACATATAGCTCTATGTGCATCCATTGCATGGCAATCACTACTCCTTACATAGCTTCGATTATAAGACTTCCTCTTGTCTAATGATCACTTATAGCTTTGTGAGACTTTCTTCCTTTAGCCTTCCAAACCCCCATTAATGTTCTTTTAGCCATAACATCCTGGTGCCAAAACCAAATGCTTACGCTCACCGGTTGAGTAGACTTCGAAACAGTTGATTCATGATGTTCATGTTTATTTTTTGGCCGAATCCTCCTTTGTTGTGAAAGATTACTTGATGCTTGGAACTGAAGGATAGAACTCCTACATTGGATACTTAACACATCTTTAATGAACCTTGTACGGTTTCGTGTCTTTAAAACAATCATTCATGAAAACTTTTAGCTTGTTTAACTAACTTGTTTTGTTGTCTCTTATATCAATTATAGACTTTTGCTTTGAATGATTTGATCTCAGCCCATATGCTTTACAGTATTATTGATCAAGATTATGTTGGTAGCATGTCACTTCAGAAATTATCGTTGTTATCGTTTACCTACTCAAGGACGAGTATAACTAAGCTTGGGGATGCTTGATACATCTCCAACGTATCTATAATTTCTTATGTTCCATGCTAGTTTTATACCAATAGCTACATGTTTTATTCACACTTCATAGCATTTTTATGCATTTTCTGGGACTAACCTATTAACAAGATGCCACAGTGCCACGTTGCCCCTTCGCCTATTTATTCCCCCAGATGCGAAAACCCTAAAACACCGAGCCATTATTCCAGAAAACATCCTCTGCGGCCGCCGCCGTCAACCCTAACCCGGGGGGGTTCAGAAGTTCTCCTCCGGCACCCTGCCGGAGAGGGGAATCATCACCGGAGGGCTCTACATCGCCATGCCTGCCTCCGGAGTGATGCGTGAGTAGTTCATCTCTGGACTACGGGTCCATACAGTAGCTAGATGGTTGTCTTCTCCTTTTGTGCCATCATGTTTAGATCTTGTGAGCTGCTTATCATGATCAAGATCATATTGTTGTAATGCTACATGTTGTGTTTGTTGGGATCCGATGGATGTTGAATACTATATCAAGTTGATTATTGATCTATCATATATATGTTGTTTATGATCTTGCATGCTCTTCGTTATTAGTGTAGGCTCTGGCCAAGTTTATGCTTGTAACTCCAAGAGAGACTATTTATGCTAGATAGTAGGTTCATGCCTCCATTTAATCTAGGACAGTGACAGAATGTTCTAAGGTTGTGGATGTGCTGTTGCTACTAGGGGTAAAACAGCAATGCTTTGTCTAAGGATATTAGTGTTGTTTACATTATGCACCATACTTAATGCAATTTTCTGTTGCTTGCAACTTAATACTGGAAGGGGTGCGGATGCTAACCTGAAGGTGGACTATTTAGACACAGATGCATGCTGGATGGCGGTCTGTGAACTTTGTTGTAATGCCCAAGTAAATCTCATAGTGATCATCTTGACATGTCTGTGCATTGTTATGCCCCTCTCTATTTGTCAATTGCCCAACTGTAATTTGTTCACCCAGCATGTTAGTATTTTATTATGGAGAGACACCACTAGTGAACTGTGGACCCCGGTCCATTCTTTTACATCTGAAATACAACCTACTGCAATCATTGTTCTTTTACATTCTCTACAAGCAAACATCATTTTCCACACTATACGTCTAATCCTTTGTTTTCAGCAAGCCGGTGAGGTTGACACCCTCACTGTTTCGTTGGGGCAAAGTAGTTTGGTTGTGTTGTGTGCAGGTTCCAAGTCGACGAGTCAGACCTCCCCTTCAACTCCACTTTTTCTGATGCCGCTGACACCATCAGAGCAACGTCGACCTCCTACTGGTTCAATAACCTTGGTTTCATACTGAGGTAAAACTTGCTGCTGCACTCATCATACCTTCCTCTTGGGGTTCCCAACGGACGTGTGACTTTACACGCATCATCCATCGTCGTCGAAGGCCGGACGGAGTGCGCCGCCGACGAGATGCTGAAGGCTCTCTGTGTGTTAGCGGCGGAATCTGGCGAGGTCGCCACTTTTCTGGAAGCGTGTTGCGATGCGATCAGCTACAGTGCGCCATCGATGTTGTGCTGCCCGAGGGGGCCATGGGCAACGAATCAGAGGTGAGTGCTTCTCGCAAGAGATCACTTGCCCAACCGATCATGGCATCGCCTTGTAAGCTGGCTCCGGCTAGCTTCGTTGTATTTCCTGCAGTGTGTGATCCGGAACGTTAAGTTTCGTTTGTCTCGTTATGTTTTTCAAATTTCAATTGAAGAGAAAGTTACTATATTTAGCCTTATAAAAGCACTTGTGATTGCAAGTCAAACCAGGGGTGGACCTAGGGAAAACATATAAGGGGGAGTCATGGAAATTTCCCCCCTCTTGCCAATTTTTATGGAGGGCCAAAGTAAAAATGGACAGTTGGAGGTGTTTATGGCAAAGACCACTCGTCAAATTCGAATTGACTTAGGTTGGGCCAGGGATGCCTAATTAGAGGGTCCTTCATAATTTTCTGCATGTTAGAGGGGGGCGAAAAGTCCCGATTGTTTCGATTTTTGTAATGGGAGATTTACGGAATCCCCATGAATAGGATCAAACCTTATTCCATGCTATTTCCATAAGATTCTTCTTTCTTATTCTTAAGCAAGCCCTCGAGAGGATTCACCGCCGTATGGCTGACCGACTATTACTAGCGATTCCTGCTTCATGCAGGCGAGTTGCAGCCTGCAATCCGAACTGAGGACGGGTTTTTGGAGCTCACCCTCGCGAGATCGCGACCCTTTGTCCCGCTCATTGTAGCAAGTGTGTCACCTAGGGCATAAGGGGCACGATGACTTGGCTTCATCCTCTCCTTCCTCCGGCTTAACACCGACGGTCTGTTCAGGTTCAAAACACATAGTGGCCGCTGGTCCCTCTCTGTCTCCGCCACCAAATCAATCATCCGCTCATTAGCTCGTATGCCATCTGATATAGTTGGTGCGTTGTAAATTGTTTGTTGGAGTGTAGTGCAACATTTTCAATCTTGGTTCATTTCAGTTTGTCGTCCGATTTAATTTTTCCAACCCTTTCAATTGGGATGAGCACCATTGCAAATTTGTACTACTTTGGTTAGGGTGTGTCCGCAACTGATGTTCTTTTGACGGTTATTCGATCTTATTGTTCGAGTGAGTGATTATGCGGTTTTCGGAATCCTCTTTAGCAAAAGCGTTTGTTGGTGTGTGAGTCATTTTTTTTTGGCTTCTTCGGTATTATATGTTTCAGTGTCTCTAGTTTCAGCAGTCGTCGAAACAATCGAGCGAAAGAGACAGCCAATATGATTTTCGATGTTTTCTATAAATATAGACAAAAAATCATTGTTTTTAGAAGAAAACAAAATGAAAAGCCACATTTTGACTTGCTCTCCAAGCGAACAAGGCTCAGGGATCCGCCGTCAGCGTTGAAAAAGTGAGAGACAGATCTTAAACAAAAGAGAAAGTGAAGATGAAGAGAAGCAGGGGAAGAAGAAAGAGGAATCGCAAAATCAAGACCTCTGTAGAAGCGCCACCTCGCCCGCCGTCAGGAAAAAAAATGCTCGCCCGAACCCTCGCCGGCCGCCTCCTGTCAGGACCCAGTCCTGTCTCTACACACACTGGACCACAAGTCCACAAGGGCGCGTGGCACAAAAGATCCCACCAGTGAATCGTTTTGGACTTGTATGGCTCCGTTGTGTTTTAAGCAGGGAGCATAGACAGAGGGGAAAATAAGAAGATTGGACAAGCTATTTGCTTTAGCCTTTAGCGTAGAACTAGCTAGGGTTTGTTCGATTTCCTCCCTATATCTTGTATTGTGAGACTCAAATCCTTCCTCTATCAGTAAAGTCCACCGATTCTGAGTCCAGTTTACCCTCTATTTACTCTTGTTGATCTTGAGGTCTCACAGTGGTATCAGAGCCAAGCGTTCTTCGGCGGCGGATCGAACAGAGAGCGCAGGGATTTCATCTGTTTTCCCACCTCTCCCTCCCTGTTCTAGGCGGCAGCGCGGCAGCGGTTGGTGGCGATTTGAAGGCGGAGATCTTCAGAAGCAGATTCGGTACAAGGTACGGTTGCGAGAGCACATCACGCTCGTTGGATCCTCGGGTGCAACTCTGGTTCAAGGTGGGGTTGCGCGAGTTCATCACTCCGTGGTAAAATCCCTCACCTCACCGGATACCATCATCAGCGTGCAAGGACGTGAAACTCGTACTCCCGCTCCGAGCCGAATCCATGGCAGAAGGAACTCGCCTCAAGGGCCAGCTAGCAATCGATAAATTGCAGGAGGAGCTGGCCGGAATTCGCGAGGAACTCACGGATCTACACCAGTTGAAGCAAGAGGTGCAGCAGATTCAAGCAGAGATGAGAGTGATTCCTCAGATGGACAAGAAACTGACGTCCATGGAGGCGTCTATGCACTCCATGCTAGAACAAATCCTCAGACAAACTGCTCTAGAGACACCTCTCCACCCGGATGCAGCATCAGCGCCAACTCTGTCGCAGAAGGAGAACATTGGCACCAGTACAACTATGGGTATGATACCTGCTCCACTTCCAGTGTCCAATTTACGGCATGCTTTTCATCAAGCCCAGTCCACAATACCACCACAAGCTAGCAGTACAGCAGTCACGTGTTCACAACCCACTGATGTGTTCACCGAATCCACCATCACCACGACTACCAAAGAGGGCAGTCAACAGCAAGCCCAATTCCGCATTTCACCACTCACCCTACCCACTCTACCATCCCTGGTTCAGTCTGCCATACCACCCAAACCACCATACACGATGCAGCAACAACCCACACAACAAAACCTGTACACGGGCAACTTTGGTCACTATGCCCCTCTCATAGCACCCCAATACATCTCTCCAAACACCTTTAATCCAGTGACAGGACAGTACATCCATGGCAACTGTCCACCGTCTGTTTACCAGTCACACACACAACTCTACAATGACCAGAGGAATTCTTATGCAACACAGCTCGGTGGTACATCATACTATGCTGAAGCAGTTCTGAAAGGACCAAGGCTAGAAATACCTTTATTCTCAGGAGATGATCCAATTGGATGGTTGATTGCTTGCGAAAAGTTCTTTGATATGTCAGGAACTCCATATGATCAGTGGGTGAATTTAGCCACTGGACATTTCCAAGGAAGAGCATCGACATGGCTTAAAAACATATGTGTGCCATGGCAGATGGTGACTTGGCAACAATTTTGCAATCTTCTTGCTGACAGATTTACTGAAGCCAATGGTCATGAAGCAGTCGAAATGCTGCAAAACATCAGGCAAACAGACACAATCAGTCAATACATTGACAAATTTGAGGAGTGTGTATCACTAGTCAAAAGAGATCATCCTTATTTGCAGGAAAGTTTTCTGCTCAGCTGTTACATTGGGGGTCTTAAACCAGAAGTCAAGCACGATGTGTGTGGCCAGCGACCAAATAGTATACTGTAATGCTACGTACTCCAAAATCTATGAGAAAGCAGCCACCTCGAAGAGACTGGCACATCCTCCACCAACATTCAGGCAGCAGTTTCAGCAACCACAGCTCCAACAGTGGAGTCAGCAACCTATGCAACCAGTAAATCCTGCTCCGCAAAATCAAGGTGCAAACAATGTTCAAAAAGACTGCTGGTATTGCAAGGAACCTTGGAATAGATAGCATAGATGCAAATCAGGCAGAACACTCCATATATTGCACACTCCATATATTGCAAGAACTGGATGATGACAGTGAGGAACTAGAGCAAAATCAAACTGAACCTGCTGTGAAATAGCAATTTCACCCTACTCCTAATACACCAATCCCTGACCAACAACCTGCGGCCATCTCCATGGAGATTTCCACACATGCTGCCACTGGAGTCCCGTTCATCAGCAAACTGTTTCCAACCTTTACACCTCGTGGGCGAGGTGATGCTTAAGGAGAGGGCACGGTCAGGACCCAGTCCTGTCTCTACACACACTGGACCACAAGTCCACGAGGGCGCGTGGCACAAAAGATCCCACCAGTGAATCGTTTTGGACTTGTATGGCTCTGTTGTGTTTTAAGCAGGGAGCACAGACAGAGGGGAAAATAAGAAGATTGGACAAGCTATTTGCTTTAGCCTTTAGCGTAGAACTAGCTAGGGTTTGTTCGATTTCCTCCCTGTATCTTGTATTGTGAGACTCAAATCGTTACTCTATCAGTAAAGTCCACCGATTCTGAGTCCAGTTTACCCTCTATTTACTCTTGTTGATCTTGAGGTCTCACACCTCCTCCGCCCCCGCCTCGCCCCGTCCCTCGCTGGCCTCCGCGGCTACTCGCCCCGTGCCTCGCAGGCGGTCGCCGCCACCGACATCGTCATCGATGAGGACGCGCCGGGGCCCGCGTCGCCCGTCGGGGTCGGCGCCGCCATGGCGGCCACCGCGCCCAGCGTCCTGCAGCCGCGCGTGCTCATCTACGACGGCGTCTGCTACCTCTGCCACCGCGGTGAGCAACACCCGACCTAGCCCTAGGACCCTCTCCATGGTCCCCGGGCACCATTTGGCTCGAACCACCGGCCAATTTGGGCGAACCTTTCGCCTCTGGTGCTCTCGAATTGCTTGTGATAATGTCATAATGACGAATCGCTCGCCATTTTTTTTGCGATGCAGGGGTGAAATGGGTGTTCAAGACAGACAAGCACGCCAAGATCAGGTTCTGCTGCCTGCAGTCCAAGGCCGCGGAGCCGTACCTGAGGCTGGTCGGCATGGACCGGGAGGACGTCCTGCGCCGCGTGCTCTTCATCGAGGGGCCTGAGGCCTACTACGAGGGCTCCACAGGTTAGTTTATGTGCCCCTGATCACATACAGAGCAGGCTGTTCTTAGTTAATTCTGTTGTGTCAGTTGAAAATAACCATTGTGCTATATCAAATAGACTAGCAATGTGTCGGTAGCGGCAGGCACGTAGCATCGCCTGAGAAAGTTTAATTCTTTTCATTTTCTGCAGAATGCTAGCATGAGGGCTACTTGAAATCTTTGATTTGATTTTTTATTTCAGTACCATCTAGTACAAAATATGATAGTGGTCAATGATTGACGAATTTTGAGCCCATCACCTTGCTCTTGTTAGATTCTTACGAGTTAGGGTCAATTTCAGGCTTCATCTTTAGTTGAAGAATATCAGGATAAGCAAGCATCTTACTTGGCATTGAACGCATCTATCATTCAGTTCTTTCTCTTAAATTATCTGTATTTCAGTTGCTTCGCTGCTTTTATGCTATTGTTTAGCTTCTGACTTGTTCAACTAAGTTGTTCCAATGGTAACTGTTTTTGGTCGTCTGCACTGAATAGTGTAAAATGGGTTAGGTGTATTAAACGTACAATCATTTTAAATTTGCAGCTTTATCAGTCCTGAGGCATAAAAATTCTGAAAGTACATGAAGAGTTTCAGATTTCCATCTGCATATATCATGCAAGTTATAAATAGAGCTATATATAGTGCCACAAAACTAAAATACACACTCAGTTCAGATAAACAATTAAAATTCAATTATTTAATTATTACAGTTGATCCACTTGGTTGTCATGGCACTAATATTTTCATTTTTTTTGGTTGCAGCTGCGCTGAAAGTTGCGTCGTACCTGCCTCTTCCATACTCGGTGCTAAGCTCTTTGCTGATCATCCCCGTCCCACTGCGTGATGCAGCCTACGATTACGTTGCAAAGAATCGGTACGATTGGTTTGGCAAAGACGATAAATGTCTAGTAACCAAGGACCACGAGCTTCTCGAGCGCTTCATCGACAGGGAGGAAATGCTTGGCGGTGGCCCTAGCAGCAGTAGCTCTTATTGATCACAGCTTCTGCTGTCGTTGCTGTTCGCTTCTCAGTTCGTCCGGTAGGCGTAGGCAAAGAAAGAGATGTAAGCAATCTTCGCATCTATGTAGGTGATCATGGTTAGTTTTGCTTGAAGCCTAGAACTTCAGCTGCATTTTCAGTCACTACAGTCTGGTTGGCAGCATATATCACAACACCTGCCAGATGGTTCCCAGTTTGTGTGCTAACTTTAGATGGTTAAGGTCAACAGAGGGTAGAGTTTTGGGTTTTGGTTAACGTCAACAGAGGGTAGACTTGTCAAGTTTCTCAAGATGTGTTCGTCACATTTTGGCTGGAACTTTGGATCGTCCGTGTTGATTACTATTATGTATTGGATGCCTTTGAATTGTGTTTCCTTAAATTCCAGAAAATACTGTGTTATGTGGTCATGGTTGCAGAAACACTGTTTCAAGCATTTTATAGCACATAATCCTAGGTCCTACGGTTTTGGAAATACTACTTGTACCGCTGACATGCTCCAACAATGCAATTTGGACTGCTGGTTCATCCACCAACAACCAACGAGACAGCACTGCTGATCATCTGGCATTGCATCTGGGACTGGCTGCTTAGCTAGGGTAATAATTTGCTTGTGAGCTTTGC
Source organism: Poa pratensis (assembly GCA_947311845.1). Lineage (NCBI taxonomy): Eukaryota > Viridiplantae > Streptophyta > Magnoliopsida > Poales > Poaceae > Poa > Poa pratensis. Next base: position 37,859,112 of record CAMZMU010000041.1, on the reverse strand, counting down.
ACTCGTGTGCATTAGAACCATAGATCACAAGGTTTTCGTAAACTTGCTATTTCCCGTTTTCATTGCGTGATAGCAGCAGTTGCGACGAAAGACTGTGCTGCTGCAGCACCACCATCTATTGGATCACTGCCATGGAAATAGCCACCATCTATTTTTGGTGCGTAGATTCATGCTTCATGAATAACATTCCCAACTAGTACATCATACAATAAAGAGAAGAACACAAATATATATGAGCTTGCAAACTACACTTCCTGTTGAAGGCCAAGGCCAGCTGCTATACAGTACAACAAACAAAAATAGAGGATATACAGGTATAACAGGCTACATTTTCTTCAGAAAGTTAAGGATAAATTAGAGGTTCCGTTCATGGGGTTCCAATCATGTGAATACAAGTGTCGAACACGTCCATAAATGAGGAAATGCGACAAAAATATAGACATAACTGCAACGACAAAAATATATGTCCGTATGCGCTTCCGACCACTGCTCTGTGTCGCAAGATACAAACCAATGTCATTGAGTAGGTAACCTTTGGATTCCGCTAGTATCAATCTGCATGTTGTGATTGAGTAGGTAACATAATTTCCAGTCAAAGCAAGCAGCCCGAATGCATATCTATTCCTCGAGTATACCTGTCAACACCGAACAACGAAGACTTCTTTATCAGCAGATAATTACTAGAAATATTAATATCACTAGAAGGGTGAGGCGCGCTTCGCTGCGCGCGGAGGAATTATTCTAGTGGTGTGTTTTAGCATGAAATTAGTTGTGTTGATGTGATATTGGCATGTGAGTCTAACCAAAGAAGTATGTCCTTCTATCATGTTCAAAGTTTGATATAAGCTTCCTTAGAAAAAACTGGAGTTTGAATACATGCAATTACATGCAATAGAAAATGTCGAAAATTGAGCAACCACATCAACAGATGAGTGCTAATGTGCTATGAATCACAAGGAGCAATAAATATTTTCTAAATCAATCACGTAAGTCCCTTTGATCACATGGAAGCTTCACTTTTATGAACCTGGACACAATAGCTTGATGGTACAGAAACCATAATTAGAACCGTAAATCATGTTTTTCGAACACAAAGAGGCGTCAAAGGGAAAATTCATTCAGCTCAGAAGCAAGTTACATCATGTAGTGCGATGTCCTGAAGGATGAGCCAAGAAAGAGCAGAGGTGGGACAACGACCCTCTGAGTGAGCTGAACTGCTACAACTAAACATAGGCCCAGATCGAGATTATCAAATGACCTGATTTGCACATTCATGCATAACTCCGTTGATGTCTCTGCCGATATGAAATATTCCTGGTCTGATCTGCTGGGAAGAACTCTTGGTGTTTACAACATGTTTCCTGATTTCCCATAGAACCTAGTTGTCCGAGGTTAAAGTGGTCAAAAAGGTGGCTGGATATAGATGGAGAAGGCCTGCTGTCTTTGTTGCCGGAAGAAGAGTTGCCGCCTCAGCTTGCTGAGGGGATGGCGCCATACATGTAGAAGCTTGAATGAGACAGCTGTGTAATGAAGATTTTCGTGGAAACGACAGTAGACACCTAGGCCTGATCTGCCGTTCGCTCCAGGAGCTTTGCTGTCTTCCCCGCATCTACATACACTTTTGCCTCCGCAGTAGGTTGATTGTGCTCCCTTGGCCAGGATGATGTTACCCTGCATTAGTGCATTATTTTGGAGTAGCATCCTGCAGTTCAAGGTAAAAGCTTATAGGCCATGCTGCAATGATTACCAGATAAGGAGCTCCTTGTTTCCTATCAAAATGATAATCATTTCTTGATTTCTGGATACACCACAAGAAAGTGGGAATGTTTTGAAGAGACGCATGGGGATACAAACCGGGAATCTGCCGTTTCCTCTGGTTCTGGATGCTTTTGCTTTTGTTGTTGTGAGAATAGGCATTGTAGAAGAAATGCTAAAATCATGTTTGAATATTGTGGAAAATATTGTTTCTATATGGATTTTTTTCCTCATCTAGAACAAATCTATCTACACAATATAATTATTATACATATTAACGAATATCATTTGAAGCTATACGCAGATTTGCATGTTTAGTAACAACACTGATCAGTGGAAACTAAACCAAAACTATATTTTGTTCAAGCGAGCAACGAAATAAGAAAGTTTTGCTGATTGTCAGTGCAAAAGGGAAGCTTCATTACCCTTATAATGAAAATAGAAAACGCCAGATCACTGTAGCAGAAGCGCAACCACCTAGCAAAACAAAGGCACTCAGCAAGTCACCCGTATCCTAATTAATTTAGAATGAAGAAATCACACGGCGAACAACAATATGATTGGATAGAAAAACCAGAAGGTAAGTGAAACAATATGGATGCAAACATTGCTCCAGGAATCTAAAGAGTATAATCATGGGGGTGCTAGGAGGCTTCACAGCGATTAGGCATTCTGGGGCGTCGATCTGGTGCTTCGATCCATCCTGCCCGTCCATTCCATAGAGATCCCCATTGGCCCGCGCTTTTTTACACAGCCTGTACACGCTCTGTCTCGCTGCGGGTGGTCCCAAGTAATTTCAGGACCCACATGTCATCGTGTGTGGTGGGTCGTTCCCGTGTGCGCTGCGAAATAGCGAATCGGCGCGGTGGCAGGGGTCGTTATTCCGACGGAGCCGCTCTGGGCAAAATAGTCTTTTTGCACGGTTGGTATAAAATCTGCGCTGCGCTGCACGGGCGAAACCCTAGCCGCCAGCCACTCGCGTTCTCTCCTCTCCTCCAATCTTTCTCCTCCTCCTGCTACACGAGGCAATCCACGCAAGGAGAGGCGGCCGGGCCATGGCCGCGGCAGCAGGGCGGCCGGGCAAAGCGGCGGCCGGGCAAGGCAGGGCGGCGGCGGGCAAAAGCGGCAGCGGCCGGGCAAGGCAGGGAGGGAGGCCGGGCCGCGGAGGCCACCGTGCAGGCCAGCGGCGCCGGGTAAGACGGGGCAGCGGCGGCCGGGCGAGGCAGGGCGGCGGCGGCGGCGGGAGGATGGGCAAAGCGGCGGCGGCGGTGCAGGGTAGAGGCGACAGCGGCCAGGCCGCGACGGCCGCCGTGCAGGGCAGCGGCTGCCGGGCCAGACGGGGCTGTGGCGCCCGGCCATGAGCACGCCGTCGTCCCATGAAATCCTCTCTTTTGCGTGGTATGTATTTCCGTCCTACACCTCTGATTTTGTCTTTCTCCTTCTCACGTCCTCTCTCTCTCTGTCTCTCTCGGCAGCCGACGGCCACGACGGGCAGACGGTGCACGTGATGAGCTCGACGTCCACCGGCGCATCCCTGGCTCCATATCAACCGGCAGTGGTGGCGTCTCATCGCTGGACGCGTCCCTGGCAGCGTGTTGAAGCTTATCTGGCCGCCATCCCCCTGGAGCAATCCTCCAACCAATTTTTCATGTCCAACGCATCTCAACCAGGGTCATTTGCGTGTTCTCTCTAGCTATTTTCTGTTTTGTGCGTAGATCTAAAAATAGCAGTCTATAAGTTGTAATTTGGTGTGCTAGATGCATGATGAATAGTTAGTACCCAATCTGCTATGAAATGTGGTATGTTCTCATGGCTACTGAACAATTGGGGTGTCAATATAGTCACTTGTCATATCTGTTTGTTTTGGTTTAGACATGTTATGGAAGAAGTTCTATAGAGGATTGGGCCCTAATCTTGATGTTCTAAATGTATTGGTTAGAACTTTTCAGATCTAAACTGTAGTACGGGCTAGGGATCTTTATCTGTGTTCACAAAAATCTTTTCTTTCCACACGCTACTTGCTCAGCGAAGTTATCCGATGGGTTATTTAGTTGGTGTGGTTGTGTTATATGTTTGCAAGTTGCAAATAGGATTCAGTGGCGCGACAAATGCGAGTGCGGCCATCTTTTGTCAATTATTATTTTCAGTGCTTCCATTAATATTGTACTTGCTCCATTCTTGATTATGACCATCTATTTTACATTCAGTTCTCGGAACTTGAGTATGGAAGATGACCTGCTTTTCGACATGGAAGTATACCATAAGAAAAATTATTTTCGCTTCCTGGCAGTGTAAGTTATACTAATGACGCTTTATTTATCATGCTAATGAAGCTATTGGCTTATTACTCTTGATATTATTATCCTAACCTTATATACCATAGCTGGTTTATTTCTGTAAGAACACCTATTTGCATCTATGCAAGTATACATGTGTGTGATAATTAATTTATTTTCTTGGTTCTGTAGCTACAAATTGCTACGGTGAATGAGGATAAAAAAGTGTTTGCCCAGATTGATTGTAATTGCAGGAGAATTGGGATATGGTGGTACTGTGACGACACAAAGGCATTCTTATGTGCATCACCGGCGGCGGTGTTATTCATATGTAAGTTCCAGTTTCCTGTGATGTTCAAATCACCTTTTGAAGCTAAGATATTTGTGCTCAGTTTCTGAGTCTGTTAGACCATATTCAAATAATTTGATATTTGAATATATGGATGAGTCATAATCGTTTTTTTATCTGAGTTAAATATCGAAGCCTGCGACATTTGGATGGATCCACTTATAGTTGGTGCCTGGCAATTCGATTTGCACTGTATTAGTTATCTGTTTCATTGTTTTCACATTTAGGTGTTTCTCACATCTTCATCTGAAATGGATTTAAAATAAGGCCACTGTCGCATCCAGGTAAACCTCATGTTTAGCTTTTTGTTTCTATAACATTTCCTGGAGGTACTAAAATCCTAGGTGATCATTGGATGGTGCCTAACTATGTCCCTGGAATGTACCACCAGATAAGCATAAGTTATTCATATTATATATTTTTACTGATTACTATGAATCTATACGTGAGTGATTGCTTTTGGTCATATAGGTTTGTGATTGCGTGGTGTCTACATGACCATCGTTAACTCACTGTCATCACCTGCAAGCAGGATATGTCCAGCCCCAAACTCCATGACGCCAGGATCAATTTGTCAGAAGGTATTTATTTACTTTTCTATGCTTGAATATCATTGGGTAATGTTAGTAGTGAGATGGAGTGAGGAACAATAAAGTATCATTTAGGATGTATCTTAATGAGATGATCCAGTATTTATAATCAATGTATTAATGGTATATAGCGATACTAAGATGTTGTGAAATAAAATTTTGTATTGTACAAGATGAATCTAAGTGACAGTAGAATAAGTATTAAATAATCAAAATTGAGAAATAGTTCAACTTTTTGAAATTTGGAGATTTTATCGCCTCTTCAATGATCAGTTGGATCTTTTTTGCTATAGCACCAAGTCAAATATATGTTTCCATTTGTATATATTTTAGAGTCATTTCAACACTGGGAAAACATTGAATTGATAAGCCTTTTGCTATTCTTATATGATTGTCCATATAAGGGGCTATCTTTGCATATGCTTTTGGCTTTGTAGAATACATAGATGTTCAGTTCAAACAGAGATGTGCAGTACAATTTATGTATGGAGTAACATAGGTGTTTCAAAGTAAGAATGAAAAATACTCCTCTGTTCCACAATGTAAGACTTTTTAGCAAGCTAAAACAACTTGCTAAAAAGTATATGGAACAGAGGAAGTATACTAACTAACACTGCATTGTGTGGTGTCCAGTACATTTTTTTGACACTGGGTGTCCTGTACATATTAGTTAGTATGACATGGAAAGCTAAATTATGAGCTGCAAAAAAGTTTGTGCTAGCTTACTTGACATACATTGTATCCATGTGCAAAACAATTTTTCACTTCCATCTTGGTAAATTGTGCTTGAACAGTTCAACTACAGTGAGCACACAAGAGGCTTACCTTTCAACTGAGAATGCACTATTTACATATATATAATCGCTCTATTATGTCTTTTGATGTGTTAGAAATCGTGGAACATACCCAGAATTTCTTCCAAGCAACAACGGTGGTACATCAGTTGTGAGCGTTTGAATGGCTGAATCAAATAGTTATGTTCATGCAAGTCCGCGTAAATCTGTAGTGATTTACTCTGTTCATCCAGAGCTGCAAGTATCGTTTGAGTAATTCTATTACATAGACTGACATTTACCTACTCAAATAACATTGCTTAATGTACCCGCAGTACTATGCTCGCAATTTTATTTCTAGGCTCAGCCAGCAAGAACTCCTAGATAATCGCTGGACCAATGCTTATTTACATGTACTTCCTCTTGATGATTGCTCCAGATTAAACGGATGAAGCTGAATTTTACCATGTTTGGAAGCCACACTGAACAAATAATTGGAAAGCATATTCATCGGGTGATAGCGAATAACCAGCCAACCCAAGCTCCGATAACTAAAAGGCAATTGCAGCTAGACAAGTACGTTGTTATATCTAACAACTCTAGGGATCTAGATTGACCATGGCCTCTATATTATATAATAAGCGCTGAGCTGGTTGTGGTAGTGTTTGTTTTACACATGTGGTATTTGATCGACATTTCTCATCTTCTATAGACAAAATAGGAACCCATACATAGCACCACGGTACTGGAGCATTTTTTTATTTATTTTCCCCTTATTTGGAGTTTTTCTTCTGAAATGTTATCCATTTCTCTGTATTTAGGCACTTCCATCATTGAATCGAAAGTTAGCAGTTTGTGTAATATTTTGGTCTTTGTGACATGGTTTCAGATACGGTACACAGTTGCCTGCTGAAAGTGGTGGTGGAACCATAAGGCAGTGGACAGGTATGCCTCCATGGCCATGCGGTGGCGTTATTTAGGTTCCAGTAGTCTTAAACTCTTAATGGTCGAAACATATTGAAGCTAAAATAGCAGTTGTTAGTTTTGTATCTGAGCTTATTAGATGAGCAATGACATTTCCTGCTGAATACACTGGCAACGTTTTTTCTCCATTATTGTGTACATGTACGTCTAGAATTATACTACCGTACCTTGTCATAAGAATTTGCATACATTTTTTGCAAGTGGCCAGTCATTATTTGGAATTATTACCTTTGATCTCTTTGTCCTTACTGTGTAAACCATAGTTGTTGTGTATTTCATTTTTCAAGGAGAATGATCGTAATTGTTGCATGTATATCAGGATCAAGTGAGGCAAGTTTCAAGGTTCTATTTTGACAATCTTTTCTGATCTCTGTGTTGGTTATTGCAAATTTATTTGATGGATTCTGTTATGTAACATGACTCATGTCCTGGACAGTTGATGAAAATGAACCAAGAAAATGCGCAATATACAGAATGCTGATCTATTTTCCTTTATTGGGTATAGAAGAATGGCTTGCGACTTTCTACTACTGCATTAGATTGCCGATAGGATTATACCATTTAGAGAAAAAGTGATCTACACCATTATTTCTCTTGATTTTCCCCTGAGGTGCAGTCAGCCCCCACTTTATTGTATCCATTCAACCACTGGAGCAGATCTGCGACAATAGACCTGCGACATTTAGTTTTTTAATCATCTGAGGATTCATAAAACTATACTATGTGTACTTGACCATCGTTTTCATGTCCATGTTGCTTAAGAATTTCATTGTATAATGTTCTACCTACTCATTTCACATACGATTTCAAATTTAATCAAACTCATCTGAATAAAATTGTCTTTTAAATGATCTGTATAAATGGTAGTAACCACGGGCAAGAAATTCAAAGAAGAAACAAGCGCCGCGCGGCGAGCCGCGCCGTTCGAATCTAGTACATAACATTGTCGAGAGGTTTGTCTTCTCAAGCTGCAGAACACCGTGGTATTCTCAGTGAAACAATATTTAGTTTTTTGTTTTCAAGATAAGGAAGTACCATTTATTTATCTTTGAATGTTAGCAGTAAAAACTCCGGAGGTCACTCGTAGAGCCTGAAGGCGTACCCGGTCTAGGCCGGTGAGGTCACTCCGGAGCGTGGTGGTCTCCTGGTCCGGGTCGGAGAGGGCCTTGGAGAGGGGTTTGGAATCGGCGGCACGGTGGGGCGAGGAGATTGCAGGTCGTGGACGCCCCAACCTGCCTCTCTGCCATCGCCGGCGGAGCTCTTGCGCGCCGGCCATGGCGGAGGCACCCGGGAGATGGGGCTGAAGATGGAGGAAGAGGTGGCGGCGGCGATAAATGGAGGGATTGAGATGGCGAGCAGCGGCGCAGCCTGGGAGGTGGGCGGCGATTTGCTGCCGTCCGTCCGACGCGTCAACGAAGAAGAGACCACCGAGCTGGTCAATAACGTGAGGCGCGCCGCTGTACATACTGAACCGACTATGGCTGGATGGTCCAAATGCATGGCTGAGATTCATTCACCTTTCATCCAACGAATCAGAAACGTCTAAACCGGTGGAGCAAGGAGAGCTCACCAATTCTAGTAGGATTGAATGTTGTAGAGATTATACAGCATATGGTACATGGGAAAGTTACCATGTCCGCTGCCTTTTCAGTTCCACAAGAAACAAATCGTGCTAAATGAAGCATGAATGTCAACAACAAAATGCTCTCCCATTGGATCACTCCACACCTTGAGGACAATGCAATGTCGCAGCTCACGTCCAGGATATGTGCAAAGACCACAATATGTGTCAACCCCTCAGTCAGTTCCTTGCATTTCATTGAGGAATGTTAGTTCATCCAAATTTTCTGAACAAAGGGATCTTACTAAATTATATATTGTTATTTCCAAAAAAAAATCACCACACTGCTGCAATGTTGAATTACTATTATCTAAAGGCTTCTTTCTTATAATATATCTTCCCAAATTCTATGAAATCGGTGGCTACTTACCTCAATACTGTGTACGCTAAAAATAAGAACCCCCCTCAGAAAACTGATGTGCTTCAACCTCTGAACAAATTTTCGGCAGAAAACCTACATGACTATAAAACAATTTAAGGCCCATACACAACTTCTACTACCAGTCTGCTCTTGCATAAATTTTAATCGGCATGTTTATGATGGAAAATAAGTCCATAAACCAAACTTCAAGTTACAAGAATGAGCTGCTACAATGGTATACAAAGAAACTGCTGTTCGTAATGATTGTGAGGTTCACTCTTTTCCTCATTTGTGCTTTTCCTAGTCAGTGTTCATTCCAGTAGAATATTATAGCATACAACGGGAGAAATCACCCAATGTTTGAACGTAAAATTATATGGCATGGCCTTTTCAATTATGAACCTGCTTTGAGGCATACATTTCACCATCAGGATGAGTAATAACAATATCCATGTCCCTGCAATAGGCTTTTCCACGTCAATGATCCTCCGCATACAATTATCACCTGCAAATAAGAATCATGAATAACAGTTTTAGTAATAACTATAGGAAATTGGTTGGCTTGTTTAACAGCTGTGTGATGTAGAAAAATAGTTCCTCGAAATGGTCTATGTAACTCACTCCAGGCAAGATATCGTTCCCAACTTCTTGCAAAAGCCTTTCCATCTCGCTGACCTAGATAAGCAAAGAATGTAAGGTGTGCACTGTTGCATGGCACAAAGCTAAAAACTAAAAGGGATAAAGTCCACAAACTACATACCTCATGCCGAGGGATTCTTTGTTTGATATCATCAAAGAACTTCAAGGCAGTCCTCTGAGCAAGTGAGTAAGCGAATCATCTTTTTGAAGGTCATCAAGAGTACGGTATCCCTTGATCATATTACTTGAGAGCAGTTGCAGGACCACACGCCAAACTTCACTGAATAGGTAGACAGTTTGTACATTAAAAAATTGCGTACATCTGTTCTAAGGACATAGAGCAAACAAATGCTTAAGAATGTAGTCCTCGCTCAAATTAGGTTACCTTTTTGCTCATTCTCAAAATATTCCAGCTGGAAAGCTTTCCTATTGTAATATTGTTACTATTTCATTAATACGCATACAGGAATTGTTTCACGCACTAGCTACCAAAGACGCTGCAAATCAAAGGATGAATTCAAAACCAATCTTTCTTTTGGACCTTTTATGGTTATACTCCTATGTGGTACACGACTAATGCAGCAGTTTTGTCAGCATCATCTGGCACTTTGAGATCTCCTTTCATCAGCGAAAATGCAACAAAAAAATTATTCCTAGCAAAAGACTGTCAATAGATAATCAAAGGAGTATTAGTTTAGTTTCCACTGGAGAGACCGAATATGCTAGTTGTCTTGTTAAAATCTCGGAAGATTTGAACACTACACTAGCAGTTACCAACAAACAGTAAGAAATGATGGAATAAGGCATACATACGTTGTCTTTTAAACATTTCCCAATAGCAGAGAGGTATAAGCATGAAGATAATTTAGGCACATTGTCTATCAGATCAAGCTTATACCTCGATATCAAATGTACATGGGACCCTACGGTATCCTTAGCATCTACAGAGCTTCCTTTTTGACACCCAAGCCTTCATGAACATGTGTACCAGTGTCTCGATGCTCTCCGGTTGGCATCTCCTTCTTCACATCCTGTCCATTAGTTCCTTTGTGATTCTTAGGATCCTCAGATGCTATTTTGCTCCTCTCCGTGCGATTTGACAAGCCTTTATCTCCTGCACCAGCTGCTTTCTTGGTCTTAAATTCCTCTTCGTAATTGATGGTGAATTTGTGCTCAGGCAGCCGCTCGCCAGACCTGAGGCTCTCCTCCAGCCACTCGAAGTAAACCATGCTCTGCAATAAATAAATAAATAAACCAATCCTTCTGTGAATACACACACCTGTTGCATCCTTTCAAAATGCTTTCCATACTGTTCGATAAAATGCAGTTGAGAACCAAATGCAGATGTGCAATTTCACGTAGGAGCCAAAGGGGATCGGGGAGCTTAGCCATTACCCCGTGGAACCGGTGGAGCCAGGCGGCGCCGAACTTCTGGAGCAGCGCCTTGGCGTCGGCGGCGAGCACGTGGTTGAAGCTGCGCCTGGCGCCCTTCTCCTTCTGGAAGCGGCCCCCCATCTGGACCAGATTCTGCTTCCACGCCTGCGAGTACCACCGCACCCGAAAACCTAAGCACAAAACTGAAGCCGGCGGCGGCGGCGGCGGCGGGAGCAAATCCAGGGGAGGGAGCGGGAGTGGGGAGCGCGACCTTGAGGCGGCGGGGCTCGACGCCGTCGGGGACGAAGAATACGGAGACGCCGCGGAATATCCCGTCGGGGTCCGACGCCAGCTTCCGCTTCCGCGCCATCGAGACCTTGGCTTCGTCGCCCTTCTCAGGTTGGGAGCTTGTTCTGTTCAAAACGTTTGGCTCCCGAGCTCTCAGTGCTACTAGTGTTTACAAAATTCCAAATGGTATTTTGAAATTTTCAAGAAAATCAGAATAATTCAGTGTATACATGTACATGTTATTTACAAATCTGCATAGTTTTGTTTGATAGCTTTATGTATTAACGATTCGAAACCGCCGAGGTATTTGTGCAAAAAGATATGATAGTTGCAGAAACTATCCAGCTACCAGCATCACGAATGAAAAAAAATATTTTGCTACAAATTTGGTCGTACATAGTATACATGTATATGCACGTTTTCCATTATTTTTTGAGATGCAAAAATACGTTTTTTTATTCTTTTAAACAAACGGGAGCACCAACTCGGGAGTATGAAGTGTTTTTTTTTTTTGTAGCATGACTCATAGATTAAGAAAAACATTAGGTCAAGTTCACAAGAAGAACACATCCAAAAACCATACACACAGATGCTATGCATTTAGACTCACAATGCATATATACACAACACAAGCACACCACAACAACTCGCCTTGCCAAACCTCCAGCCAAGATGGCGAAGTGTCGGGTCTAGACTACGTTACAATCCTAACTCATAGAAGACATGCGTCGACGAACAACCCACGCATGGTGCCTCGTCGGTGAAGTGGCACGGTACACAGTCAGACCTAAGGTAACACCCGCACCAATATACATTGCACACCTAAGAGCATCTGCACGGGGGCCTCTAAAGGACCCCCCAAAGGCCCTTTGGAGGGCCGGACACCAAAAACGCCCACCAACGGCACCCCCAAAGCCTCGCCCCGAGCGATTTTGTGTCCGGCACCCCCAATAGGGCCTCCAAGTTTGGAGGCCCTCCTGGGGGTGCCGGACATCGCCTCGGGCATGGCCCTGACAGTGCTGGCCCGCCCGTCATACACACGACGCGCCGCGCCCAATTCCCCTTCCTCTATATTGCCGCCCCCGGCGCCAAAATTCGCAATCTTCCCTCCATTTCCCAAACCCTCGCGCCGCCGCCACGACCTCCTCGCCTTCCGCCACCATGCCGCCCAAGTCCGTCGGCCTCGCGAAACCCAAGGGACGCAAGCCGCCGGCGTCGTCGCAGCCGAAGAAGAAGCCGATGAAGTGGGAGCAGCAGGAGATTTCGTTGCCGGCGACCATGAGCCAGTCCCAGCTCCGCGCCGCCGCTTCCATGCTACGGCAACAACGACGAGTCAAGGCGAAGGACAAGACGGCTGATCCGTCGTGGCCGAACGACAACGCCGCCGAGATGCTGCTGGCCATGAGCCAAAGCAGCTCTAGCCCAGCAGCATCCGGCGGCGGGTTTGTCAGGTCGCCGTCTGTCCCGGCCTTCTTCGATGGCACCTCCGGCTACCCGTCGCAGGTGTCGCGGTTTTCCCCCGAAGAGCCGACCATCGATCTGAACGCCGCGCCGCTGTTCAGCGAATCGCCGGCGTTGCGGCGGACACCCGCGACGAGCCAAGACGCGACTGCTTCCCGCGGCCTTTTCTTCGGCGACCAACTCGGCCATGTGAGTGCTATTTATAATCCTGATCTCCCTCATTTATTGTGTTCCCCGGCCGATTGTTTGTTGGGCGCAGTTATTGCGAGCGGCCGGATGCAAATTGTTGTTTGTGCATTAATTGCCGACGATGCAAATTGTGGTTTTTGCTGGGTAGGACGCTGGCGCCGCGTTCATGGCTTCAGTCATCGACGACGGTACAACCTACGCCCCCAAGGCCTACGCCGCCAGTGCCTACGCCGAGACAGAACAGTCCGGCCAGAGCGACGAAGAGGATGCCGGCCAGGAAGGGGATGCCGGCCAGGGCCAGGAAGGGGAGGTCGAAGAAGAAGAGGATGGTGACGAGGGGTGTCCTCGGCAAATCCCATGGTTAGGTACCTAGGGTTGATTATGTGGTAGAGAACGCGTAGTACTGGTAGACTCGACGGCTGACAAGCGAGAGTTTACCCAGGTTCGGGGCCCTCGATTGAGGTAAAACCCTTACTCCTGCTTGTCTGGATTTGATCTTGTGAATATGCGGTTACAGGGGTCCGGCGAGCTGTTTGTCTCGTCAGGATTGTGGTGGCTATGAATTGCTTGACCTAATCGGTTACCCTCCTGGCCTCAAGGCCAGGTCCTGGATACGTAACCGACTAGGTTTACATATGGAAAGTTCTAACCGACTATGATTTATCTAATTTTAGGAAACTTCTCTTCGTCTGGCTTCTTTCTTCATGGGCTTCTTTAACTCTGGGCCTCTACTGGGCTTCGCCTGTACCAGGTACCTTCACGTCGGGGTACCCGAAGGGTATATCCATGTCAGTAGCCCCCGAGTGCTTGCTTGATTATGGAGAATCATGGATGCACTCCACATGTGTTATTTTTCTGAACAGTATATATGTTTTTATGCAATCTTGGGGATTTTAGCATAGTAGGCCCAGAATACTCAAAACTGGTTAACTACACATTCGGGTAAAACCTTACTAGCTTTCAATCAAACCCGAGTCCCCGGACTCGAATCTGGAACATACTCGAAACAACTTTTGCCTGAGGATTATAGCTTGGCGGGCCTGACTCACTCGAAGAAAGTTGAGTTCAGTTAACTACGCATTCGGGTAAAACCATACCAGCTTTCAATCAAACTCGAGTCCCCGGACTCGAATCTGGAACATTTTTGATGTATTTGCCTAGGGATCTTGACTTAGTAGGCCTGAACTTACTCGAATCAACGATGTCAGTTAACTGCTCATTAGGGCAACACCATACTAGCCTTCAATCAGATTCGAGTCCCCGGACTCGAACCTGGAACACACTGGACAGATTCGACTCAGGCCGCTTGGGGTCTTACTGATTCGTTCTGCAGATCATATTTGCTACCCGATGCGTCCGTCAGGATTTTCATCATGTCTGTTGACACGGAAAAACTTAAGGGAAAGCACTGCCGGAGTGTCCCTTAGCCCAGCTCGATTAATATCGGCAGGTCTTATCTTTGCATTTGCGTATGCAGCATCCGAGACTTTTTCGATTGACATAGTCCGGGAATTTTATGAATTATGTTTGTGAATTTAAAGGACTTTGCCGAAATGAATCAGTCGAGTCAACTTTGTCGAGTGAGTAATTTTTATCTTTTTAGAAGCTTTACGGGAGCGCGACAGCGCTCCCATGCGAGTAGCCCCCGAGATTGTGGTTTATTGTTTGCAATAGAGGACAATCTTAAATTATGTTCTGCATGTCTTCAATCGAAGAATTTTTGATGTATGCTCCCATGGAAGTATATGTAGCAGTCGAATCCTCTGTCGATTGCAATCTGTATTATGCGTCGATTGTACTTTTGAATCCGTTACTCGACCATGGATGTTGTTTCTTCTTCTGACATCATCCGTGACATCTTAGGTGCGCGCTCACTGTTTTGACAAGACGTGTCAATGTGGGCCTAATGTTCAGAGTTTTGACCGCAGAAGACGCCGTTCTTAGCTTTGACTCGATTAATCGTGGTATAATCGGGGCATTCTCCGAATGTAAATACGTATTCTTGTATTTGTGGAGAAATATTTATATGCGTATATTTGTGACAGCCCCGAGTCTATCGAGTGGGGTTTTTGAGTTTTATGCTTGACCCAGCCCCCGAGTATATCGAGTGGGGTTTTTGAGTTTTTATGCTTGACCCAGCCCCCGAGTATATCGAGTGGGGTTTTTTAGTTTTTATGCTTGACCCAGCCCCCGAGTATATCGAGTGGGGTTTTTGAGTTTTTATGCTTGACCCAGCCCCCGAGTGTTGGAGTGGGGTAAACGATAAAAGGCATATATGAGAAATATGGAGTGTGTTCCTTAGATTATGCTGCAGCGTCTATGATGATACCATTTTGGGTTTCGAAGTTTGAGATGATGATGCCGCCTTTTATGGTCATGGCCAAACTTGTGGTTGATGCGTTGGGGTGAGCCACTTTTACCGCCGTCCCGAGTGTGGGATCATCCTTGTCCGGCTTCTTTTTTGTGATTACGACTGCCGGAGTGGGCTGAGGATGCCACTTTTTGACTGATCTGTGCCTGACTCGCCTGAAGAAAACGTCTGGCGGTATTTGCGCCTTTGCTGACCCAATATTGGCCAATTTACTTGCTTGTTTGTTGCGAGTGCGGGTCACATGTTGCAGTTGGCAACTGCGAAACCTTTTTTGCAATGTGTCATAGTGGTCTTTATATGCAGCTAGGCTAGCCACCTTGCCCCTTCCTGCTCCTATTGCGTTTTGTGCAATTATGCTGGAGTTTCCGCGGATGATAATTTCGTCTGCTCCTGAAGCTTTTGCCAATCGCATTCCTTGGAATAGGCCTTCATAGTCTGCTTCAACTTTTGACGGGAAGGGGAAATCTATCTGTAAGACATAATTAAGTCTTTCACCGCCTGGTGATATGAGTGTCGTACCTGCGCCTATGCCTTTTCTCCCTTTCGATCCTTCGAAATATAATACCCAAATATCGGGTCTATCAAGATCGTCGATCTGCTGGTCGTCTTCCTCCTCCAATGGTTCGATTGTCCATATGGCATGTACTTCATGTATGACAGTTTCGACTGCCTGTTTTTGAGCTCTGGTTCCATTACGGAATTTCTGTCAGGTGATTGTTCCACAAGAAATTGCTCTGTTCGAAACGCTTCTGAGATTTTACTAAAGTCTCGATCGCATGCATCGGATCTCTGGAAGTTGCCATTGACTGTTATTACTCCCTTTGGTCCTGGCATCTTGAGCTTTAGATAGGCGTAGTGTGGAACAGCCATGAACCTTGCGAACGTCGGACGCCCAAGTATAGCGTGATATTGTGACTTCCAGTCGACGACTTCGAACTCAATCGACTCGGTTCTAAAGTGTTCAGGGGTCCCGAATGTAACATCGAGCTGGACTGTACCTTTCGGGTGTACTGCTCTGCCTGGGACGATGCCATGGAAGGTGTTTGTCGATTCTGGTAGATTATCGACTGCCTTGTTCATCCTTCGCAGGGTATCCGTGAAGATTATGTTGAGGCCACTGCCTCCATCCATGAAGACCTTGGTCATGGCGTAATTGCCAATTTGCGCATCGAGTACAAGGGCTGCGTGCCCTGGTCGGTACACTGCTGGCGGGTGATCCTCTCGGTTGAAGGTAATTGGAACTTCGGATCCTTTCAAAATTCTGGAATAGCTGGGGGTGCCATGACCGCCATGTTGACGTGTCGTGTGTGCAGTTTCTGTTCTCGATTGGATGGTCGCCCTTTTTGGATCATGTTCACTTGGCCTCGAGTGGGAGGGTATTGCTGTTCCTCTCCCTGGGGTATTTGATGTATGGCTGCTGCCACTTGTGTTCCTCCGTTATGTTGTACGGGCACCATGTACACTGGCGCTGGTTGCATTTGCTGCTGCACTGTATATGCCTGAGTAGGCTGTGCTTGCTGTGGAACAGAGTATGCTTGAGTATGCTGTACTTGCTGTGGCGCAGAATATACCTGAGCTTGTTGCACATGTTGCGGTGTAGAGTACGCTTGAGCTGGTACCGCTTGCGTGTGGGTTACTGCGATTGGCTGTGCTTGCGTCAATTGCGGTGGAGCGCGTCCTTCCTTTTGCAGGCGTAGTACGTATTCGATCGCCAATTGGTCGAATTCCCTGCAGTTCTTTAATGAATGATTAGCACGTAACCTACCGTCGTCTCCCTTGTATAGGTGAAATCTGCAGTAATCGTCCATCCGCTCTTCGAGTGATCGCTCTGGCTCTTTGTCTGCTCGTTTGCGCCATTCAGGCCTTCTGTAACTGTCGCGGTTGTCACGTCCGCGATAATTGTCACGGCGATCATCTGAGCGGCGATCTCGACTGTCTCTTCGGTCGTCTGTACGGTGGTCTCGATTGTCTCGGTTATCTTCAGGATGTTTGACAGTTTGGTCTCGACTATCTCGCGGCTGGGCGAACCCTGCTCCTACGAAACTTGGCTTGTCATCATCATAGTGGCGATATTTGCGCTTGCGCCTTCTATCATCCCGATAGTTGTCTCTACGATCTCGATTATCTCTGTCGTGGTTGTCGTGTGATGGCGTAGGTTGATTGCCTCTTACTGAGTCTTCTCCGTTTGCCCACTTCGTTGCGATTGCCATGAGGGCTGCCATTGTTTTTGGGTCTTCTCGTCCGAGCATCTCCCTGAAATCTTTCCTCCACAAGCCTTCCTTGAAGGCGTCGATTGCCCTATCTTCTGATACATGTCCTATCGAGTTGCGGATGGTGGTCCATCGCCTTATATATGATCGCAACGACTCGTCCGGGCCTTGCTTACATGTTTTGAGTTCTTCAAATGTTTTGGGCCTGTCACATAAGGGTCCGAAGTATCTGACGAAATCATCGCGGAATTGCTCCCACGAGTCGTAATATGACTCGGGTAACGATTTGAGCCAATCGCGAGCTGCTCCTTCCATCATGAGTTGTATGTACTGCATTGCTGTAGTTGTTGTGCCACGCTGACAGCCGACGGCTAATCTGTAATCTTCTAACCAGCCTGAGGGCTCCTGTTTGCAATTGAATTTTGGCGTTGCTGCGAGTGAGAACTTCTTGGGCATGCGAGCTTCCCGAATTCGTCGAGTGAAGCACAATGCTCCGCATGGCCCTATGTCTGCCCCTGAGTCAGAGCTACTGCTATATGACCTTCTAGATCGGCTCCTCCGATGGCGCGAGCTTCTTCCGTCGCTTCTTCCCCTAGGGCTTCGACTGCGACGATCCCGATATGTTTCTCGTGCGGGTGTGGTTTGCGTTGGCTGTATGGCCTTTGTCGCAATCGCCAGTTGCTTGTATAGTTGAAGGTGATGATCTCTCTTTGGATCTCCCACTGGAGGTTCGATTGTTTTGAGGTAGTTGCCCAATGTCATCAGTGCTCCAACTGGCTCAGTTGGTATGATCAGTCCTTCCCTATCCACTTCCATAAAAGCTGGGTCAAGGTTTCGAGTGATTGCAGCTCGATCCGCTTCACCCAGGTTGAGCCTTGGCCTATTTGCGGGATCGTGTCTCCCAGTAGAACTCATGGATAGTGCCTTTCGCCTGGCGCTTGATATGCTCGCCTGTTTTCTGCGTTCCTCGAGTGTAGCTCTGTAATTGTTCAGTCGAATATTTTCTTGCCAGTTGAAGTATGCGTAAGTCATCTGTTCTTCTGGAGTTGCGTCGATTGGCATCATCGCGCAATTTTTTATGATTTGATCCACTTTCTCCGCTGTTTCAGCCGTGATGGTTAGGGTGGTCCTTCCGTCAGGCATGGTAACTGTGCATGGAAATTGTGTGGGTCGACGACATGCTGCTGCCGCGGATGTTTCTGCGGCGCTTGCGGTATACACCTGGTAAGGTATTACTTGGTTGGCGATCTCCACGCTGCTGACACGTACCATGGACTCGGCGTCTTCATCCAAACTCATGTCGGAGTTACTCGGTTTGCTGTTGGTTTTGCCGTAGTCGAGTTGATCGTCGATTGTCTTGTCCAAGCTTCTGGTATTGCACGTGAAGATCTCGTGGTTGGCCTGCACCTCAGGGCCATTAAAGTCGGCTAGGTAAATGCTGTCATCGAGGTTTTCCTTGCTTTGCGGGAGGTTTGTGCAGTCGAAGTTGCCTTCGAGTGACTCAGCCGAGTTGTTTGGACGGAACACAGATTCGACTTCGCTTCCTCCAAAGTTTTTGGCCACTGCTTTGCGAAATTCTTCGTCGTCCATCGAAGTTGCAGAGTCACTTGGTGTTTGGATCGGTGCGATCTGTGATGATGTTGCTGCCGAGATTGAAGGTGTTGCGGATGCAGTCGACAGATTGTCGAGTATCTCCATGTCGATTGTGTCCAACAGATCCTGCACACCATCTTTATCAACGAAAAAATTTAAGTCACCAACAGTAACGTCCAAACCTGATTCTAGACTCTCGAAGGCCTGTTGAGCTTCGATTGAATGTGGTTTGAGCCTCCACGCTTTTTGAGTTTGCTCCAGTCGATGGGATCGGCGAGTTGCCGTCTGAAGTTATGATCGGCGATCCGCCGTTTGGTGAGGCGATCGGTGAATTACCGTGTGAAGGAGAGGTTGTCGAGTGACCACCTGATGATGAAACCGGCGAGGCCGTGAATCCAGCACTACTTCTTCCCACAGACGGCGCCAATTGACGAGGGGTGTCCTCGGCAAATCCCATGGTTAGGTACCTAGGGTTGATTATGTGGTAGAGAACGCGTAGTACTGGTAGACTCGACGGCTGACAAGCGAGAGTTTACCCAGGTTCGGGGCCCTCGATTGAGGTAAAACCCTTACTCCTGCTTGTCTGGATTTGATCTTGTGAATATGCGGTTACAGGGGTCCGGCGAGCTGTTTATCTCGTCGGGATTGTGGTGGCTATGAATTGCTTGACCTAATCGGTTACCCTCCTGACCTTTATATAGGAGGCCAGGTCCTGGATACGTAACCGACTAGGTTTACATATGGAAAGTTCTAACCGACTATGATTTATCTAATTTTAGGAAACTTCTCTTCGTCTGGCTTCTTTCTTCACGGGCTTCTTTAACTCTGGGCCTCTACTGGGCTTCGCCTGTACCAGGTACCTTCACGCCGGGGTACCCGAAGGGTATATCCATGTCAGATGGCGATGAAGAGGAGGGCGTCCGGAAGCCTGGAAACAGAGGCAAGACTTGGTGCACGACTGAGGACGTCTTGTTGGCCCAGTCGTGGATGAACGTGAGCATGTGCGGCGAGACGGGCGCCAACCAAAGGAAGAAGGCCTACTAGATAAGCATTCAAAAGGACTACACCGAAAGAAGGTCGCATCCTCCTCATGAAGATTTGCCTAACCGCAATGCCAAATGGGTTGAGAGCCGTTGGGGCGTCATCTCGGCTCTCATTACCAAGTTTCACCATTGCAATGAGCAAATCTTGCAAAGAGACAAGAGTGGCAAGAACGATGCCGACAAGGTTAGCCGATCATCTTAACTTGTAACCCATCATGTTTACATGCATACTTGACTTGGCCTTTGTTTGTGTACCTTGACTTGGAGTCGGATGGCAAGAAGCCATACAAGTTCATGCACGTTTGGAAGGTGGTTAAAGGTTGCCCGAAGTGGAAGAGCCATATAAAAGATGATCGCACCGCCGAGGGAGATGAAAGAAACCTGCCGGCTGCTAGCGCCGAGCGTCCCGAGATGGGAGTGAAAGGCGTGCAAGGCGGCCGCCAAAGCTGGCAAGAGGCCAGGGGCCTCGGCCGCCGCAGGCAGCATCCAAGAGTCGGTGAAGCTATACATTGCCGAGGTGGCCGCGTCGACTGACGAGAAAAAGAAGCTACAAGCCAAGTCCGACGAGAAGTGGTCGCTCTACTTCAAGATGCAGGAGACCAAGCTCAAGAACCAAGAGAAGAAGGAGGAGCGTCTGTACATGGCCACGAACACGACCGGCATGAGCCCCAACCAGAAGGCCTACTTCGTGGCCGAACGGAGGCGCATCCAGGCTGGGAAGGCGGCGGCCGAAGCGGCGGAGCTTGAGGGATCCGACGAGGACGGCGAGGAAGAAGTCCAGGAGCAGGCCGCCGCGTGATCGGCATGAAGCATTGCGCCAGGGAGGCGCCCTTTTGATGGCCGGCCTTGGAGACTTGATCTCCGGCGCGGTCGATCCTTTTTTGATGGCCGGCGTTGGAGATTGTTCTCCGGCGCGGTCGAAACTATGCCAAGTCTATGACTTGTTCTCGGGCGCAGCAAAACTATTTGATTGCCGGCATCATTTGAGACATTTTTATTAATGCATGCACCGCCATTTGGGTTACTCATTTGTGTTGTTCATCGGCGGCGACCACGGCATGCCCGCAAGGTGTTCGACAGTTCGCTATAATTTTGGGGCCGTTTAGGGGTGGGCCTTTGGGGAGTACCGCTGTGGGCGGCCTCTAAATGTTGACCGGACACATGTCCGGCACCCCCAAATGAGGCCCAATTGGGGGCGCCGGACACACATTTAGAGGCTCCCGGTGGAGATGCTCTAAGGCCCAATCTCTAAGTAGCAGCCAAAGCCGACTCCAATTGTCCTTCGAACTCCACAAGAAACAAACACAGGGCATCCAAGAAGGAGGCGCCACTGTGGCGTCGTCGCTGCCTAACCTAGCAAACTGGACCTAGGGTTTCCTCCGATGCTTAGGAGGGGGCACAAGAAAAAGTGCTTCGAGGACGTCTCCAAGGATGTGGCGGCCCATCAGTCAACGCCGTCAGCATCAATGGGTTCTCCCAGCAATCATGTCAACCTGAAGATTCATAGAGGCAAACCGGAAACATCTTCTAGACATGCCACTAGAGAGAGGACATCACTTGTCATCCACAAGGGAAGGAGACCATGGCCACCTGTAGTGATTGATGTGAATACAATCGATTTGTGATAATTGATCATATACGATATTTTCTTTTTTGCGATAGCTGCAGGTGCGAAGAATAACACAGCACCGGCAAGATGCTCATGAAACCATCGTGCCCATTGAAAAGGTGACGAATGGTTGAATATGATACACGAGTTGTACTCTTGTCCAGAGACTCATGCGTCACGACAAACATTCTTCCTACTGTTCTACAATACAAACAAAGACAACAACAAATATGTACGAGCCTAACAGACTACATTTTCTACAGAAGGTCTGGAAACAGCCACCAGCTGGTCTACAGCAGTACAGCACAAAAAGAATAGAAAAAAAATACATACATGCATACAACAAACCACATTTTCTTCACATAGGTTTAGGAACTAGGATAAATTAGAGATTTCGTTCGTGGGGTTCCAAACAGGGGAATCCAAGTGTGTCAAACACATCCTTCTCCTCATGACAGTTAACTATAGCTTCCGATCTTCCGGCCTGCAAAATTGACGATAAATGACGGAACGCAGGACAATAGGAGAAGACCAATCTGTAATGACGAAATTACGAGTATATCTGTACGTACACGCTTTCCACCGCTGCTCTGTGTGGCAAGATACAAACCAGTGTCATCAAGCACGTAACCTTTGGATTCTGCCAATATTCTTAATCTGCATGTTGATGGCAAAAATTATGTCTGAAAATAAAATGCAATTTTTTCAGAACCTATGTAGAGCTTGAATTTGTACCGTCGATTTAGAACATCATTTCCAGTCCAAGCAAGCAGCCCACATGCATATCTGTTCCTTGGGTATACCTGTCAACACCGGATGGCAGACACTTTCTTATCAGAAGATAGTTACTATATATGAATGTTATTGTACAGCATATTGTGCACGGTGAAGTCATCATGTCCGCTGTCAACAGCAAAGGGAAACACCACCACATATGATTTATTTGTTCTTAAATAAGGGTCACAACTCACAACAAAATAGTGGAGTTGCTTATTTCTACGAACATACGACAACTACATAGCAATGCCGATAGCAGTAAACGAAAGAAAGAACCTACACCAAATGAATTTTGTTTTTCACCTCCAAAAGAAAGAAAAATATATGCTAAAATAAGAACAAAAAATGTTAACATGACTGAATGTCCACGGACTAGAATCACTCCATACCTTCAGATCAATGCGATGTCGTAGCTCACGCCCAGGATACGTGCACAGACCAAAATATGTGTCAACCCCACTGTCAGTTCCCTGCATTGAATTGATGATTGTTAGTTAATCCAAATGTTCCTAACACAGTTTCTCAGGAAGTTGAAGAAGGACCTTACTAAGTAGTCAATTTCACTTATTATCACCACATTGCTTGTTGGATTATTATCTATAGGCTTTGCTTTTCATATAATCTATCCTCCCAAATCCAGTGAAATCGGCGGCTACTTACCTCAACACTGTGGATGCTAAAGATAAGATCCTCCCTCAAAAAACTCATGTCCTTCAACCTCTGAACAAACTTTGGCAGAAAACCTACATGACTGCAAACGATTGTAAGGCCCGATAAACAAGTTGGTACTACTACCAAACTGTTCTTGCATAAATATGAATTGATGTGTATACAATTGAGAACAAGTCTATAAACCAACTTGCAAGTCACAAGAATGAGCTATGGTATATATTGCAGTTCGGAATGACAACGAGATTCACTCTTTTCCTCATTTTCGCTTTTCCTAGTCAGTGATGAATTAAAAATGAATGCTATACTACACAAAAAAAAACACCCAGTGCTTGCATATAAAGTTGTATGACATGATCTTTTCAGTTCTAAACCTAGACATTTTGAAGTCAAGTACTCAACAGATTTTGAACATGGTTTGCATACCTTTCGCCATCGGGATGAGTAATGACAATATCCATGTCCCCACAAGAAGCTTTTCCACGTCTGTATGATCCTCCACATACAATTATCACCTCCAAATAAGAATCAGGCATGACGAATTTTAGTATAACTATAAGAAAGAGCTTTGCTTGTTTCGACAGCCTATGTGTGATCTAGAAAATAGTTCCCAAAATTGTCTATGTAACTCACTCCAGGCAAGATATCCTTCCCAACTTCTTGCAAAAGCTTCTCCATCTCACTAACCTAGATAAGCAAAGAATTTAATGGGTGCAATGTTGCATGGCACAAAGCTTGTAACTAACAGCAAACAAGTCCACAACCTACATACCTCATGCCGAGGGATTCTTTGTTTGATATCATCAAAGAACTTCAAGCCAGTCCTCTGAGCATATGTAAGTGAGTCATCTTTTTGAAGGTCCTCAAGTGTACGATATCCTTTATCATATAACTTGAGAGCAGTTGCAGGACCAACACCCCAAACTTCACCAAATAGGTTGACAGTCCGTACCTTCAAATTTTTGTACATCTATTCTCAGGAGATACAGCTGAATAATGCTTAAGGATGTAGTCCTTGCTAAAATTAGGTTACCTTTTCATCATTCTCAAAGTGTTCCAGCTTGGAAAGCTTCCCTGTTGTTACTATTTCATTAATCTGCAGACATGAATTGCTTAACACAGTCAAGAGCAAAGACACGGAAAATCAAACGATGAATGCACAATCAATTTTTTCTTGGAACTTCTCTGGTTATACTCCTATTGGGATCATAATTAATGCAAACTTCTAGATTTTATGCTGTAAAGTAAAATGGCTTTCTTAGAAAAAACCAAAGACAGTACATAATCAGAAAGAGTATTAGTTTTTTTTACATTGGAGAATCTGAGATATACTTGTTGGCTTGATAAAATATCGAAAGTGATGCACACTACACTAGCAGTAACCAACAAACAGTAAGAAATGATAGAATAAGATGTACATACATGGTCTTTCAAAGATTTCCCAATAGCAGGGAGGTTTTTAACTTGGTCAGCACTTTCTATTTTGAATGACAATTTCTCGATTACAGGAATGGCCTTGTAATAGCTAAATGATCTTCGGTCATCTCCGAGGGCTTCATGAGAAAAATGAACTTTCACAGCAACCAATAAACAATGACAAAATTACTGTGTAGATTGTGTCAATGTCCTTATCTCTATATATGTTGATAAGTTTTCCGAAAATCTCAGTGATGTTCCTGTTGAGGTCTGGTGGTGCATATGTTGTGGGTTCTCCAGAAGAAGTTTCCTGGTTGTATACGAAAAAATTAGCATGCAAAACAGAAAACCCCCTTTTTATGCAGAAAAACGAGCTGCAGCCCAGCAATGGAAACTGGCAAGTGAGAATTTCAAGTTTGCACTCGCAGATGCAAATTTGAATAGCTATATTTATCTTCTGTTGCCGCACCGTGTATAAGCTTTAGCCAACTAACAGAGGATGGGTGTGTCAAAATTAACCTAATTTAAACATTGGACTAAAGATGGCTTAGGGAGTCTGTTTTGTCAGGTATTGCTTGTACCTCGATATCAGATGTACCATGTGACCCTACGGTATCTCCAGAGCCGCTCTGGCTATACGCAAGCTGGATAGAGCCCCTTTTGACACCTGAACCTTCATGCGCATGTGTACTAGTGTCTCGATGCTCTCCGGTTGCCATCTCCTTCTTCCCATCCTGTCCACTAGTTTCTTTGTGATTCTCAGATGCCATTTGCTCCTCTTTGCGGGATTCGACACGGCTTTATCCCCTGTACCAGATGCCTTCTTGGGCTTAAATTCTTCTTCGTAATTGATAGTGAATTTGTGCTCAGGCAGCCGCTCGCCGGACTTGAGGCACTCCTCCAGCCACTCGAAGGACACCACGCTCTGCGATAAAACATCCAATTCTTATGTGAATACAGGCAGTATTCAGAAGGATTTCCATACTGGTAGAGTTATTTGATAAAATGCCCTATTAATCCGGCAAGTGCCACAAAAGGCTAATAGCGAAGCCTTCCAACAGAAGTCAATGCAGGTGCGCGATTGCGCATGGGAGAGAGTGGAGACTAGGGTTCTAGCGGGAGCAGAAGGGAGCTTAGCGGTTACCCCGCGGAAGCGGTGGAGCCAGGCGGCGTCGACCTCCCGGAGCAGCGCCTTGGCGTCGGCGGCGAGCACGTGGTTGACCGTGGCGCCCTTGGCCGCCTTCTCCTCCTGGACGCGGCCCCCCATCTGCACCAGCTTCTGCTTCCACACCTGCAAGTACCACCGCATCCGAAACCTAAGCACAAAACGGAAGCCGCCGCCGGCGAGAGCAAATCGGAAGCGCCGTGTACGGCGGCGGAAGGGGGGGAGCGCGACCTCGAGGCGGCGAGACTGGACGCCGTGGGGGACGAAGAAGGCGGAGACGCCGCGGAATATCCCGTCGGGGTACGACGCCGGCCCCGCCGGCTTCCGCTTCGGCGCCATCGAGACCCTTCGCCCTTCCCGGGGTTCTCAGGTTTGGGGGTTTAGCTTGCTCTGTTCTTTTGTCAAGGAAGGTTGTTCGAGTAGAGATTTCATAAGAGAACAATACTGAACTAGTATGACTGAACACAGGGATGAACCAACTCTGAATATATCTTAGTCACAGCACACAACCAATTCAGAACAAATCCAGCAAGCACAACACAAATGTGCGCCAAATCATTTACATCATCTGATGTACAACCAAAAAAATGAGCAAAAAAATCAAACCGCACGCTATACTCCGCTATAACAAACCCCATTGCTGCCCTCTCCTAATGTGGGAGGGGCTTACCGCCTGTGAGTAAATCAAGTAAATACCTATAGTTCTTTCTTTCTTTTCCCTCAAATTTTACAACTCAAACATTGTACAGAGAAGAAAAACAAGCAAAATGGCACGCAAAACTATCACCGGTAATAGTATCTGTCCGTCTCGGTTAAAAATTGTTTTTACTCGTCTCCAGCTAACCGCTTTCTCGGTGAGCTGATGCTGATATTTTTGTCTATGTGGCAGGTGAGGGCTTGTCAGTGGCCGAGTCCGTGTCGTCTTACGACGATGCCTAAATGGCAGCATCGCCGTGCGACGACGGCTTCTCGCTGGCTGCGCCTTCCTCTGTTGACTTGATAGTGTGGTCTTGTTCCTCTGATGGTCTCTCAAGATCCACACTATCGTTTGATGGCTCTGCACTCACCATGTCTTCCTCTGATGGTTTCTCGGTGACTGGCTTATGAAGAGCTATGTTGGCTTCTGATGGCCTGATAGTGTCAGATTCTTCCTCCGATGGGTTCTCAAGATCACCTTTGTCGTTTGATGGCACAGCACTCCCCTCGCCCTCCTCTGATGGTTCGTTGCTCACTGGCTTCCCAAGAACCATGCTGTCTTCTGATGGTTTGACAGTGTCAGCTTCTTCCTCTGATGGCTTCTCAAGAACCGTGCTGTCGTTTGATGGCTCAGCCCTCCCCTCATCTTCCTCTGAGGGTTTGTCGGTGCCTGGCTTCTCAAGAGCCATGCTGTCCTCTGATGGCTTGACAGTGCCATCTGCTTCCTCCAATGGCTTCTCAAGAACCACATTTTTGTTTGTTGGCTCAGCGCCCACCTCGTTTTCCTCTGATGGTTTCTCAAGAGCCACACTGTCTGCTAGCTCAACACTCGCATTACCTTGCTCTGATGGCTTCTCAAGAGTTACGGTGTCCTCTGATAGCTTGGCACTGCCGTCATCGTCCTCTGGTGACTTCTGAAGAGCTGAGCTGTCATCTGGTATCTCAACACTGGCCTCGTGGACATCTACGGACTCTTCAACATATACAGTGCTCTCTGGTGGTGGCGTTTCTAGTGAAAAGCTTTGAGGCGGTGTCTCGTCAGAAATGTCGCGTTGTGCAGGTTCCTCGGTGGCAGTACCAATTTTTGGACTGCTTTCAGGAAGTGTTTCAGTAGCTAAGCTGCTTTCTGATGGATTATCAGCAACAGCACCAATCTCAGTATCCAGTGGCTTCTCGGATTGATCCTCTTGAGGTTCCAATGGCTGCTTAGTTAAGTTAAGTGGAGCTGCATCAATTTCTGATGGCTCCTCAGTACCTGCATCATTAGGTTCTGACAGCTTAAGGGCAGATGCAACGCTCTGAATCTCTGGTGGCTGTCCTGACGATTCATCAGCATCTGCATCATTTTTAGACTCAGATGGCCTCTCAGTGGACGTGTCACTCTGATGGACTGTTGGTTCCTCCACGGGTGCATCACTTTGAGGCTCAGATAGCTGCTCAGCTGACTGATCAACAGCTGCATCTCTTTCTGGTTCTGATGATTTCAGGGTAGATTTGTCAAATTCAGGCTGCAATGACTCCTTGGCAATTGCATCACTGCTAGGCTCTGCTTGATCTTTGTCATCTGCTTCATGTTGAGATTCCAATGGCTGCTGCTGCATTGCAACCTCAGCCGGTGCAGCACTTTCACATTGTAATGACTGCTCAATACCAGTGTCATTTACAGCTTCCAGTATCTGCTCAGTTGCTTTCTCAGAAGCCATAACGTCTTTAGATTCGGATGCCTGCTCAACAGTTAGGTTACTCGGAGCCTCCGACAAGTTCTCACCAGATGCAGCCCGCTGTGATGGATCCTTCATCGGTTTGTCAGAATTGGCGGCACTTTCAGGCTCTGGAATCTTCTTGATAACACCTTCGTTTTGAGGTGACCTCTGAAGAGAAACATCATCTTGCGTCATAGGGCCCCTTTGTTGTGTAGCATCAACAATATCTTCAGTTTGAAGTTCCTTCTCAACAGTCTCTCCACTCTGAAGTTGCTCTTTAGAAGGTTCCTTCTTTTGTAATGGCTTCTTTGAGAACTTTCTTGTGATGGCTTCTCGGTGATACCAGTGATTTGAGGTGCCTTTTCTTGAGATTCTTGAGATGGCTTCTCTTGGGAACTTTCTTGCGATGGCTTCTCTGTGATGGCAGTTTGAGGTGCCTTTTCTTGAGATGGCTTCTCTTGAGAACTTTCTTGTGACTGCTTCTCGGTGATTGCAGCGATTTGAGGTATTTTTTCTTGTATTGGCTTCTCTTGAGAACTTTCTTTTGATGGCTTCTCCATCACTGCCTTCTCTATCAATTTTTTTGGAGTTGTACTTCTTTGCCATGACTTCTTCACAGCCATGTTGCTCGGGGCTGGCTTGGTGACAGTCACATTGCTTTGTGATGTTGCCGTGACTGCTGCACTACTCTGTGATGGCTTCTCAAATGCCGTGTTGCGCTGCCACGCCCGTTTGACCACTCCACTACTTTCAATTTTCTTTGCAGCAACTACACTGCTCTGGGGTTGCTTCTCTGTTCCTGAATTGAATTGCCATGGCTTTTTCTCTACTGTTGCATTGTCCTCTGAAGGCTTCACATCATCTTCATTTTTAGTTTGTGGAGGTTCCTCAGTCGTTTCACTCTGTTGCTGTAGCACAGTGACCACTGTACTGGTTTCCACTGGTTTCACATCAACCTCGCTGCTCTGCAGAGATTTCTCACTGGCCTCTCTGCTTCCCCATAGCCTTTTAATTGGTGTGCTGCTATCTAATGGCTTTGTTTCGCTTGTCGGTGATGCCTTCTCAGTTGGTCCACTGTTCTGTATTCGGCTCTCAGCAGCCGCGGTGCGTTGCCATGGTTTTTTGACTACCTTGCCGCTTTCTGATGGCTTCACATCACCTGGGCTGGTTGGTGCTGGCTTATCCAATGGTGAGGTGCTCTGTGGTGAATTCTCAGTAGCTGCACCACGCTGCCATGACTTTTTTACCACCGTGCTGCTTTCCAATGGTTTCACATTAATCCCATTACTGGATGATGGCTTCTCAACGGCTGCATCGTTCGATGATGGCTTTTCAGTAGATGCACTACTCACCAACGGCTTTTCTTTGGAAAGACTGCGTTGCCATGATTTTTTTATGGCTGTACTGCTCCCGGATGGCTTAATATTAACCACACTGCTCTGTGGTGACTTCCCGGCACTGCTTTCTAATTGCTTCTTGTTGACTACAGAACCCTTTGACTCGCTCTCACTAACCATTTCACTATCTGCTGACGTCTGGACTGTGCTCTCTGATGGTTTAGCAACATCAATGCTACTGTCCAATTGCTTTTCAGCTGCAACATCATTTTGGGGTGGTTTGTCAGCTGTGAGCTCATTTTCTGAGGGTTTCTCACCAAGTTCATCACCTTGACCTGCTTTTTTGGTGTCTTCTTCAATTTCTGGTTGTTTCTCGACAACCACTTTTGCATTTACAGTGTTCTCCTCGAACTGACTGAAATTTCCTTTGACCATAAACAACTGAGAATGGTGAGTCTTGCAATAAAGTTTGCCTTCATGAGTGATATTGTTGGATGGGCTGAGTGTACAGCCACCATGGGTGCAACGGAAGCATGATTTATGATATGATCCTCCGTTAAGATCAACCTGTAAAAAATGAGTTCAACCAATAATTTACTGTCAACGAGATAAATGCAGAAAGTGATGGAATGAGAAAGATATGACATTTAAAGGGAAAAAGCTAAAAATGTACTATGCACTATCAACATTTATCGGATCCAGCATACATGGTAAACTTAATTATATGGCAGCTATGCACTATGTACTATAAGATTGGCATAACATCTCTCTAAATAAAACTTTGACATGTGGACAAAATATTGATTTGTTTTTTTCCTGCATGCTACAGCCTACATGCATCGGATTGGAGAACATTCATATAGATGTGGAAAATTTGCCGATTGTAATTATTAGGGAGTTATTCTAATAATAAACATGACAATTTGATTACATTTATAGTGTTATGGAGCCAGTCATGTGATGAATTATGCCAGTTTCAGCAAGATGATTGAACAAACCACACTTCCTCTCTACAATTATACACACCAACACAAACCTGGGTATTAGACATATCAAATATTCAAAATGCTAATTTTCTCAGCAATTGTTGGTTTAATGTGCCGACCTTTTCAAGAGGGTACACCGTCTTGTTACAAACTACGCACTTGTCTTGTGTGCCGACAAACATGCTAGAAAATCTGCTGTTTGGCTGGGCCTGCATTATGTCAAAATATCAAGGAGGACATGAACAGAAATTTTGTGTATATTTCAGAATAAGTGCAACAATTTTGATTCTAGGCATATGCTTCAACCACACAAAAGTTGTATCCTACAGGAGCTCAATACCTTTTGTCCCTTTGATTTTTCTGATTTAGCTGATGTTGTCACACCTGACATTATACAGAATCGTTCCCAAATTCAGAGAGCAATAATAAAAGTTAATCATGATAATAAAAAGCATTTGAGACCAATTGATTAAGTATTTTCTTCAGTACCTTCAAAACTTTTGTCCAAACTGCCAGTTGATTTTAATATCTGGTCATAATGAGGTTTGCAGTACAGTACACCATCGATGGAAGAATAATTACTAAACTGCAACAGAAACAAGAAATAGGCAAACAAATTTAGTTCCAGTGTTGGTTGAGTAAAATTTCAAAGATGAAGCTTTAGCCACAAACAGAAAAACATAGCACCAGTACCACCTGGCATGATTTAGCATAACGATTTAGTATCGACATTTCTGCAATCGTTTTTTCAGAGGAAAAACATTTCTACTCGCAACAAGAAAAAAAGTTTCTAAGTAAAAGCTATAGAGTATAGATTGTGCCAAACCATGTGGTCTGAAACTCTGAATGGGCCAATCAATAATGCAAGGAAAGTATGTCTAATCTGGCAATAGGATGATACACCAACCTAATTCTGCATTTGGCTTTATTGCTAATTCAAGCGCCTCCATAATTATCATAGCTAGAAGTAGCTTTTGTGCTCTCTAAAATAGAATTGCAGGGATGCTAACACAAATCAGGGCTTAACGGTCCCACCCGCAGAAAATCATCACTAAACCGCATGTGCAACGCTCTCTTGCCCATCCCTTCAAGGGAAAGCAAGTACAGATAACTCATCATCACGCATTCATCCTAATACGACACAACAATGTGCGATGAAGATGCATTCCTCGAAAGAAATTAAACGCATATCAATTATAGCATCATCATTTCAGGCTCAAGTACGATTATTCATGTGGTGATCCTGCAAAGTCGCCGGCCGCGGTTGACACAAACATGGAGCCTAATTAACTTGGTACTAGCTGGGTTGTGGTTGAGGAAGGGAAATGCGCTGCAAGTACAGGCACCAGCTATCGCCTCAATCCAACAAGGACCGTAAGAATAGCTATGATGATGCAGCTCAGGTACGCATTAGTGGTAAGTACTTGTTGTGAAAGCCCACGATAACACGAGGAGATCGATTATTAGCAGGGCAGTACACAGTGTGTGAGAATAGGATTGACCTGGAGGGTGCTCTTGCAGTGGTGGCAGCGGAAGCAGGGGCGGTGGTAGGCGCGGCCGTCGGCGGCGAGCTCCTCGACCGGGTACACCGTCCGGCCGCAGGAGGCGCACTTCCGCGTCGTGCCGCCCCACGCCGCCGCCATCCCCTCCTCGCCCTCGCCGGCCAGCGCCTCCTCCGTCCGGCTGCTCCTTTCGCCGCCGCGATAGCTAGGTGGTGCGCTGGAGAAGGATCGGGATGGATGGGCGACGGAGGAGGAGGGGTGGTGGGAGGGATGATGATTCGTCTTGGTCGTGTGAAGGTGAAAGCGGCGGCAGCACAGCTCAGAGTTTGTGGAGCGGCAGCGAGGAAAGGGAGTTGGTGCGGTGTGCGCTCTCTCTAGCAGCCACCCTGCTTTCCTCAAGAAAGGGGAGGCAATTCCTACGGCCACCACTGCACCCTACCCCTGCACATGTGTGCTAACTGCTAACTGCTAAAAGAGAGTTTTTTTTATATTTGATATAGTTTTTCCCCTCTACTTGTGTCACCATTGTAACTTCTGAGAGATAAAGTCCGTGCAACAACATTGGTGTTGAGTTTGTCCACGTTGCGATGACAAGTGGAGCACGCTGGCCATCATTTTCAAACTTCTTCGTAGGTTGGCGCGAAGGCAGATGAGATCGAACATTGGCGCCAAAGTTGGTGAAGACTGAAGACGACAAGAAATGCGAGAAGTGGCACTATTCTTGAATCAAAACTAGAAGTGTAATGAGCGCGAAAAATCAAGTAATCATTGAAAAAATATAAGACAACTGAACAAATCAAATTGCAAGGATATAAAAAAAAGTGAGCTTCACGCACATCTTGTGGTACAGTCCCTTGGTACACCTAGCATCGTCACAATCTCCTGGTGCCTGGTGGTGGAGCTAATGCATGATTAGCTCTCGCTCGCTCGCCCCAGTTGACGCCATGGCTTTTGAGCATGACAGGTCGACCCCACGAGCAAGTGAACGCTAGATAAGGTCCCGGCAGGGCCCCAGCGACCATTTGATTTTCATATCCGTGCGTGTCCTCCGTTCCGTCACGAAGTGGACGATAAAACCTTGCCACTGACAGGCCTGTTCCCAGCCATACGGTCCCACAGGTCAGTCAGTTCGTCGGAACCGAAGTACATGAGAAGGCTACTAGTATATGATGATAGTTTTTCAGCGAGTGCGCATGTCCGTCCGATTCGCCGAAAGCGCCGCCAGCGCGGTGGGGCCGGCCGCCGGCGATCCGCCGTCCTCTGTAGACGGGTATAGCTAGCTTTTGCCGGAATCTTTGCGCACCGTCGCTGTGAGCTGGCTGGCTTGCGCGCGCCTAATAATCAAATCCTGACATACATCATCTGAGATTCCGTTTGATATAGTGTAATGAAATCGGACAGATAGGAGCCGTTCTCGCTGTGTAAAGGGTACCGGTATCCTTTCTCGCCGGAACCGTTTGTGATGCTGCCGCAAATCGAGATGGCTCTGCTGTCGATTCCATCTGCCAATGGAAAAATTATAGACGGAGGAGAAAACAATCAGGGAAGAGTGGCCTGAGCTGAGCGCCTCCGCGAGTATTTGGCCCGGCCCGGCTCATGGATACGGCCATACAAACACTGGGGCTTGGGCCTTTCTCTGAAGTAAACAAAAAGTACAGCACATTGGGTACTTCCTATGTGATGCTTTAAGCGTCAGCTATTTTTTTTGTAACATTTTGAAATACGTTTTCGGGCAGTGGGAGTCTTGCCTCTAATTACAACAGCTTTAATACGCAAATATCCTATTTTTTTCTCTTCGCTAATTGGTCAGGAAATCTCGATTGTTGTCCACGAACTTTCGGTACCAAAACTGTGAGCACCTTCTTTCAATCGTAGTCGTCCACCGGCATGATACTACTTCTCACGAAGCATGGTCTCCACAGACAAGGAAAAATAAATAATCACAAAACTTAAAGGTTGAATATGAGCGTATAAATTGGGTAGTTGGTTAGACAAAACATAGCTAAAGTCAAACAACGTAATCTCAGAGTCACTCCCCTAAGTGATGTCGCAATCAAGTAACTGCACTCAAATTTTATTACATTTGCGCACCTTAATGTTGAAGAGTGCAACTTTTTTTCTTAATGTGAAATTTTGACTCATGCTTCCAGAAATAAGTTGACAGAGACTTGAATTAGTAAAACGATAGTTCCGAACTTCCTTTAGGGCTCCTTTGATTTGAAGGAAGTACAAAGGAAAAGTGGAGGGTTAGGAAAATTTCAGGAGATGTTATTGTTTATCCCTTTGATTCATAGGGATGGTGGAAGGGAAATCTATAGGAATTTTTCCTCTAGCTGCCAGTTTGAGTGCAAAACATAGGTAAAAAAGAATCTACTCAGGCCTAATGTTTTGATTCCTATGCACAAGGAACAAGGCTAAGGATTACACCTGCCATCCTTTCTCATTCCTTTAATTTTCCTTCCCTACAAATCAAATGAGCTCTTAATATAAAATCTGTGTGCATTCTTTCGATGCAGAGGTTGGGTTGCTCCCTTATCGAAAAAATAAGTAAAACCATCATGAATATGTCGATCATTATCCAGGGTGTAGTCAACTGCTCGTGTGCCTGCAACACCTCCTTTCAGCTCCTCAACGGGAAAACGTGGACCGAGATGGAGCGGGGACTTACTGCCCGTCATGGAGAGTAGTTCTGATCCGCAAAGAACGCATGACCGAATAAGTTTAATCGTTCGTTGATTGATCGACGAACTGAAGATCTTGTCCCGGCCTTGATCATATATATCTCCCTTTATCTTCAGCCATTGGCTAGCTACAGCAACATGCATGCACGGTCTGCCACGATAATCTGCCCACAGGCCACATGCAGTTTTTGTTTGGAGGAAGCCACATGCAGATCTGACTTCTCCTCTTCATATGGAGTAGTAAAATAAAGTAGATTTAGATAGCAGATACAGTAATTATGTAAGTCCTTAGTTAACTGGTTAATAATTCTACAATGAGATAACATTAGGAGTCGTTCATTGCGAATGTGTATGATATATTAAGCCAGTGAACTGCCATAGTGTCGGTGATGCGAGTATTGCACGGAAATGATACGGTACCCTGGTTCCGGGTATTACATGAATCTCAAAGCACGATTGAACGTCTGAGACAAGTTTGATACTCCAAAACATATATGTCGCCCTGGAGTTTTTTCCTGCACAATCCGACAAATGGCTCTATCTGAACCCTGCAGTCGAAACTGAGCGATTAATTATGTATACATTACCAATATTTGGACGACGGGTATAAAATGTGGGCCTAGATGTTAAAGTTGGTGAAATCGTGAAAAACATATATGATAGTTCTTGGTTTGTGGCCTAGTAGCTACCGGTCAGATTATGGAAGTCAAATCTGCATGCATGTGATCTACTAGCTTCCGTGCGGCGTCTAGCATGTCGCGGTCGACGCTCCGGAGTCGGTCAACATCCAATTTCAAATCGTTCGCTCATGATCTTCACGATACTCAACACTGTTATTTGTTAATCTCGTTTCTCATTTTCTACTACCGTGGATTGAGCTAAACGATGGGAAGTTACAATATGCAACTAGTTGCACTCGTACCCCATTATCGGATAAGCATGATTTACTTAGGACTTTAAAAAATATGAAATAAATCATGAACATAAATTAGGTTGTGTCTTATGCGACCAGACAAGTTTTTTTTTCATATGCAAAAAGAACAAATAAAATGTTTTTTTTTTTGCGAAGACAAACACAGGAATACAGCGACAAATTACAGAAAGGTCCTCGAAAGAAACGGAATTACAACCTAGCCCTTCTGCAACTCGACGACGCCGGAGACGACGAACGCTGTCGGTGGCGCGCCGCTGCTCAAGCTCCGCTTGACGCCTTGGATCCGGAGCCCCCCTAAGCAGGCGGGAAGTCGCCGAGCACCGATCCCGAAGGATCTACGCCTGAAGACGTCGTCGTCGTCACGCCGCTGCACCTCTGTGTCGATCTGATGATCTTGCGCCAGATCTGCCGCCTCGCGGACTCCGGCGAAGGGGAAGACGAGCCGAACGGCTCCGCAGAGCCGCGGACTCGCCGTAGGCGGCAGGTCGACGCCGGAGCTCCACGGAGCGCCACCGTCGAGGGAGAGGACCATCGCCTGCAAAACAAACACCAGCTTCGCCTCCTCCGCCATGGTGCCGCCGGCTTCAACCCAACTCACACCTAATACACATATGCACAGATCCGGCGATTCCCCGTCCTCCCGCCGCCGGAGCGGCCGCCGGAGGGCGGGGAATCGCGCGGATCGACGGCGCTGTGCTGCTGCGAGCCGGAGGTCCAATAGTCGCCCTCTCAGTACTGTAGACGGGGAGAGGAACGCTCCAAGGTGCGTATAAGAACAAATAAAATGTTAATAGCACATGATACTATTTATTTACTTTTTTGTTTTGTTTTGCACAAGTCACATATGGACATATGGTCATTTTTTGATAAAACTTGTATGGGTGCACAAGAAACAACATAGTCCATGTCCAAATTTATTCGGTAACTTTTGAAAACTCATGAATGGGGCATCCGATAATGGACGAGTAACAACTAGATGATCGATAGTTCGAGACGACGCTTCATGCATTAATTGTAGTCTTTGACTTTGCAGAAGAAATTAATGATTTACTCGGAATCAATCGTGGAGAATAAATTAATCACACTACAACGAATAATATCTTCAGACAGAGTCACAAACTCACAATCTCGTGCAGTTACCACTTACAGCTAACATTTCAATCGTGATTTGAAACCCAAAAAACAACGAGCGGATGCTAGTTGGGGACGTGGCACTTCCTCCTGATCTCTCCCTCGGCCCCGGTGAGCACGCCGATGTTGCCCATCTTGATCATGGACTCGCTGAAGTCCCTGAAGAAGTCGGCGTCGAACTTCCCGGTGGCGACGCGCTGGACGTAGTCCCTGGTGGTGTCATCGGTGAGGAGCGCGGCGTCAGAGCGGAAGAGGCCCCTCCGCTTGGCGACGTGGCCGTAGTAGCTGGAGTCGAAGGTCTTGTAGCTCCCGGGGTCCATCTCCGAGATCATGCTTTGGTCGTCGAGGCTCTTGCACTTGAGCCTCAGCTTGTCCGCGTACTCGCTGTCCAGTGACGGGTCGACGAGGCCGTAGGAGCCGTCCTTGCCGGTGGCGTTGTAAAGGCGGTCGGCGTAGGACGGGCAGTGCGCGGTGCCGAGGGTGTGGGCGCCGGAGAGGACGACGAGGTCCTTGAGGTTGAGGCCCTTAGAGGCGAAGATCTTGGCGAGCATAGGGACGTCGCCGTAGGCCGGGGGAAGCAAGTGGCTGGCCTCGGTGGCGCTGGACGCTCTGCCGTCTCTCCTGCCCAGAGCCACCGGCCAGTTGGGACCTTTGGCCAGCACGACGGCGTCGCGCGACATGAGGGTGAGCACGTCGGCGCAGGAGACGATACCCGGGCAGGCGGCCTCGAGCTTGGCCTTCACACGCTCCACAGACCCGAACCCACGCAGGCTCTTGTTTGGCTTGGCGTCCTTCTCTGCCACGTTGTGATGCGTGGAGTCGAGCAGGACAGAGGCGTCACAACCCTGCAATTCAATTCGCGGTTGCATGTAAGCATGTAGTTCATCGATATTTAGCGTGGAGCAAAGATGCGAGCGAAAGAGGACAAAGAACAACTTACCCTGACGAAGCAGTCGTGGAAATGGAGCCGGAGGAGTGGCCCGGCGAGGCTGGGCGCGGCGGCGATGATCTTGACCATCTCCTTGCGGACGATCTCCTCGACTTGCGGGCATGTCTTGCGGTAGAAGCCGATCTCCAGCTGAGCCACTGCTGCAGAGCTAGCTGCCAGAACGGCCAGGAGGGCAAGAGGGAGCAGCAAAGACCTCATCGTCGCCATGGACTAAGCTTCGATCGGTTATGTGGCTACAAAGAAGAATGCTGTGCTAATAGAGTAGTTGGGTCAGGGTGACGATCTATGTCCACAGGATGGTGAGTATGCCGGTAATGTGGCAACGCCCCGGTTTTATACACCCAGTTACCTAGACTCTGGGTACAATGTCAACGCGCAACAACCTGTTTGCTGTGCAGTGTGCACACAGGCATGTGCTAACAACCATCTCGAACCGCATCAGTTATCAAACAAACTGCGCAAACGCGGCTAAAGTGCTAAACGTACAGTTCATATGGTAACATGGCATGAATCTATCATCTGTCTCTGTCTCCCAGGTCCGAGCTAGCTTCAGCGGATATGGACGGCAATTATCCAATAATTTTGGGTTATAATTGCGGTAGGATATACTCTCTCCATACTAAAATGTAAGACTTTCTAGGCTTTTTTGATTTTGTCATGATTTGTACGTATGTAGACATATTTTAGTATTTTGATTCACTCATTTAGTACTAAACTAGGAGAAAACCAAAAAATCTATAAAGTATTATATTTCGGTACGGAGGGAGTAGTATGCACACTGGTAGAAAAAGGGCCTGTGGTCCCGGTTCGGCTGGGCCATCAGTCCCGGTTGCCCAACCGGGACTGGCCAATCGGGACTAATGCTAGTCCCGGTTGGGCCACGAACCGGGACCAATGGGTGCCCACGTGGCCAGTTCTAGCTGGGCGTGGGGGGAGACTCATTAAGAACCGGGACCAATGAGTGTTTATTTATTTATTTAGGGTTTAGGGTCTTCCTCTCGCCGGTGCTCCCTCCCGCCGGTGCCCCCTCTCCCTCTCACCGGTGCCCCCTCTCCCTCTCGTCGGTGCCCCTCTCCCTCTCGCCGGTGCCTCCGTCGTCTCCCCCTTCTTCGCATCGCCGACGTGCTCTCCATCTCTCACTCGCCGGCATATCGAGGCCAAGCTTCGATATTTCTGTGCAGGTACTACTCGCCGGCTCATCTCTCACTCGCCGGCTCTCCATCTCGCACTCAATTCGATGTGGTACTACATACAGCAATGAAGGAACCACTATTACACATCATCGTCATGAATATATTACACACAGCTCATTCGTCGTGCTTGGTCGAACATATTAAATGTACACACGAGTTTCATGCATATATACATCTCTTTTACACTCGTATTTGAACCGACATATATTCTCCCTTCGGATCTAGGACCTCTGCATCTAAGAATCCCGCAATTTCCTCTTGAATTGCTCGTACGCGATCTTGTGGTAGAAGACCGTCCCGCACCGTTCGATCTAATTTAAAGAAGGGGTCAATATATATGAATGAAACTAAACACAATTGATGGCAATAAACTAAAATTGTGAATATTGTTTACGTACTTCAAGTTGTTCTAAGAACCGGCTCTTGGATCGCTCTTGGGTCGTCTGGCGAATGAACTCGCAAACGTAGTATCCACATAAATTATTCCCATGTTCCTGCCTCAAGCACTTTACGAGAACAGAGTTCAATCAAAATAATAATCAAGCATGATAATGGTATTGAAACTAAAATCAAAGAGATGCGCGGAATAATAATCAAGCATGATAACTTACACTTATTTGTTCAAATGTAAGCTCCTGCCCAAATACCCCTAGCCTTGGCGGTGAACCGTTTCCAAGCCCTGTCCGGCAAAGAAAATGAATAAAGAGTTATATATTAATTGCTTGCTACCAGGGAATGAACGGAAAGTTGCCGATATAGTGCCATAATGATTGAAATTACCCTTGGAGGCATTCCTGCATGTCCGCCCACTCCTCAAGGGGTTTACGTTTCGAGTCCATGACAAGTACTACT
This sequence comes from Poa pratensis, assembly GCA_947311845.1. Lineage (NCBI taxonomy): Eukaryota > Viridiplantae > Streptophyta > Magnoliopsida > Poales > Poaceae > Poa > Poa pratensis. Next base: position 37,819,635 of record CAMZMU010000041.1, on the reverse strand, counting down.
CCTTTGTCAGGTTTAATGATTAGCAGAATAAAGTGGAAGCTGCGCACGCATAAGTCATCAATTATACACTTAACATCGAGTAAGCGAAATAGAATGTGTACAAGACAGTAACACTCACCCGTAGTTGTAAGGAAATAGTATTTCCCTTTTGGTTTCGTTAAACCTTAACGCCCTTACCAAGTTATCCTCTGTGTCGTTGTAATGACGTTGAGAGATACTTGATGAATGTATATGGGTCAATGAACCCAATGTCATAGATTTGTCCTCTTTTGCATTGGAGAATCTTCATTCTGCATAATTAATATAGTGATGAGTAAGATTATACATGCAATGAACGAGCTGAGCTAGCTAGAGACTTAATTACAGAAATAATACTTACAGACAATAGGCACTGAGGATAGCTTTGTCGATGGCGTCTTGTTGGTATAACTGAAATAATTCAGAAATTCAATCATTACCACGCCATTTCCATGCCCGTAATGCTCGTTTCTATAGGCCACGTAGATCCAGTTTGCCCTTCCTCACAGGCTCGCATGTACCACTTATGCAATCTTCGCATTTTTGTTGGTAGACCGTTGACTAGCTCAGGTTTGACGAGACTATCCCGTACCGGTATTGTATGCTACTTCCTGGAACACTTCTAATTGTGCTAAGTAGTCCTGAATAGACATGCCATGAGCAGCGGCCGCTTCTCCGTATATTGCAACAAACTCAGGATCGATGGACTCACCTGTGCTCGACCCCTCGGTATTGGAAAACACTTTGAGCGGGGGGCACGACTGCTTTTTCTGTTCTCCGAGCTGGGGAACTGATTTCCCTTTCCCGCTTGCACTACTACTCTTCGACCGCTCCTTATTTGCCTGAACCGACTTGCGAATCTGGCGGTCATAGTCTGGTGTCAGCCTTGGCGGGGGTTGTTCAAGGGTCTTCAGCATTTTGAAGACGGCGGCTTTTTCTTCTGGGGTGGAGGGGAACTCTGCCGCTTTCGGCTTCTTCAGGCTAGCCAACCACTCTTTATGTTGGGCAGTTGCGTCGCGGCATTTTCCTCCACCGTATAGTCATAAGGTCTCATGGGAAGATTCTTATGAGGTACTTTTGGGAGGGGCGACCTTTTACGTTTCGGTGATCGCTTACCCCTCATAGTACCAGCGGTGGGCGGAGACGGCTGACGCGGCGGCGGAGACGGCTGCGCTGGAGACTGGTGAGGCGGTGAAGAGGACTGTTGCGCTGGAGATGCTGAGGCGGTGAAGAGGACTGTTGCGCTGGAGACTGGTGAGGAGTCGATGGCCTTGGCTGCCAGTTCGGAAGCACGATGAATTCCTTTGGCCATAGAATGGTCGCTTTCTTGGCTTCTCCAAGTTCAAGCACCTCCCCATCTTCACCTGCAGGGTGTTCCAGCTTCAGCTCCTCAAAATCTTTCATCACTTCATCCACCCCGACAACAGCGTAGCCATTTGGAACCGGAGAGAAATGGTAAGTTGGATTAGGTCCAATTGGTACGGCATAGCCGACCGCCACCTTCATGGTTAAGTTAAAAACTTTCACATGCAGCTCACAAGGTGTGCTCTCCGTGATATCATCCACTGGGTAGCGACGAAGTGGAGCCACCGTCACTGCATCATCAGTACCATCCTGGAGCTCCGTGGAAGCCACGCTGCTTTTCCGATTCGATGGGCCGCCGGTACCATCGCATGCAGCTTCTACCATGTGCCGCTGAGATTGGCCGCTAGTACCTTGCTGGCTAAGTGCGGCAATTTGATCCTTCTGCCGCTTTAATTCTTCTTCTATATTACGCAGCCGGTCTGCAGCAGCGCGTGCTTCCATTGCCTCCCTTTCCTTTCTCCTCTGATGGCTTCTATCAGGAAATTTCTTCCTGTGCTCGGGAATCGCAATTGTCTTGGGCTTGGAGCCTGGTACGCCTCGTGTTCGTCCGTCGTGTTCCTCATTCCCAAGGGCGCGTGTGAGCTCGTCATCCTCTCTATCGGGAATGAACCGTCCCTCTGCAACATCCTTTACTGCATTTCTAATGCCTTCGATGGGTAGTAGGGGATTATCTTTGTGTCTTCTGTTATATATGCACTTCCCTTCTGCGTCCAACGTGCCCCCATGCCCGTAAAACCAATTTCTTGCCCGTTCGATCCATGCGAGTGGCTCTGGAGTGATCCCTTTAGCCAGCAGGTCCGCCTCAAGTTTCTCCCACTTAGGCATGCTAAAGGCGTAGCCACCAGGCCCCATAGTATGGTGGTAGATCTTTTTAGCAGCATTTGCCTTATTTTTTGCAGACTTTTCCTGAGCTTCCTCCGATTTCTTGTACGCCACAAATTCTTCCCAGTCGTCCCTTATCTTCTCATACCCTTTATCGAAGTCCGGAGTCTTATTTTTCTCGACAAACTCGTTGTTCAATCTTTTCTTCCAGTTCTTGAATAGCTCGGCCATCTTCTTAAGAGCCCAGTCCTGACTTTTTGCTCCATGTTTTGCCGGGCAATCTTTTCTGCCTCATTTGGATCCTCCTCATCTGGATCCACCTCTGGCGCCGGCAGGGTGAAATTAAGCATGAGCTTTCTCCAAAGTCTTTCTTTGCCCACCTCGCCGACATATCTTACTCCTCCCTCCTTTGGCTGATGCCATTCTCGAACGGTGATCGGGATGTAGTCCCTAACAAGAACTCCGCATTGCTTTACCATTTTATTTTTAACATCAGGGGGAGCAGTCGGTGTGCCGTCTTCAGCGACTTTTTCGATCCTGTACCTTTCTTGGTCGCCCAACTTTTTGGCTGGGCCTCGTTTTGTCCTTACAGAAGATTTGCTCGATCCGGAGGGCTAAAAGAAGAAAGAGCGTTAATATATGTATATAGACAGCAGAGGCTTAATTAATACAATCTTCGGCTTCATTAATATATGTATATGCACCTCGCCGGAGTTTGCAACATTTAATGTTCCACCGGAGCCTTCGGCTTCTCCCTCGTCGGCTTCTCCCTCGCCGACTTCTCCCTCACCCCAGCCGTCGGGTTCTACCTCACCGGAGCCGTCTCTTCGGTTGAGAGACTCATCTCCCTCACCGGAGTTGTTCAGAAACTGCGAGGTGACATCGCCAACATCTTCCGGCCCGGATTATATCCTCGAGGATGTTTTCCTGATTTTCGTCTCGTTCCATAGTTTCTGCAAATTAAGAACAATGCACAAAACTTTAGTTGGGTAACTTTGCATACAAATGTGAATCGGATATGTGAATGCAAATGTGAATACAAAGTTAAATTTGCTAATTTTGCTAACACCTTAATTTGCTAATTTTGCTAACACATAAATTTTGCATTTGTGTACATTTGTCAATTCAAAACCTAGCCATTTGAAATTAAGAAAATATTTTCCCATAAAAATGGCAAGGTTATTCAAACAATCACCACACTACCCAACCAAGCATCACAACAATAATCCTAAATCCTACACAAGGCAAAACAATTGGATTCAACTTAATTTAATTAACCATTATTTATGTATAATTATTATGGCAGAAACTTGTCACACAAGTTTTAATGCACAACTCAAGTTATGTTTGTCACAAAATTATGCTAATTTAGGGACAACTAACATTGATTGTTTATGATCCAACAAAATTGGTCTAGGTCCATTTGGATGCTTATTAATTCCACTATATTTATTATACTACAGAAAAGGATACGTCACTATTTGATTTTCTATTTTGCCTATGTTGTTCTAATAATTCTACAAAACTAGGGATAACTAACATTTTTCATTACTAAGCTAACAAAATTGACCTCAAGTCATTTGGAGTTCTAGAGCATCAGAAACAAACAAGTTTGTTATTAAAACCTTCTGTGGTACTTTAATTTCTACACATGTGTTATTGATCTAAACAGGATGAAACCAATTGGGTTGGATAAAAAATTCCCTAAGCTATCCATAGAATTTTTATTCGATTTATTTGGACGTATAAATCTCAAGATATTGAATTTTAAACATGGCACAGATTTAAAAGGTTTCTATTAATTCCTTAATTCGAGAAAGGAAAAAAAAAGAAACAGGCCGAGAGGGTTCCAGCCCAATGGGCTCGGCCCAACTTATTTTTTTTTCTGCGCGTGAGGGCGAGGGGGCGAGGGCGAGGGCGCGCCGGCGGCGACCACAGATGGGCGGCGCCGCCGTGGCCAGAGCGTGGACGAGTGCGGCCGCGGCTCACCTTCCCCGGCGAGCGTAGACGACGGAGAGCGCGGTGAGCGTGGCGAGCTCGTGCGTGCGGGTGCGACGGGCGTCGAGGGCGCGGCACGGGTGGCCGTCGTGTGGGCGGCGCGACGCGGGCTTCGAGGGCGCGGCGGCGCGGGCGTCGAGGGCACCGGCGTCGAGGGAGCGCCGAGGGCGAGGTCGGGAAGCCTGACGGCGTGATTTTCGCTCCGGTGTCGCGCGCTGAGTCCTTAGTCGATTTTAGGTGGAATGGGGCAGAAGAAGGCCGTAGACAGTTATAGCAGCACTCATTGGTCCCGGTTGCTGCCAAGAACCGGGACCAATGCCTCTTTGGTCCCGGTTCTTGGCAGCAACCGGGACCAATGAGTGGGTCAGTTAATGCCAGATTCGCGTGGCGCGTCCATGGACTCATTGGTCCCGGTTCTTCGTATAAACCGGGACCAAAGATTCCTTTTTCAAAATTATTTCGAACTTTTCAGTTCTGAAATGTTGTTTCCCGCTTTTTTTTTTCTTATTTAGGTGTTTGAATATGAAATTCAAATGGTTTTGAATCTGAAAAGACTTTCAACATGAAAAGTGTTTAAATTTGAATAAATAATCCAAAACCATTTTCTATGTTTTCAAATTACTTTCAACATGTCTGTCTTGTCCTCGACTCCCACGATGTTTCTTTTCTCTGAAAGAACTATGTGACGTTTTGGCTCATCGTCTGATGTATTCGTTTGCTTATTTTTTTTATTTTTTCGGTCTGGAGGACATGTCCTTCACATAGAAAACCTGAGCCACATCATTGGCTAGGACGAATGGTTCGTTCCTGTAACAACCAAGATTCTTGAGATCCACTGTTGTCATTCCGTACAGCTGGTCTACCTTTATCCCTTCTCCATTCATGTTGACCCAACTGCACCGAAACAAAGTGACGAGGTTATACTCTGCGGGTACCCTAGCGTAAGGATACCTGGTGCACGTAATGATCAAAGAAGCCAAAGGATTAATCGAAGCCCACGAAGGAAGGCCCGAGACGAAGAGTGCTTTCCAAGTTTGATCAAGTTATAGTCGGTTAAGACTTTCCATACATGTAACCTTGGTCGGTTATGTTTCCCGAGACCCAGCCTCCTATATAAAGGTTGGGAGGGTGATCGATCAAAGGGAGGAATCCAGAGCCACCAAAAACCTCGACGAGATCAACAGCTCGTCGAACCCTTGTAACCACCATATTCATACCATAAACACAAACAAGCTGGAAGTAGGGGTTTTACCTCACTCGAGGGCCCTGAACCTGGGAAAATCCAGCTTGTCAGCCGTCGATTCCACCGATACTACGCGTTCTCTACCACACAATCAACCCTAGGTATAGCAACCATGAGAATTGCCGAGGGCACACCTCGACAATTGGCGCCGTCTGTGGGAACAGGTAGTATTGGGCTCACGGTTTCGCCGGTTTCATCATCAAGCGATCACCCGCCGATCGCATCTGCACAAGGTAACTCACCTACTACATCATCAAAAAGCAAATCACCGACCACCGCTGCAAATGGCAACTCGCCGGCAAGATTGACCAGCATCAATTCAAAAAGCGATCGCTCGCCAAAATCTCCAAGGAGGCTCACGCCGCACTCGATGGAGGCTCAACAAGCCTTTGCTAGACTTGAATCAGGTTTGGATATTACAGTTGGAGAATTTAACTTCTTTGTCGATAAAGATGGTGTGCATGACCTGTTAGATCCACTCGACATGGAGATACTCGACACGGAGACACTCGACAACGCTTCGACTGCAACACCATCCATCTTGGCCGCGACAACGTCACAGATCGTCCCGATCCAATCGCCAAGTGACTCTGCAACGTCCATGAACTCGCAAGAGTTCCATGACGAGGTGGCGAAAAGGTTTGGAAGAAGCGAGATCAAATCTGCCTACCGCCCAAACAACTCGATCAAGTCACTCGACAACATCATCGACTGCAACAACGTCGCGGGGAACGAGGAGAACATAGATGACAACATATACCTCGCCGATCTCAACGGCCCAGAAATCCATGCCAGCCACGAGATATTCACCTGCGACGCAGATAGCCTGGACAAAGCACTCAAAGGTCTACTCGATTGCGACAGAAACCCCAGCAAGCAAAGCAACTCCAACATGAGCCTGGATGACGACGCCGAATCCATAATGCGCATTAGCAACACATGGGTAGAAGATCGGGTGGTACCGTATCAGGTATACACCACGAGTACAACAGAAACGTCAGCAGCTGCAACATGCCGTCGACCTACAGAATACCCTTGCACAGTCACCATGCCTGACGGAACAACCACACTGACCATCACCGCTGAGATGGCGGAAAAAGTGAGCAAAGTAATCGAAAGCTGCACAATGCTACCAGCAAACGCAACTCCGGAAGAGGTATTGACCTTACAATACTTCCAGTGGCAAGAATCGATACGGTTGAAGAACTACCGAGCAGTACTCGAAGAACGCAAAAAGCAAGCCAGCATATCGAGTGCTCGGCGGAGAGCATTGTCTATGAGTTCAATAGGTAGAAACGACCCCGCGAATAGGTCATGATTCATAAACCTCGGAGACGCAGATCGTGCAGCGGTCACTCAAAACCTAAACCCAGCCTTTATGGCATTCGACGCGGAAGGAGTCCCCATACCTACTGATCTAGCCGGGGCGCTGATGACGCTAGGCACACCTATCTTAGAACAAACGAACCTCCTGCAGGAGACCCAAAGAGGGATCAGCACCTCCAACTGTACAAACAACTGACAATAGCAGCAAAAGCCATACAGCAACCACAAGCAACTCCAAGGAGAGATACGGATCGGGACCGTCGCAGTCGAAGTCCTGGGGGAAGGAGCAGTCGAAAAAGTTCACGCCGTCACCGTTCCAGCAGGAGCCACTCGAGGAGGTCATACATCAACAGCTCAGACTCGGAAGCAGAAATCGGGCCATGTGGAGCGCTATGCTTCACTCGACGGATACGGGAGGCTCGTATGCCCAAGAAGTTTTCGCTAGCTACTACGCCAAAGTTCAACTGCAAACAGGAGCCATCAGGCTGGTTAGAAGATTACAGGTTGGCTGTTGGATGTCAGCGCGGTACCACAACCACAGCTATGCAATACATATAACTCATGATGGAAGGAACAGCTCGCGATTGGCTCAAATCGCTACCCGAATCATACTACGATTCGTGGGAGCACTTCAAAGGTGATTTCATCAAATACTTCGAGCCTCTATGTGAGCGCCCCAAAACTTTTGAAGAGCTCCGGACCTGCAAGCAAAAGTCAGATGAATCTCTGATCGTACATACGGCGGTGGACCACCATCCGTAACTCAGTAGGCAACGTATCAGAAGATAGGGCAATCGACGCCTTCAAAAACAGACTCTGGAGAGAAGACTTCAAAGAAACACTTGGTCGAGAAGATCCAAAGACAATGGCGGCACTCATGGTACTCGCAACAAAGTGGGCAGACGGAGAAGACTCCGTACGAGGCACTCGACCTGTACCCTCACATGAAAATCACAAGGGTGGCAGTCGAGACCGCAGAGATAGCTACAGAGATGATCGAAGGCGCAAACGCAAGCATCGTTATCACGACGATGACCATCCAAACTTCATCGCAGCAGGCTTTGTCCAGCCAAGGGACAGCCGCGACCAAACTGACAGACGATCCGACGATCATTGTGATAATCGAGATCATCGTACGGACGACCGCCGAGGTAATCGAGACCATCGCACAGACGATCGACATGACAGTCGAGACCACCGACGCGACGGCCGCGATAGCTACATAAGGCCAGAGTGGCGCAGGTGAGCAGACAAAGATCCTGAGCACTCAAGCGAAGAAAGGATGGACGATTATTGCAGATTCCATCTTTATAAAGGGGACGATGGTAAGCTTCGTTCTAACCACTCGCTGAGAAATTGCAGGGAATTCGATCAACTTGCGATTGGACATATACTGCGACTACAAAAAGATGGACGTGTGGTGCCTGGTTGACGAGAGAGTATTTGAGGATGATGATGATGGTGATGATGAGTACTTCCCCGGCAACGGCGCCAGAAAACAGCTTGATGGCTACGTGTTGGTGAACCCCAAGAGGAAGGTTATGATGTAGACAGCAGAAGTTTTCCCTTGAGAAATCTACCCAAGGTTATCAATCCAGTAGGACTTGATGATCTATCGGAAGGTTGTTGATGTTGACTCCCCTGGCGCTAGGGAGTTTGCACCAACGTGGAATCTGCACAGACACAAACTAGAACTTTGCCCAACACGAAACAGAGAGGTTGTCAATCTCTCCGGTCTTGCAAAAACAAAGAGTTAAACGTATGGTGTGCAAAACAGCAGGAAACACAGTAAGTAACAGGAAACAGATGATTGCAGCAGGTTGTGTAAACAGTATGAGGAAATTGGACCAGGGTCCATAGTTCACTAGTGGTGTCTCTCTCAGAACAAATAACTAGCATATTGGGTAAACAAATTACAGCTGGACAATTGACAAATAGAGGGGCATAACAATGCAATACATGCCAAGATGTCTACTATGAAATCTAGTTGGGCATTACAACAAAGTACATAGACCGTTATTCCAACAGCATCTATGCCTAAATAATCCACCTTCAAGGCAGCATCCGCATCCCATTCAGTATTAAGTTGCTAACAACAGATTATTGCATGAAGTAAAGTGTGTAATGTAATCAATACAAGTGCCCTTGGACACTGCAACAATGTTTTATCCCTAGTAGCAACAGCACATCTACCATCTTAGACCTTTCTGTCACTGATCCAGATATCTAGAGACTGAACCCACTATCGAGCATAAATACCACCTCTTGGAGTCACAAGCATCTACTTGGCCAAAGCATCTACTAGCAACGGAGAGCATGCAAGATCAAGAGCACATAGATAAACAACTTGAATAAACATGGTATCAATATTCATCGGATCCCAGCAAACACAACATCTAGCATTACAATAAGATGATCTTGATCATGTTAGGCAGCTCACAAGATCTAAACATGGAGGCACAAGGTAGAGAGACAACCATTTAGCTACTGCTATGGACCCGTAGTCCAGGGGTGGACTACTCACGCATCACTCCGGAGGCAGGCACGGTGATGTAGATCCCTCCGGTAATGATCTCCCCTCCGGCAGGGTGCCGGGAAGAGCTTCAGAACTCCTCTGATCTGAGATTGACAATGACGGCCGCGACGGAACTTTTCGTGGAATATGATCGACCGTAATAGGGTTTTCGCGTCGCGGAGAATATATAGGCGAAGAGGCAGCGTCGGTGGCCGAGGGGGGCCACCACGCAATAGGAGGGCGCGAGCCCACCCTGGGCCACGCCCTAGTGTGGTGTGGCCCCCTGGTGGGTCTGCTCCAACTCCCCTTTGGACTCCGTGATCTCCTCGTGATATTATTGACGATGTCTTTTGTTTCGTCCAATTCCGAGAATATTTCCTTAATAGATTTTCTGAAACCAAAAACAGCAGAAAACAGGGAACTGGCACTGTGGCATCTTGTTAATAGGTTACTCCCAGAAAATGCATAAAAATGATATGAAGTGTAACCAAAACATGTAGCAATTGATATAATAACAGTATGGAACATCAAAAATTATAGATACGTTTGAGACGTATCAACGTGCACCTCCTCAACTAGTGCAGACTCCATCGACTACATCACAAGCACAGCCTGTTCAGGCATATCAAGCACCGCAGCAAGTACAACAAGCACAGGTATATTCCGTACCACCACAAAACTAGCCTACTCAAATGTATCCTGCACCAACACAAGTGCAACCGACGCCAGTGTACATGGTGCCAGCATAACCCGTTATGGGAACACAAATGGCAGCAGCCGTGCAGCAGATGCAGCAAGGAGATGAACAAAAATATCCCATAACTCGCGGGCAGATGAACATGATCCAGCGAGGACGTCCCTCCAATAGAGAGCAAAAGTTACACACTCGACACGTCAATATGGCGGTCATGGCACCCCCGGCTATCACAGATTGTTTGAAAGGATCAGAAACTCCGATTGTCTTCAATCGAGAGGACCATCCACCCGCAGTATATCGACCAGGGCATGCAGCCTTGGTACTCGACGCCCAAATCGGAGGCTACGCCATGACCAAGGTCATCATGGACGGAGGTAGCGGCCTCAACATAATCTTTGCAGATACGCTACGCAGAATGAACAAATCAGTCGAAAATCTGCCAAAGTCCACAAGTACCTTCCACGATATCGTCCCAGGCAAAGCAGTGCTCCTAGAAGGCACCATACAACTCAATGTTACGTTTGGAGATCCTACTCACTTCAGAACCGAGTCGATTGAGTTCGAAGTGGTCGATTGGAAGTCACAATACCATGCAATACTTGGGTGCCCCACTTTCGCTCGATTCATGGCCGTCCCACACTACGCCTACCTCAAGCTCAAAATGCCAGGACCAAAAGGAGTCATCACGATCAACGGGAACTTTCAAAGGTCAGATTCATGTGACCGTGACTTCAGCAAAATCTCAGAGATGTACGGGATGGAGCAATCACTCGCCGAGCTTGAGGTCTCCAATGACCATACACCTCTACCAGAAAGCAAGAAGATGGCAATCGACAGAGGGCTCAAGGCCATCAATGACGTGATGAAGCACAAGGGGCACCCGACTGAACCTTCAGAGACGGTCAACAGGTCGTCAAGTCACACTAGTATATAGAGGGGCGCATCTGCGTCAGTTCTATGCATAGATATGTAATAGCGCATAATGTCGGAAGAACCAGCAGGTTTCAGACGCACTCTTTTCCCTTACCAGGGTACCTAAGGGGATTGGAAGGTTTTTAATGAGGCGGCTTGCTGGTCGAACACATATTTCGAATAAAGATACATGTTCCTCCATATTTCTCATATATGCCTTTTATTGTTTACCCCACTCAAACACTCGGGGGCTCGAGCATAAAACCCAAACCCCACTCGATATACTCGGGGGCTTGGCCAAGCAGAAAAATTCAAAAACCCCACTCGATATACTCGGGGGCTGGGTCAAGCAGAAAAACTCAAAAACCCCACTCGATATACTCGGGGGCTGGGTCAAGCAGAAAAACTCAAAAACCCCACTTGATATACTCGGGGGCTGGGTCAAGCATAAAAACTAAAAAACCCCACTCGATATACTCGAGGGCTGGGTTAAAGAGAAAAACTCAAAAATCACACTCGACAGACTCAGGGGCTGTCACAATTATACGCATATAAACATTTCGCCACAAATACAAGAGTACATATTTACATTCGGAGAATGCCCCGATCACACAAAAAGTTTACAAGTTAAGAATCTGGCTCATCCTTTATATCCAGTACAGGACCAAAAAGCTGCTCCTTGCAGCAATCGATGAATTCCTCAGCAGCAGAGCGTGTCTCGATCAAATGTGATTGGGGTACAAGTGTGCCAATTGCAGGAGGTCGAATCACAAAATTTGGCTTACGGCTGCGGATGTAAGCCATAGTGGCATTGGACCCAAGAATAGCAAGCTGCATTAAAGATTCTTTGACTGAGTCTGTCACTCGAAAGATATCAATCAAAGGAAACAACCCTTGAGGCTGAGGCCCCGACGGAAAGAGCGCGCAATTTAGGCGAGTGAAGATACGCCTGCACATCTCGAGCACTTGGGCGTTTCGCCATACTCGATCCTTCAAAGTAACAAGAGTGCGAGCGTGCACCTTGTCCAAATAAAAATGCTGCCTGCCAGTAGTTGGTACCTCAACAACATTATCAAGGAGCCGATTGACCCTCCTATCTTCCTGCTGGGCATTAGGCACAAAACCTGCAAAAGGCCAAAGTTACTGGTCCAAGGCATAACGCAAAATATACAACCTTTTTAGCAAAAGCAGTATCATAAACTCACTCTCGAGTTGCCTGTTTATGTTGTCCATCTCGCCAAGAACATAATCCTCGCGCTGGGTAGCAAAACTCGGCTTGGAACGCAGCAGCTCCAGCTCGGCTCAAGTACTCTTGAGTTCTTGCTCTAGTTCACTCACTCGATTCTTCGCAAGAGCGAGTGCCCTCGTATCATTCCTTGCTTGGCCAGATGTTCAAGTACTAACACGAGATGGAGAAGGTCCACCAGACTCGCATTCTTGTGGCTGGTTCATAAAACGCAACATTCAGAAGCCCAGACACACGAAGTTGCAAAATTCAGGTGATTCAGCAAATTTCATTCAAGCAAAAGCACCCAAAAGTATATACCAGCATAAACATAAGTAGCAAAAGCATACATGCCAAGTTCGAGTAATCAAATTACAGAGTAAAGAGTTCCTAGGCCTGCGAGATGGATTCTGCCCTACTTTTACGCGACTGAGCCCTAACAGCTTCAGCTCGGCGTTCCATAGTCTGGACGCAGATTTCGCTCAGTCGCGTAGCTGGCTCGGTTACACCCCTGAATGATAGCTGCCTTCTATCAGGCTTTTTTGGGTAGTCCGATAGAGCACTGTCGAAATCGGCCTCTACACCATTGCCTAACAAAAGCCTGAGGGTGTACTCCGAGCCGCGTACCGTGAGTTCGCGGGCAAAATCTGCCACAATCGACGACCCTTCACAAAACGCTGCAGCGAGCCCTACAGCAGTCGATGGAGTGGTGGCTGTAGGACACATCCCTGCATGCAAATTGCCAAGGGTATTGGTCGCGACAGCCAGATCTCCCTGGGTCTTGGACAGCATAGACTCGAGTTCTGCGATTGCATTATCGAGTGACAGTGAATCACTCGATGTCCCAGCAGAAGTCGAGGCGCCTTCAAAATCTTCAAAGTTTAGAAAACAAAGGCCATAAGCAAAAGTTATGAAAAGGCCAGAGTATTGATAATAGCAAAATCAGAACACTCACCTTTGGCAGCGCGAGCCAAGCCCACCAGACGCGCAGCAAGATCCTTATCGCGGCGAGTGGTGGCATCTTGGGCGTCAACAAGTGCTTTCTTCGATTCAGATTGCTGGGTAGAGAGCTGGGTCTGCAAGTCCTTCACCTGTTTCTCCAGGTCCCCCGTACGCTCCTCAGCAGATTTTTTATCTTTTGTGGAGTTCACAAACATTCCCGATTAATGTCATAACTTCAAAAGATTTACCCTGCAGGGGTGTACAATGTTTGCCACGCGTACCGTCCGGCCCATTACCTAGCTTTTAGCTCTCTTCCTTGGAGAGCCGGCTGGGTGGGAGCGGTGTCGACTTCTCCCTCGTTAAGGACTTTCCAGGATCATCAGTGGCGGCACGACTGCCAGGATCACATCACCCCGCCCCACGGCCACTCATTTTCCTAATACCACACTCCTCATCTCAGTTCATCCCACCATCATCACGCACGCGCAAATGGAAGCCCGAACTAGAGGACCCTGGCTAGCCCCGCTCAGTCTTGGTTCAAGAGGTAAAGAACTCGCACTTAGGCGGCGAGAACGAGACAACCCACCACATTCCCCGTGGCCTCTCATCCCCGCCTTTACGCAATTTATTAACCGTCACCACATTTTCCATCACATCCGGCCATTCCATCAACTGTTCCACATTGTAACATCCACCGGACAATCTAAGCATTTACACTAAGCAGGGCTAAGCATATACATAGCAGGTATACTTATCTCGGTCAACACTTCAACCCTATGGATGTTTAGGAAGGATACAGGTAATGGCAACATAATTCTAATGCAACTAGTAGGATACTCTAGTCCAAGCAAAAGACATTTGGAACCGAATGCAATATTATAGTGGGGAAAATAATTGCGGAAATATAGGAGGAGACATGCTCAGAGGGGGGATTACGCTTGCCTTGTTCAGGGGGCTGATAATACGGTTCGTCAGGGTATTGCGGTGACACCCCGACTGATTGATCTATCGATGCATAAAACACCGGAAAGACAACAATCAATAAACACACAAGCAAAACAGGTGCAATGCACAAACACAGGATGACATGATAGTTTAATGCAACTGATGGAGCATAAACATGATCAACAGGTTAGATGAGTTGTCCCAAATCGTTTGGCAATATTTGGCACGAACCCATATCTATCTTAATAGTTTCTGTAGCTTAATCCAATTAGATCAGTAGCTAATCGTCCATCAAACATGCATGGACATGCTGTTTTAGGGTAGGTATTGATTTGCTGAGCATTTTGATATCAGAAGCACACTTTTCTGATTAATCAAAATTAAGTTATTGAATTTATAGGAATCCATTTTAAATCTGCCATTTTACTAAAGTGCAAGAAAAAGTTATTTCCAGGGTTTAGTTCAACATGAAAATGATGTTAAAATGTGTGGTTTAATCCACTGATCATTTTGATACCTTATTTGCAATTTTTGGATCAAGATTTAATAAGTTATGAATTTCCTAAAATCCTTTTATTTTCTGCTATTTTAGTTATTCTAATAAAACAGCAACTAAATTAATTTAGTTGGATGTGTGAGTTATACCAATAGACTCAATTTATTTTTCTGTACAAAGTGGTATATTATTTGTAATATTTGGATAAGTATTTTAAAAGTTATGGATTTTAGAAGTTTAAACAATTTTCTGTCTTTTTATTCTTTTTCCAGAAATGCTACCGAAACGTTTTCCACCCAGGCACTGGCTACCCAGTGCCACTGACCTGTGGGGCCCAAGGCCACGGTGGCAGCCACGCCAGCGCGTGGGCCCATGGCCACGTGTTACCGCGGCGAGGCCGCTGTTCGCCGGCGACGGCACGGGGCGCGCACGGCGGCGAGGATTCCGTGCCCGCGCACACGCGCGAGTGGTGTCTACGGGCTCTACTCGCGGAGGGCTACACGATGGTGGCGGCGCCGCTAGCTAGAAGTCACTGGAGCATCGCCGGCGACGAGCTACCGCGGCGAACTCGGGCGAGCTCCGGCAGAATATGGCTACGGGCGTGCATTTGCGAATCAAAGAACACGGGGAGGGGCGCCAGCTTACCCTTGACGCGTGCGTGAGCTCGGGAAGAGCGGAGGTGGACGGAAGCGACGGCAAGCTTCCTCGAAGTCCGGCGGCCATGGTCGGAGAAGAATGGCTGGCGTCGGTGATTTTGCGCTCCTCCGGTCGATTCCTTCGACGAGGAGGGAGAGGAGGTCACGGAGATGCTTCTGGGCTGCTCGTCCGGGCGCGGGGAGAAGCAGAACGGCGGCGATGCGTCGGCGACAGCACGGCCGGGTTTTCGGGCCCGTGGGGAGAAGAGGGAAGAGGATGTCAGTGTACTGGAGAACGCGAGGGAGCAGAGGAGCACGGGGAGGCCTTCTTATCCTCCTCGCAGGGGACAGAGAGGAGGGGGGGTCCGGCAAGGAGCAGAGCGTCGTGGGGGGGGGGCCTGGGCGGTGCGGCGTCGCGTTGTCGACCCTGGCGCGCCCGGCGGGTGCGGAGGTGAGAGACGATAGAAGTTTGCGAAAAACCCCCTGCGAACCTTTCCTTTTTTCTGTTTTCTTCCTCTCCTTCTTTTCGGGAAAATCAGTAAAACATTTAATTGAATCACTTAGGCAACTTCAAACTTTATGAAACTTGGTGGAAAATTCTTATTTGCCACAAAGCACCACTGGTAAAATTTGCAGGTCATTTGGTTAAACTTTTCACAACAAAGTTGTTTTCGTTTGCCTTATGGCATAAATGGAAAAACCAACATTTGAAATATTTAACAATTCAATAATATTTCTAAATGTGATATTTTGGTTCCTTGTAGCTATATTGACAAGTTTAGCCACTCCCCAAGAATTTTGGTTGACATAACTTTCTCAACAACCTTGGAATGGAGTTATAGTCATTTGTGGCTTTTCTCTTTCTTATTAATGTGGCCAATATTTTCTTCCTCCAAAATTTATCAACATTGGTAGGGAGGTTCCCAACATCATGGTGAAACAACCCATACCCTTTTGTTTGGGAATATGAAGGTTTTGAACGTCATTTGAATCCAAATTGGATGGAGCCAATTTGAATGGTTTTCCTTTTTAAAACAAAGGCATTTTCTTAAGTTTCCAAAATTATCAATTTAACTCTTGGAACTTCCTGGACAATATAAGATGCCAAAGTATTTTTGTTTTGCAAGTTTAAACACTTTCATTGATTTGAATTTCGTTAAGGCAAGTTTGGCATTTGTTTTTAAATGGTGCCAAACCAATTGTTTTATTTGTTTAGCAAATTAAAATGGATGCCATGATGCAATGGAACACAAAAGTGAAAATTTTACCCACATTTTTAGGTTCACAAAATTTCGGGTTGTTACAATCTTCTTCATCGGAATCAGGTTCGTCACCAAGGGAGAAAACACCCAGTCGAGAGGTGTTACTCGAAGTAGCAGGAGGACGAGAAGCCAGAGGGGAAACAGTCAGAGGATGGTTGTTAACAGGAGAAAGGATACCCGAATTACCAGTATCCCTCTGCTCATCCTCTATACTCGAAGACTCCGGAAGAACCAAACGCTGGTGCTTAGGCTTGCGAGGGCCCTACTCAGCATCTGATTCGTCTGAAGCATCCGCCACAACCTGTTCCACCTCTTCCCTTGTTTCTTCTTAGGGATTATCCTGAGGGGTTGAGTGGGCAGAGGCAGGGTCAGCAATGGGCAGCTTGGGTTCCTCCTGTATTGTCGTCTCCAAAGTAGGCCCGGCTTCGGGTAGAGGAGGAAGAGAGGTGGCAGTCGAGTGACCCTATGCAGCAAACACAATTCATAATCATAAGAATGAAAGCAAAAAGGACGCAAAGGCAGATGGTGAAGCATAAAAATGGCAAAAAGAATCACTCACTGCGGGTAAGGCCTTCTCTGGCCCGTAGGGGACTTGTGGGAAGTTGAAGTCGATTTTTTCAGAAGCTTTGATGCTCGTGATCTTCTTCACCTGAGCACTGAGCTCCTTCTGCGTCAACTCGGTGGTACTCATCCTAGTGTTGTCGAGTGGACCCTCATACTGCCACATCAGGTGGGCACGAAGGCGCATGGGCCACACTCGCATTTTCAAATAGGTGCTGATCAACTGAATACCAGAAAGACTCTTCAGCAACTTGCCAATCTCATTCAGCAAAGGGGTGGCTTCTTTGGCTTTAGCGGGAGAGATAGGGTGATCCCAGGCCACCGATTTCTTCGGAGAATTCTCAATCGAAAAAGCCGGGAGCACCACCTGGTCGACTGGCACATAGAACTATTTGGTCCGCCAGCCTTGGGCAGAATCGACTGTCTTCAAGCTAAAGTAATGCGAATCACTTCGCACTTGGACCTGAAATCTACCTACCGGGCAACGGCGTTTACCCCGGCAGTTGTGGCGCACCTTGAAGATATGCTTCCACAATGCCCAGCTGGGGGACACCCCCAAGAAACACTCGCATAGCACCATAAAGCAGGCGATATGCATAATGCTGTTGGGAGTAAGATCATGAATCTGCACGCCATAGGCGTACAGTAGCCCTCGCACAAAATCATGCAAAGGGAAAGAGAATCCGCGGGGAAGGAATTCAGCGAAGCAGACGCGCTCGCCGTCACGAGGGTCAGGGCGTACCTCCAGACCTGGAGCACGCGCGGCCAGCTGGTCAGCTGGCGGCAACCAACCCTTCTGACGGTACTCAGAAAGGGTGTCCTCGGTTATGCAGGATCTCATCCAGTCGCCTGGGATCTTCAAAAGCGCATCGGCAGGCTCACTCGCCATGGTCGCATCCTTCCCCTTGTCCGTTGGATCGGTGGCGGGGACAGTTGCAGCGGCACGCTTGATCCTCATGGCGCCATCGCACAAGGGGCAAAAAGCAAGGAGCTTGGGAGGCAGAGCAATGGTGTGCGGTGCGCAAGGAAGAAGAGGAACAAGGGAAACGAATGGGAAGTAAATTAAAATCTTGCATAAAAACTGCTACTTATCGCACAACGCAAAACTTCATCATAACCGTCCGTACAAACGTGCATAGCATCTGGCCGTGCACGTGGCGAGCGTAGAGAGCAACCGTCGCATCGCACGTCGCCCACTACGCTACGTCCGGTCAAATCAAAGCTGAAACGGCGTCTTCTGCGGTCAAAAGTCTGAACATTGGGCCCACACAGACACGTCTTGTCAAAACGATGAGCGCACGCCTAAGACGTCACAAATGACGTCAGGGACAGAGACAACGTCCACGTTCGAATGGTGGGTTTGAGACTACAATCGACAAAAGGATTCGACTGGCAAAGGTACTCCCATGGGAGCATATCAAAAATTTCTTGCGATTGATCAAAAAGGAGCAAAATTATTGAGATTATCCTCTACTTCAAACGAAATAAAGCATAATCTCGGGGGCTACTCCCATGGGAGCGCTGACGCGCTCCCATAGATTTCAAAGACAAAATATGTCGATTGACAAAAAGCAGTATAGAAGGATGATTTGAGATTGTCCTCTATTGCAAGACAATAAACCACAATCTCGGGGGCTACTCCCATGGGAGCGCTGTCGCGCTCCCATAGATTTTCAAAAGAAGGTAAGAAATTCACTCGACTACAGACTCGATTAAATACATTAAAGTAATTCGAAATCTTAGAATCATACTTCATAAATTCCCGGACTACGCCAATCGCGGATGTTTCGGATGCTGCATACGCAAATGCAAAGGTAAGACCCGCTGAGCAATCGAGCTGGGCCGAGTGATGCTCCAACAATGTTTTCCCTTGAATTTTTCCGTGTCAACAGACATGATGAAAATCCTGACGGACGCGTTAGGTATCAAAAGTTAAACTGCAGAACGAATCAGTAAGACCTACAACGGCCTGAGTCGAGTCTGTCCAGTATGTTCCAGCTTCGAGTCCGGGGACTCGAACCTGATTGAAGGTTAGTATGGTTTTGCCAAATGTGCAGTTAACTGAGCTCGATTTTCGAGTGAATCAGGCCTACTATGTCAATATCCCTAGGCAAAAGTTTCAAAAATGTTCCAGCTTCGAGTCCGGGGACTCGAACCTGATTGAAGGCTAGTATGGTTTCGCCCAAATGTGCGGTTAACTGAGCTCGATTTTCGAGTGAATCAGGCCTACTATGTCAATATCCCTAGGCAAAAGTTTCAAAAATGTTCCAGCTTCGAGTCCGGGGACTCGAACCTGATTGAAGGCTAGTATGATTTCGCCCAAATGTGCGGTTAACTGAGCTCGATTTTCGAGTGAATCAAGCCTACTATGTCAATATCCCTAGGCAAAATCTTTCGACTGCGTTCCAGGCTCGAGTCCGGGGACTTGAGTCTGACTGAAGACTAGTAAGGTTTTGCTCAAATAAGCAGTTAACTGAGCTCGATATTCGAGTGAATCAGGCCTACTATGTCAATATCCCTCCGTTAGCATACACATACAATCGAAACAAATCAGAGCTTGAAGAACTACATCGGGTCAGAAGAACAAGTTCAGAAGACTATGACGTGCATGATGAAGGGAGCACATGCTCGATTCTTCGAGTCAAGCAAGTACTCGGGGGCTAAGGACGAGGTTATACTCTGTGGGTAGCCCAGCGTAAGGGTACCTGGTGCACGTAATGATCAAATAAGCCCAAGGATTAATCGTATCCCACGAAGGAAGGCCCGAGACGAAGAGTGCTTTCCAAGTTAGATCAAGTTATAGTCGGTTAAGACTTTCCATACATGTAACCTTGGTCGGTTATGTTTCGCGAGACCCATCCTCCTATATAAAGGCTGGGAGGGTGATCGATCAAAGGGAGGAATCCAGAGCCACCAAAAACCTCGACGAGATCAACAGCTCGTCGAACCCTTGTAACCACCATATTCATACCATAAACACAGACAAGCAGGAAGTAGGGGTTTTACCTCACTCAAGGGTCCTGAACCTGGGTTAATCCAGCTTGTCAGCCGTCGATTCCACCGATACTACGCGTTCTCTACCACACAATCAACCCTAGGCAAAGCAACCATGGGAATTGCCGAGGGCACACCTCGACACAAAGGGACCTTAAAAGTAGGTCCATAGTCAAGTTCCCATATCTCCTCTATGTAACCATAGTATGTGTCCTTTTGCCCATTCTCGTCTGTTGCATCAAAGCGGACACCACTGTTTGGTTGGTGCTCTTTTTATCTTGGGCGATCGTGTAAAATGTATTCCCATTTATCTCGTACCCTTGGAAATTCAATACAGTCGAAGATGGTGACGCGGCCAACAAGTAGAGCTGATCTCCGACAGTTTTCATGAGCTGTAATCGCAACCAACTGCCGAAGTCTCCATGTGTTTTTCTTTAATCCAGGAGTCAGCCTTCCCCGGGTTCTTGGAGCGTACATAATTCTTGTGTTCCTCGATATACGGAGCCACGAAGGTGGAACTTTGTAGAACTGTGTAGTGTGCTTGAGTTAAAGAATGCCCGTCCCTACATATCAGTGCTTTCTTTCCTAGCGTGCCTTTTCCACTCAGTCTCCCCTCATGCCGCGATTCAGGAACACCAATCGGCTTAAGGTCAGGAATAAAGTCAACACAGAACTCAATGACCTCTCTGTTCCATAGCCCTTGAGATGCTTCCTTCTGGCCTAGCACGGTTATGAACATATTTCTTCAAGACTCCCATGAACCTCTCGAAGGGGAACATATTGTGTAGAAATACAGGACCGAGAATGGCAATCTCGTCGACTAGGTGAACCAGGAGATGCGTCATAATATTGAAGAATGATGGGGGGAACACCAACTCGAAGCTGACAAGACATTGGACCACAGCCTTCTGTAAACTTGGTAGAGTTACTGGATCGATGACCTTCTGAGATATTGCATTGAGGAATGCACATAGCTTCACAATGGGTACTCGAACATTTTCCGGTAGAAGCCCCCTCAATGCAACCGGAAGCAACTGCGTCATAATCACGTGGCAATCATGAGACTTCAGGTTCTGGAATTTTTTCTCTGCCATATTTATTATTCCCTTTATATTTGACGAGAAGCCAGCCGGGACCTTGATACTGCTCAGGCATTCAAAAAAGATTTCCTTCTCTGCTTTGGTAAGAGCGTAGCTGCTTAAGTATTGACGCCCTTTATCCGTCTGCTTGTTGTATGGGTCTTTCATACGTTGCTGGTCTCCCGTGCTTCCGGTGTATCTTTTGTCTTCCCATACACGCCCAGGAAGCCTAGCAGGTTCACGCAAAGATTCTTCGTCACGTGCATCACGTCGATTGAAGACCGGACCTCTAGGACTTTCCAATAGGGTAGCTCCCAAATATAGATTCTTCCATATGGGTACGTGGTTGTCAGCGTCATTCGGAACAGATAGACTGCCAGGACCCTTTCCAAAGATTACTTCTAAATCCTTGACCATGTCATATATAACATCACCATCAGGGAGGTTAGGCTTCTTCCGGCGATCTGCCTCACCGTTGAAATGCTTGCCTTTCTTTCTTACGGCATGACTGTTCGGAAGAAATCGACGATGCCCCAGGTACACATTCTTGTTTCCCAAATGTATACTTTCAGTCTTATCTAAACAGTGCGTGCATGCATTGTATCCCTTGTTTGACTGTCCTGAAATGTTACTAAGAGCAGGCCAATCATTGATGGTTACGAACAAACGCTCGTAGGTCAAATTCCTGTTGTTTGTGCTCATCCCACACACGTACACCTGGTTCGGACCACAACTGCAAAAGTTCATCAACTAATGGCCTTAGGTACACATCAATGTCGTTGCCGGGTTGCTTCGGGCCTTGGATGAGCACTGGCATCATAATGAACTTCCGCTTCATGCACAACCAAGGAGGAAGGTTGTAGATACATAGAGTCACGGGCCAAGTGCTATGACTGGAGCTCTGCTCCCCAAAAGGATTAAAGCCATCTGTACTTAGACCAAATCTTAAGTTCCTTGCGTCATCTGAAAATGTCGGGAACTCTCTGTCGATTTTTCTCCACTGGGACCCATCGGCGGGGTGTCTCAACTTCCCGTCTTTCTTACGCTCTTCTTTGTGCCATCGCAACAACCTGGCATGCTCTTTGTTTCTGAACAGACGTTTCAACCGTGGTATTATAGGAGCATACCACATCACCTTAGCAGGAACCCTCTTCCGGGGGGGCTCGTCATCGCCCTCAACATCACCAGGGTCATCTTGTCTATCTTGTACCGCAGTGCATTGCATACCGGGCATTTATCCATATTCTCGTACTCACCGCGGTACAGGATGCAGTCATTAATGCATGCATGTATCTTCTGCACATCTAATCCTAGAGGGCAGATAGCCTTCTTTGCTTCGTATGTAGTCTCGGGCAATTCGTTATCCTTTGGAAGCTTCGGCTTCATTATTTTCAGTAACTTCTCAAATCCCTTGTCAGAACAACCAGTCTCTGCCTTCCATTTCAGCAGTTCCAGTGTGGTACCGAGCTTTGTGCTGCCATCTTCGCAGTTTGGGTACAGCAACTTTTTGTGATCCTCAAGCATGGCCTCCAACTTTAGCTTCTCCTTTTCTGTATCGCATTCTCGCTTTGCATCAGAAATGACCCCACCAAGACCATCAGCGGGCTCATCTGATGCCCGATGTTCACCTCTTCTTCTTCAACGTCTTCCATACAGTATCACCGCATTCCTCAGGGAACATAGGATAGTTGTCATCATCCTCCTCTTCTTCATTGTCTTCCATCCTAACCCCTCTTTCTCCGTGCTTGGTCCAACAATTATAGCTGGGCATGAAACCTTCCGAATCACGTGGTCTTGAATGGTTTCGGGTCAGAGTACTCCCTGACGTTCCGACACTTCTCACATGGACAAGGCATAAAATTATTCACTTTGTTTGCCTCAGCCACATCGAGAAATTTATGCAGGCCTGCAATAAACTCGGAACTGCGTCGTTCGCCGTACATCCATCGCATCCGTGCATCCATCTGCATCATATAATTAAGTTTATCAAATACCATTACAATAACATCTTGAATAGTGAAATGACCACCGTACATCGACACGTGCAATATTTCTGTATCAATTACAGATGAAAAGGATAAAGTTGCTAACCTCGGTGTGGGTCGGGCATTTCATCGAACACATCTTGTGCGTGGCAAAGGAAAAAAAACTAGCACCCACTTCCCACCAATCCAGAAAAAAAACAGAGGAGAGAGAGGGGGTGGGTTATATATAGGCAGGGGAGGGTATTGGTCCCGGTTCGGCACGAACCGGGACCAAAGCTCCGCGGCACGCCACGTGTCCGGCTCTGGAGCTTTGGTCCCGGTTCGTGCCACGAACCGGAACCAATGCCCCCAACCGAACCGGGACCAATGCCTTGGCAACTCGAACCGGGACCAGTGCCAGGCATTGGTCCCGGTTTTTAACTAAACCGGGATTAATGGCTTGTTCGGCTCTAGACGAAAGGTGGTTTTTCTACTAGTGGCAGTGCATGCTCTGACAAGTGCTTGTCCAATGGTTTGAGCAGGATGTATATGTCATTGATATTACTATCTCCGAGGAATTCTTGGGTGACTTAACTTGTCCTGTTAGTTCAAGTAGAAGCACAAGATTTTAACGTTGCAAGACACATTGTTTTCACGACATAAGCTCAGGGACGCCTCCGTGACCCAGTTCTCATCGTGGGCAGCGTAGCTAGTACTCGCTCCGTCCCAAATTAGATGACTTCCATTTGTCCAAATATGGATGTATCTATACTTGTAACATGTCTAGATACATCCACACGTGGACAAATGAAAATCATCTAATTTGGAATGGAGGGAGTACTACATAATGCAATATAAACCAGACATATTGCTGACATGACATGCTATAAACCGAGGAAAGAGATGGTGATAAAATACCATGATATTGTAACATAGCATAACCCAAGAGAAATTTCTACTATGATTCTTACAAATAAATTAATGAAATTATTTGAGATATCACATCTATGATTACGATGCACTACAAAAAAAAGAAGTTTGGATTCGGTGCCTAGCGGTTGCACGGGAGCATGTCGTGCATCCTAGGCGGGGGATGGTGCCACCACCCAGCTAGCCCAAAATCACAAAACTAACTCTCGGACAAATGTTTACCTCAAAATGAACCGACTTTGAACTTTTAGCCGAAACTAACCTTTTTTTAATTACCGCTCAACATCTTGGCAGTTAGGTCTATACCGTCTAAGGGCTACCGCCGGAAACAGTGACGGTACGGTTCTGGACACTACATTAAGTACGTTTGCTACCCTCAACTATACAGAAACTCCAGCAGGTTGAACTTTTTGCATTTTTTCCTGCTATGTTATCTTTTACACATTGCGGTTTTTTCTTCCACTTAAATTTCATTTTTGTTTACTGCTATGTTATCTTTTACACATTGCAGTTTTTCCTTCCACTTAAACTTTTTATATTTTTTCTTCCGCTTAAAAGTTTTTGCATATTTTCCTGCCATTTGGCTTTTACAACCTTGCAGTTTTTGTTTTTCGCTTAAAAGTTTTTGTATTTTTTCTTGCCGAGTCATAGCTAAAAGAAATATGTGACACTCTAGGAGTTCAAACATACGATCCGTGGTGACAAATCTCTCAAAGTGCATACGTAATATAGTTTTATATATAAACTTAAAAAATATGGCTGACCACTTGATGTGGTGGGTAGACAAAGTCCCTTCTTGCCACGAAATAATGAGTAAGAATCACTACAAAAATACGAACTATTCATTTTCAATTATTTATTACAAAGCGAAAAATGGTGCCATATAACATATAAAGGACTACGATTTTTTAGCTGTTTATTACACAGCCAAAAAGGACTGGACCATATAACATATAAAAGGACTAGTGGTTTCTAGGTATTTATTACACACTGGAAATAAATACGCCGGATAAAATCTAAAGGTCTACTTGTTTTTCTAACTATTCATCACACCACAAAATAAGAAAAACGCTGTATCTATACTACTATTAAAAGAGCAAACTTGTTGGGATACTTTAAATCTGTACCGTTCAAATATCTGATCGACGCTCCAGATCGTCCCAATGTTTGACAACTCAACAATGTCCAATTTTTCCCGTTTTACCCTCCCACCAAATCACATAATACTACTAAATTGCCACCGTACCCGTTCGTTCTTCTATTTCTCCACTCCCAAATCAGGACCACGCCTAGGCCATCTACGCCGGAGACTCTGGTCGCCCTCCACATCGACGGAGACCACCGCTCGGCCATTGGCGCCCCGCCCGCTCTCGGCGGCAGCAAGAAGTCGCGGCGCCGCCACGCTCGCCGGTCGTCGACTCGCCAGCCTCGCCGTTGCGTCTGCGTGCAAGTTGCACGTCCGTGCGTGCACTGCTCCCGGTGGCTGGCTGCAGCACGGCGAGCTAGCGTGAGGACGCGGTCGCTGGCGGCAGCACCCGTGGCGGTCCTCCGCGTTCACGAATTGCTGCCCGAGACGGCTCCCCTGTACACCTTCCTGACCTTGGAGATGGCGAATCAGAGAGCAACGGCGTGAGGCTGGCGACGCGACACCGCGGTTGAGGTGGTGCGGTGCGAGTTTGGCCGGATCCGTTCCTCTCCGTCCATGCCCAGTTATCGCCGTCCCCATCCCCTAGAGGCATGGTCATCCCCGTGGAGTATTCTCCTAATCTCCTTCCAAAACGATGCTCATTTTCTCTTCCCAATCCAATCTATACTCCTGTGCCTCCTACAGTTTCTTCTCCTTCCAAAACGATGCTCATTTTCTCTTCCAATCCAATCGTTCTATACTCCTGTGTCTGCTCCAGTTTCTTGTGCAAGGCAATGCCCTCAAGGTGTTTGACGAATTGGGGAGTGGTTGTTTTGGGAGTGTTTCTGCACATGGAGTGAGAGCTGAATCATCTGAACCTGATGCTTCATGCTTGGGAGAGCTTTTCTTTGTGTTCGTACCTGGGAGTGTCTGTCAGTCAGAAACTTGTAGCTGCCCCGTTTGCTGGTGCGCTTCGTCCCGTAATGTTCTTGTTTTAGCTTTTTGTGAGTTGTTTCTGGGTGCTTAATTCTTCGGCAGCTAAATGATGCCTTCCCAGACTTATGTTTGTTTAGAGTTTGGACTATATCTGGTTATAGCTGGTGGATCCCAGCAATTTCCTTGTATAAAAAACGTTGTAAGTTCTGTGGCATTTTAGCAATAAAAAGCTAGGCCGGAGAGCCTTTTTCTAAAATAAAAAAATCCATCGATCACCCAGGTTCCAGCAGAGAAAGCTTTTTTTTGTAGATTGTTTTGATATCTTGCAGCATCACTCGAGCCCATCAACAGAACTCGCTGAAAGTAACTGAGGCACATTTTAGAGTATTTAGATGTCAGCATCTATTAGCTTTGATTGTTTTGATATCTTGCAGCATCACTCCAGCCCATCATCTAGGACCGATGCAAAAGCGTAAAAGAAACAATCCATGTAAAGTTTGGTATGGTCTTTTCTACTTATAAATTGTCCCTTTAATCGTGAAGACGTGCGTTGCACGTACATGCCAACTAGCTTCCCAACAGAGATGGCATCGTCGGGGCGGAGCTCGCCCACGTGTACATCTCCTCTGTTCGTGTCCATCACGGATGCACCACTGGCTTGACAAGCTGCTGGCCGAGTGACCATAGGATAGGATTTGTGTGACCGAGGTGTTTCCACACCGCAACGCCGACGGCCATTGACTTGCACCAAAAGAAATAATCCATGTAGATCCTATAACGTCTTTTTCTACTTATAAATTATCTCATTTAACTGTGAAGACGTGCGTTGCACGTACATGCCAACTAGTAAAATATAAAGGACAACATGTCGTTAGCTATTTATTACACAATAAAACAAAATCGTGACTTATAAAATAAAATATTAAAGGGTTTTTAGTTATTCATTACACGGCGGATTTTTTTACGCTGTATAAAATATAAAGGACTTCGTGTTTTTCAAATATTAATTATAAAAGGAAAATTGCACCGATAAAATGTGAAGGACTATGGGATTTTTAACTATTTATTACACAACGGAAGAAAAATTGCGACTTATAAGATAAATCATTACAGTTTTTTTTGCTATCTACTAGATAATAAAAAATAAACCATGTAAATATAAATAACTATACTTTTTTTAATTATTCAGTACACCACAAAATAAGAAACGCTTTAGAAAACCGCCAATATGTTGAGTGGTAAAAAAAAGGGTTAGATTCGGCTAAAAGTTTGAAGTCGGTTAATTTTGGATTAAACTTTATTCTGAGTGTTAGATTTGTGATTTTGGCCCCCACCCATGACGCCCCTGTTGTTCGCACAACTAGCAGGGCGGCCCTCGCAAATGCGAGGGCATCATTGTCGTTGCTATATAATTTTCTTCTATTGGTATGCGAGGTTATCACTTACTCATGTTAGTGTAAAATTAAGAAAGATATATGTTGTG
The DNA here is from genome assembly GCA_947311845.1 of Poa pratensis. Classification (NCBI taxonomy): domain Eukaryota; kingdom Viridiplantae; phylum Streptophyta; class Magnoliopsida; order Poales; family Poaceae; genus Poa; species Poa pratensis. Next base: position 37,792,161 of record CAMZMU010000041.1, on the reverse strand, counting down.
GTCCATAAATTCATTAGGATCCACTTGTGAGCAATGACCAAACTACGCCTTTTAGATTATTATTTTCCCGGCAAAGAAATAATTCTTTGATGTTCTTTGATTAGAATTGCAATGTAATATTACTTCGTAAAGTAGTGAAATAAAACTAATTATCCTAGTTAAATGGTATATCAACTAAATGTACAAATAGTCATTGTAAAATGTGGAGGTATTTATTCCGCTTGCTTACCTAATATGTTCTTGAATATGTGACGATTCCACGCAATTTTATGTATGTGATTTTCAGACTTATGGATTGTCCCTAGCATGCAAGTTTTATTTTTAGAAATTTTAATATAAATATATTCTTCAAAACTCTAAATGTACGAATATTCATTGTAATTTGTGTAGGTAATTATTCGTGTCGCTTACCTAATATGTTCTGGAATATGTGACAATTTCCCGGATTGTTCGTACCATGCAACCTATTGTTTCAAAAAAAAACTATCTTCTTCAAATTTAGAGTGGATTGAAAAAAATAGATCATGATCAATTCACGTGGTAATTTCTACCGATCTTCGATATGACTAATCAAGGCTTTGTGTATGCCTTAATATGTACCAGAGATTTGTTGACATTTATTCTTCTAGGACTTCTTTTCTTACATCGATATAGAACTTTCAAAAAAAAAATCTGATCACACTTCACGCCAAGACGCATGAACAGCTGAATCATTCAGCGTTCCAATCCTCACCACGAATTCTCCTGAAGTTCAATACCTAGAGTAGTAATTTACCTGTAATTAAGTGGATCATGGTTACACCTGCATTATGCCCTCCCTAATGCTGTAATGCATGACTTGTCTAACCATTTCACTATTTTAATGGTTGGTCCTATGCTAGGATATTTTAATGCGTCGTACATGGCTTGCATGTTGTAGCTCGTGGCCGTGTAGCCGTTGTAAGCCTGCGACGCTGTGTTTCAGGCGCCAATGCTTGGGGTCTCTAGCATGTACGCCTAGTTTTTTTTGGAGGCTGACATCACACGGACTCAATCCCTACCTATCTCGTTGAAAAGTTGTCCACGAATAAACAACTCTTTTACCCTCGGCATATCTTGACTTATTTGTTATTGAGGATGAATATATAACGTGTCAACCGGAACTCTGTACGGTTACGTAAATAATAACTTTCATTAAATTCTAACCACACGTTTTAGATCTAACTGTCCAAAATAATTAGGATGGTGTGGATCAACTTAATGTCTCGAAAAGTAACTCATTTTGCTTTTAGTATATAATAGATGTGAATAGTTGTGCGCACAATGTGAATAGTCACCTTGTCAGCTATAGATACATTGGTGATTAGTTGTGCGCACAATGTAAATACAATTTGCAAACATGCAATTCATATCATCGGTGCAAACTACAATGATGTCGCCTAAACCATCAAGCTCAAGCATGCACAGATCAAGCATGCATCATATCATCTTCTTCACATCAAGCATGCACTTCATTTCTATAACACCCTCTGACGGGCACTATGCAGATCTAGCGTCTCTCGTATATACCACATAATATCGATACTAAAACGTCCACCAAGCACAGCATGCACGTTGAAACATACACGAGCTATGCGGGTGGAGTTGAAGTATCATGCAATTTCCGGTAGTGAACCTTTCTTCCAAACTATGAATTTAGACCATCAGTATTGCTATTTTTTTACTGAAAACTTGAAAAATCACATATATATATATATATAGATTGTTCTATTATAATTTTATTGGGTACTATGAATATACTATAATGGTGTAGACTAGCGGTCAAGCTTACATTTTAACGATCATGTTCATATCCTAAACATCATTTTTTAATGACCTGCAGGGAGTAATAAGTTAATTTGTGATTTTCTTCGCTCTAAGATGATTATATCTGTACACCCTTACAACAGCATGAATTTACTGCAGTAACGAGTCTTACTGAATCGGAGTGTATGTAAACTATTAGATGTACCATGTACAGACAGTGCTAGTGGCTCCTGGGCACGTTAGTGCTGTTTCTTAATAAATTCAAAAAACTATTTTAAGAATTCAAAAAACTGTTTTAAGAGTCCAAAAATATCTGAAATAAAAGTATACAAGTACAGATAACACATTTTGTACGTTGAAGTATCGTAAAAAAAACATTGTATTTTAAGGTACACAAAATTGTGCAATGTAGGGAAAAACTGTTATTTTCAACTTTTTCGTAGCCACAATCAAAAATTTGCAGATACATAGAACACATGTGTATGTATCCAACACAAATTTGATTTCTTCAAACTAAAATTTAACATTTTCTATTTTTGTGTGCCACGAATGTGCGTTCGTATCATATATCCTTATATATATATATATATATATATATATAGTAACAGGTGTAAAGTCAGAGCTGCATGTGGTCTAGCTACAGTGGCTGTGTCATGCCCGGGCCCCGAACCAGGGGGCATGATCGAGGTCTTACGGATCATAAATGTTCAAGTCAATCGAGGAACAATTCAATTCGTTCGGTCATGGCATCTTAAAGGGCTAGAACAACTTGTCTCACCCACGATCCGGGGGATCCGCCTGCAGTGGTTTTGGAGCACTAATAAACTCTTTACCTGAAATAATTATCTACTCCGTATTTTTCTATCTATAATCGGATGAACACCTTCCTTTTCATAGAACAAAGCCCACTTGCTTTGCATGATTTTAGCACAAGCAGCAGCATTACCCGACCACCACTGTTATTTCCAGTAGGAGTATTCTAATCCGCCCGCGCCATCTCGTTCCATGATTTCCACTGCATAGCAGAAATGATCAAGACTGCCATCACAGGAATGTAGCTGCGCCATTGTACTTTGGTGAAAAATAATAATGATTTACTCCATATTACTGATAATATTAATCACACTACAATGAATAATATCAGACCACAGACGTGCACCGTCGCGTGCAGTTACAGTTAAAAAATCGAACAAATATAATGCTAGTTCAGGACGTGGCACTTCTTCCTGATCTCTCCCTGAGCCCCGGTGAGCACGCCGACATTGCCCATTTTGATCATGGACTCGCTGAAATCCCTGAAGAACTCGGCGTCGAACTTCCCCGTGGCGATTCTCTGGACGTAGTCCTTGGTGGTGTCATCGGTGAGGAGTGCGGCGTCAGAGCGGAAGAGGCCCCTCCGCTTGGCAACGTGGCCGTAGTAGCTGGTGTCGAAGGTCCTGTAGCTCCCGGGGTCCATCTCCGACAGCATGCTCCGGTCGTCGAGGCTCTTGCACTTGAGCCTCAGCTTGTCGGTCCTCGCCGGTGGCGTTGTAGAGGCGGTCGGCGTAGGACGGGCAGTGCGCCGTGCCGAGGGTGTGGGCGCCGGAGAGGACGACAAGGTCCTTGAGGTTGAGGCCCTTGGATGCGAAGATCTTGGCGAGCAGTGGGACGTCACCGTAGGCCGGGGGAAGCTCGTGGCTGGCCTCCGTGGCGCTGGACGCCCTGCCGTCTCTCCTGCCCAGTGCCACCGGCCAGGACGGTCCCTTGGCCAGTACGACGGCGTCGCGGGACATGAGGGTGAGCACGTCAGCGCAGGAGACGATGTCTGGGCAAGCGGCCTCAATCTTGGCCTTCACGCGCTCCACGGAGCCGAACCCTCGCAGGCTCTTGTTCGGCTTGGCGTCCTTCTCTGCTACGTTGTGCTTCGTGGAGTCGAGTAGGACGGAGGCATCACAACCCTGCAATTTAAATGTATGAGCGGGATGCTTACTTATGAGTTTAATAAAGCGTTTAGTTTGTCGAAAAATTGTAGCTCATCATTCTTCAGTTGTCATGAGGAAAAATGCAATCGACAGAAGACAGGAACAACATACCCGAACGAAGCAGTCGTGGAAATGGAGCCGGAGGAGGGGGCCGGCGAGGCTGGGTGCGGCGGCGATGATCTTGACCATCTCCTCGCGGACGATCTCCTCGACTTGCGGGCATGTCTTGCTGTAGAAGCCGATCTGCAGCTGAGCCACCGCTGCGGAGCTAGCTGCCAGAACAAGCAAGGACAGAGGGAGCAGCAAAGACCTCATCGTCGCCATGAAACTTAACCAGCAGCTACACGATCAAACTAAGCTTCAACGATCGCTGTGTGGCTACAGCAAGAATGTTTCTCTTGGGTGGATGCTGTCAGCATGACAACCTGGTTGCTGCGTATGCAGATGCATGTGCTAACCTCCACCTCTATGCAACCGCGCCTCAATTATCAAATACAAGCGCGTCTAAGCGAACCGGTCAATACAGGGAAAATGGGAAAAAATAATAGGCGGCAACGATCGAGGCCAGTTCATGGTCAGTGTGTCCTCCATGGTAACATGGCATGAATCTGTGACCTGTCTCTTCAGCGGAAGGGAGGCAGTTATCCGATTTGGGCACTAATTGCATCAGAGGAATAACCTCATGTGCTTGGCCAATCATCTTTGTGTTGCACTATGAAATGATATGGTACTTAATGGCAAAAAATTATCTCTTTTGGCGATTATCGAGCAGTGTACGCGCTGGCTCATTTCGTGGTCTATTCTTCAGAGACAGAAACACCATGAGTTTGTTTACAGCGGTGTGTTCACGTTTCGAGCAGGTGGCAAAGATAATTTTACCCCACATAAATGACGGTATAGTCTTCTGTCGGCCCTCCACCCTCATAGGTTTGATATGTGTCAAGCTTGACTATGTATTAGCACACTGTGACGTGATCTGAAAATACATAGTTGCTCAGTCACAAAAGGAACCATATGCATATCGAACAAATATGGAGAATAATGTTTAGTCTGAATCAAGGACAAGTCCTCAGTGCAAACAGCAGACATGTAGCACAAGTACTACATGATTTCAGCAAGCATGTTGTACAAATATTACATGCTCTCAGCCCAAAAGTGCAGCGCAACGACATCAAAACAAAAAAACAATCTTTTACGTGAAAAACACCTCAAATTGAGGGAAAACCCATGGGCCGAACCCACTGAAATCTTCATACACCGTTATCAAATGTGAGATACAACAATCTATTATATAGAGAGCACTAAACGTCTTGGACCTGCGAAATTGGAATAATGCCACCAAATATGGTGGAACCACTACCCGAATGAGTCAAAATAGTGGATCTGGACTTCAAAATCTTTTGTTTAGAGCACCGGGTGCTTGATCTCAAACTCTTCCTTCAACCTTTTCTATTTCATTCCCTCTTGGTTTTCTTTCTTTCTTCTCCAATGGAAGCTAACATGAGATTTTCAGCACACTCCACCTAGTGATGGCTGGATCGGAGGCTTAACATCCCATAATCTAATGTGAATCGATCGCCAAAAGGCTCTTGGTCATAACCCTAAGGGGTTGTGGGCCTTTTCACCTGTTTAGGTTGCCTAAAAGGCTTCAAATAATAGTCATATCCTCATATACGAAATTAGGAGGATAACCAAATACCGCCTCGACTCATGAGGGGGCATTGCCATATACCCGCTACATTGACGCATGCTTGTAGCTTCTCGGTTGGTAATATCTTAGTCATCATATCTGAACCATTCCTGTCGGTATGGATCTTCTCAAATTGTACCAACTTGGAATTGACAACATCTCAAATCCAATAAAACCTCACATCACTATGCTTGGTTTGATATTGAAAAGTTGAATTGTTGGCAAGATGAATATCACTCTAAATATCATTAGAAAAATTGTATTTGTCTTTCTTCATGTCAAACTCTTGCAAGAAGTTCTCCGATATTTCCTTGCAAGCATCAAGCACGACAATGTACTGTGAGATTTTTGGTTGACAATGAAACACATTTATGCAATCTTGATTGTCATGACATTGTTCCCCTACATAAGTCACGTGTAGGTATTAGAAGTTGACGTCCTAGAATCTTCACCTCCATAGCCCTACAATACACAATCACCACTTCCAAAGCATAAGAACAATCTGGAAGTTGTTTTGAGATACTCGACAATCCACTTCACTTCATTACGGTGAGCTTCGCTTGGATTTGTCATGAACCGGCTAAAAAAACCACCGCATAAGCAAATATCATGCCTATAGTGCACATCATGACATATAGAAAACCCAGGTCGAGCGTTCGGGTTTATCTAAAAATTCAGAATGGCTAATTTAGGTAACTTTTTTGGGTTTTCAAATTGACACCCTATTGTCATGAAAAATTGGTTCCGAAAAATCCGGGCACTCAGAATTTCTGGTTTGAGTTCATCATGAAGTTTCCAAAAATAAACAATAGTCACGGTCAATCCACGCCTCCACGGCTCTTTGTGGCCTCTTTCGTGCAACCTTAAAGAAGAAGGAGGTTGTCGGCTGAGTTGCAGGGAGCGTGTGTCGCGTTGGGGAAGTTGAACGCATCGTTGTCATCACATAAGGGCAAGATGAGGCGTGCAACGATTGTTTGCAGGTGGCAGAAAAGAGAGGTAAATGTAGCACCGTAGATTGGTTTCTGGCTTATTCGTTCAACATGCTATTTTTACCGTCTCTAAAGTCACTTTCCACCCCGATCTTTGACTTGCTAACAAACAAAACAAGCATGTTCCAACTACCATACATGGAATTCAATGTTTGCACCTCATCCTTAAAGTTTAACTTCATACCTGATAGTTAATTTATATGGCACTAGAAGACATTCAAGTGCTTAATCACACATGTGTCATATAAGATTGACAAGTCTTTTGATTACATAGGCCATGCTCATAATTGTCTTCCTCTCATACATTGAATCCAAATTCTGCCACATCTCTTAGGCATTTGAGTGTTTTGTAACATTAATTGGGCTTTTTTATCATTCTATTGGGAAATTATCATAACTGTAGCGTGATTTAAAAAAATCACAGTGTAATCAATTTTAACTTTAAGACCACTCATGTACTAACTCCAAGGATCGTTCCTCAATTGTGGAAATAAACATATGCAACAAACATATATGGAGAAACTATGTTCTGTCTTAACCTTGGACAAGTCTTGGGTGCAAACATCAAACATGTAGTCATGTAGTACAAGTACTAGCTGATTTCAGCAAGCAGGTAGTACGAATACAGTGTGCTCTCAGCTCAGAAGTTAGTAGCACCAATCTTTTATGTGCAAAACCTCTCAAATTTGAAGGAAAAACCATGGTCCAAAGCTACCCAAATCTTTGCCTACTATTATCAAATGTGGGATACAACAAGTTCTTCTGTAGTTAGAAAACACTAGAGGATTTGATACATCAAGATATTGAAGATTTTGATTCAACAAAACTTATTTGGGGCACAAGTTATAGGGATTGAAATGATCTCATCAAAGATGGCGGAAGCAAACCTTGAGGGATATATGGTAACAATTCTTAACTTCACAACCTAATGGGAAACACCAGGTGATTGATGTCAATTTCTTCATTCAACTTATTCTCTTTCCCTTCTATCTTAGCTTTCTTTCTTTTTCTCCGATGCCTAAGATTTTTTCACTTCACCTAATGGTGACCGGATATTGGGAGGCTTAACATACACAATCCTTCATGTGCAAAGTCCAAAATGACCGTTGGTCATAACTCATAACCCTAATGGGTAGTGAGCTCTTTCACCTTTTCGGTGTGCCTAAAAATATTTCAAATATCCATAAGCTCGTAACCCACGCATGAGAAGGACACCAAACAATATTTTGACCTTTTGTTTATACTTATGGTTATGGCAGCTATGTGCATCCTACTTATGCAGACGATAGGTGTAAATTATTATTGATTGAATCTTCTCGACGCAACCTTTCGAGAATAATAATAGCGCTATTTGTGGAAAAAAAATTGTGTAATGCATAATGCATCGATTGTCCAAAAGAGTACATTTGCAACATAAGGATAAAAATGTGCAATTCATGAACTGAAAATTCTGGCATCTAGAAAAGGAACGTAAAATATTTTTTCTACAGGTGTCAATATGTCCTGGTGGTTCATGCATGGTTTTATCCACTTATAATGGGGAGTAACATACACTAGTATATATCTTACCTACAATACTAGTCTATGTTACTATGAAAATCATCTGTAGCTCCCGAACTCCACCGATCCCGCTTTTTCAAAAAAAAAAATCTTTAGGTCTCCAAATTTCTGAATATAATCATACAACTTTATATACATGTCTAGTGTGTAAATTGTTATCGAAATGTTTTTTTTTCATTTGTGGCCTACACAAAAAGACAAATGTTTAAACAAAAAATGTGTTGATTTTTTTTGCCTTTTTAGAGCCATTGATTGTCATTTTTGTGTAGCCTACAATAAAACATATTACCTAACAAAACTCTACTGACATATAGATAACATGTGTATTTATACATGTAATTTTATTTTGAATTTTTAAACGGTAATATACCATTTTCGAATTTTTTTTCCAAATACCAAGAGGTGCTCGGGAGCCAAAACACCTCACTCGTGTTACTATTTTTTATAGTGCATTGTATCATAGACGTAATATTAGATAACTTATTTTATTAATTTCTAGGAGTCATAGTAGCACCTTTTTTTTGTTGTGTGTTAGGCTATGTTACAATATGATGATATTTCACCACTCTCTCTTTTCTCATCTAAGCAATATGTCTAGTTGACATTGGCATGATAATAGAAATGTTACCCCACCATGAGAGCTGTGTAAAGGAGACGGTGGGCTTCAATATACATGTATATTAATTTCTGTCCTGAAAACCGTGCATCTTCATCTTGCTAGACAGTTCAAATCTCGAGCTTCTACGTACTTGAACCAAGAAGACAAGTTTAGAATTCCACAGGGATAGTAGTATCATTGGCATATACAGCCTGCCCAAATCATTGGCCAAGCACATGGCAGATTATGGCACTATGGGAGAGACTATTCTCTTTGGTGCATAGTATATCCTCTCGCAACCATAACCCAAAATTATCGGATAACTGCCGTCCATGTCTGATAAAGCTAGCTCAGAGACAGATGATAGATTCATGCCATGTTATAATGATGGACGGTCGACACGGTCATGAACTGTCCTCATCGACATCTTATTTTCTCCCCTTGTTCCACCGCATCGAGTGTTCGTGTAGCCGCGTTTGCTCAGTTTGATTGATGGCTGAGGCGGTTGTGTCGAGACGGTTGTTAGCACATGCCTCTGTATACACAAAACAGCTGGTTGTTGTGCGTTGACATGTACCCAAGTCTACGTAGCTGGGACGATGTGTATAAAACCGGGGAGCTGCGAGGACATACACACATCATCCACCACAAGCTAGCAGCAAAACATTCTTTGTTGTAGCTAGATACATAACCGAAGCTTATAATCTGATTGTGGAATTGGTGAAGTTCCATGGCGATCAGGTCTTTGCTGCTCCCTCTTGCCCTCGCGGCTGTTCTCGCAGCTAGCTCCGCAGCTGTGGCTCAGCTGGAGATCGGCTTCTACAGCAAGACATGCCCGACGCCGAGAAGATCGTCCGCGAGGAGATGGTCAAGATCATCGCCGCCGCTCCCAGCCTCACTGGCCCGCTCCTCCGGCTCCATTTCCACGACTGCTTCGTCAGAGTAAGCCGTGCTTGCTTGTCCTCTGCTGCGGTCCTGCTCAGGGACACACATTTCGGAAAGAGGAAATTTTCCTGAAATTTCGTTTTTTCCCAGACAAATATTTTTTGATTTTTCGCGTTCAAATTTTGTCAAATTTAAAGTAAATTTGAATATAGATGAACATAGTTTAAATTAGAACCGAACATAGTCCAAAAAATTGGTAAATTTAATTACGATAGCCATCAAATTACCGAAATTTCATAGAAATTTTGAACCTTGCTTGCTCTGCTTCAAGTGAAACATATGCTTACATGTGCATTCATGTAACAAAAAAATAACAGGGATGTGACGCCTCTGTTCTCCTCGAGTCCACCAAGGGCAACGTGGCGGAGAAGGACGCCAATCCGAACAAGAGCCTGCGAGGGTTCGGCTCCGTGGAGCGTGTGAAGGCCAAGCTCGAGGCTGCATGCCCGGGCATCGTCTCCTGCGCCGACGTGCTCACCCTCATGTCCCGCGACGCCGTCGTGCTGGCCAAAGGTCCCAGCTGGCCGGTGGCGCTGGGCAGGAGAGATGGCAGGGCGTCCAGCGCCACGGAGGCCAGCGCCGAGCTTCCCCCGGCCAACGGCGACGTCCCCCTGCTCGCCAAGATCTTCGCCTCCAAGGGGCTCAACCTCAAGGACCTCGTCGTCCTCTCCGGTGCTCACACCCTCGGCACCGCGCACTGCCCGTCCTACGCCGACCGCCTCTACAACGCCACCGCCGACCCGTCCCTGGACAGCGAGTACGCGGACAAGCTGAAGCTCAAGTGCAAGAGCGTCGACGACAGGAGCATGCTGTCGGAGATGGACCCCGGGAGCTACAAGACCTTCGACACCAGCTACTACGGTCACGTCGCCAAGCGGAGGGGCCTCTTCCGCTCCGACGCCGCGCTCCTCACCGACGACACCACCAGGGACTACGTCCAGCGCATCGCTACCGGGAAGTTCGATGCTGAGTTCTTCAGGGACTTCAGCGAGTCCATGATCAAGATGGGCGACGTCGGCCTGCTCACCGGGGCCCAGGGAGAGATCAGGAAGAAGTGTTACGTCCTCAACTAGCGTCCGTTGATTATTTGTTTGTTTGAAAAATCATGTTGATTGTTAATTGTAAGTTGCAACCGCACGAGATGGTGCGTGTCTGCAGTCTGATGATTTTATTCGTTGTAATTAATTACTAAGTATAATTAATTATCGTCAGTGATGTGGAGTAAATATACAATTTCGTCAGCAATGCCTAAGGGTTGACATTATACAATGCTACTACTCCACTCAAAAAATAAAAATTACCATTCATAAAACAATGCTACTACGATGCCTGTAACGGTAGTCTTGACCATTTCAGCTCCGCTCTAGGAAAACCGGATCGTGAAACAAGATGGCGCTTAACAAATAACAGCGGTGTCTGTGTCATGCTTGCGCTAATTAATCATGCCAAGTAGACTAGTGGTTATAATGGAATCCATGAAGATGCATCACCGAACGACTTCAATTGTTCGTCGATTGACTTGAACAGACGACCTCGACTGTCTCCCCCTTGTTATTTGTAGCAACATGCAAGCATATTTGACCTCCATAATCTGTCACGGTAGCTAGGCCAGCTGGAACGATCATTTACTTCTCCCAAAATGGAGAGTTGTGCATTTCTATCCATCTTCCGAATATTACGATTTGTCCATAGTTTTTTTTTTCAAACTTGTGGATATATTTTCGTGCTAAGTTCCGAAAATCGGTTTGAGATAGCATGGTCAAATTTTGAGTTCCCGATGTTTCACATATTCATTCTTTCAATCAACCTATATATATACATCGGGTCAACAGACCTATCCATGGTTATTTAGAATCTCTGGCACGGTCTACTAGTGCCCGTCACTCGAAGTAGTTTGTCTTGCGGCCTAAAGTTTACCAATGACTTTCTTGGATGTCACTGGTTTCCAAAATCAGTGATGGGCCCTTGTTGAGTTAATTTTACTTCAATGAACATGGTTCACCAAAGGGCATGGAGGAGATATGCCGGATGATTGAGCTAGGCAAGGCAACTCTGAACTCCCACATCTACGACGGCTCGCACCAAAGACCATTTCAGATAGTCCCACATCTGTGACACAAAGTGAGAAGGAAAATGTGCGTAAGGCACTCATATTCTCAACCTCCTAAAGGAGTGGTAGAAGAAGTTCTGACCCACACATGACACACCACAAGTAATGTGGCACTATAGTTCAATGCATGAATATGCCTTCTCACATTTTACTAGAACGTATTTGGTGTATGGGCCGAAAGCCCACCAAATGACATCACGAAGTATATAGAAACCGGAGTATTCAAATATGTTTCACAATCGAGAGAGGAACGGGCTCGACGAAAAGCTGATGGATCCTGTCTTTGTTGCCACTACTGAATGTGTAGAGGTCACTTTTGTCACGGAACAACAAGGTCATGCTCTTGGTGAGGTTGGTGACACGTTTTACAAATGGTAGCAGCGCACGCCGGCCAAATCTTGCCTGATTGGTAGTTTTCCATGCATCTTCAACCAGGTTCTCTAGAACGGCGATAGCTACCTCACTTGTAACATGATGCTCATTGATATAGCTTTCCAGGGAGCTAGCCACGTCCAGTTTGTTCTTGCCGTGCTATGTATGACCAATCACACGTTTGGTTAGTTACTCTGTCAGTTTTACCTTGCAAAAACTATTTGGATGCAATCGAAGCACATGTATGTATACCTTAAATGCTGCCAAATCATCCATAAAACGTGTCACCTCACCGCAAGCCATTACCACATCAGGGTAACCAGTTGCCCACTCGAATGCTTCATCTGTTACTTCGTCTCCCATACCAATGAGTGAACCAATGATTAGCGCTGGTGTACCCGCAGAGATGACCGAGCACTTCACGTGATCTTGAAACGTTGGTATGTAACTGCTGTGGAACCATTCAGATTCTTGTTGGAAATGCTTGCACAGGTTTTGGAACTGAGTTCGCACGAGGAGGAGAATTTTTAGACCAACATAATTCATTAATGAACATAGATATTTAAATTTTGACTGTAGACTTTATCCTTTATGTATACGTACCGCTTTCCTACAATAAAGAACACGACACTTGTGATCTTGTTTTAATTCAATCTCAAACCGTCTGAAAGTATTCATACAGCTCACATAGTACTTCTTCAGGTACTCTGGTAAAAGAGGAATAGCACTCTCATTCCATCTGCACATGTATACCGCAAGGTAATTTAGCTTCGGGCAGTTTGTACAATATATATGTACTACTTCCTATTTCCTAAAATGTATGACATATTTTGATGCGTCATGACAAGGATTTATCAAAAAAAATGTCTATTAACATATGATTTATGTGAAACAGAATCACACACTCATAAGTATTATTTTTTAGTATAAATCTGATGACATTTATTTCATCACATAGTAACTAACAAAGTAATTGTTAGGAAATACCCTGTATGAACGAATCAAAATACGACATGCATATATTATTGAGAAGATGAACCCAAGGATATCATTGCTAACCTTTGTATCGCTTCATTAAGATTTCGACCCTCTTCCAAGGTAGCATGCATATCAAACGTGTCATCCAGTAGGGATGATAGGACAAATAACTTGGCAAGAATTATTTGCACAACTCCATATTGTTGTTCATAATGCACAGTGTAGGACCAGAAGTAGCATTCAACTATACGATCCCGGGAGTAGCTTAGTCCCACTTCTTTATATAGGTCATTTCCCCACCTACAATCACCATCAATTCATCGTTAATTATTTCCATGTACTTCTATTTATCTTGATAGGGCTCACATCGATACGCGATCTATTCTTAATATAACTAAGTCTATGCACACATATTCTAGAAATCATACCGACAAAAATCTTTGAGCTCCCGCTGGTGAAGACGCTGCAGAAGATTGAAGTCGAGCTTCGCAAGCTCTAACACGGACGGGTTACATCCTTGCTAGTGTTTGTATTCTTGGATATGGTATCTCAAGGTTTCGTTTGATTTGCTTAGATAAAGGGTACTTAATAATGCCCCTGATGGATTCAAGGTGTTTCCTTGTGAAATAAATTGCTTCATCAAGTTTTGATTCACCATGGATTGAAAGGTAAGCAGCATTGTACAAACATAATAGCCCCCTTTGTTCAGTAGTCACTATATCCGTGTTGAAACTCCCATCATCGCCCTTAAATTTATCGAATACATCTGCAAGAAAAAGGGCATGTGAGAAGTTTATTTTATTACCTCTTAGTTACTCCCATGTGTATCCTCTACATATTGTGTGTTCCACCATTAATGTTTACATGTTTTTCCACTTTCTCCAATACGCTCTAGTTTAGCTTTGGTCAAAGTTAGATTTTGCATAAATTTTAACTTCGAACTAAGATAAAACACATGGTAATTTGAGATAAAGAGAGTACTAATCATTAAATCATGTACCCGCACGAGCTTTTATTAAAAAAACACAGGAATAGCTAAAGTTTGTTCATATGAGTTTCGTGTGTGATTATTTCTAGCAGTTCCACGTAAGAGCTGTTTTGAACATAGTTTTAAGTTTTGTTTTCCATATTTTGTGTCACGATGTAGTGGGATATCCTTGGTAATCTCCATAGGATAGCAATATTGGATACCAAATTAATTACTGACAAGGTTGCATCCAGAATGGTGGCAGGGGATCGAAGGTGGTCTGCGTCCGTAATAGCGGAGATTAACCCCCAATGAATCCATTTATTTGGCCATGCTTGGTGTTGTTCATATTCTGCCCTGTCCAATAGAGGCTGACTAAAATATTGTATTACCACGATTGGAGTTATCAATTTTGTACTATAACATTTACACATAATTGAGCTACATCTTTTCCATGCATGGGTTATAAGTTAAGAGCTTCTCGGAAGGAAAAATGGAGAAACAACCATTAGGGACACAAGAAAAATCGACACATACAATTAGAAAACTGATAGAAAAGCTTATTACAGTCGAGTTTATAGTTTTTTTTTACAGGCACTATCCTAAAATTATAGCTTGTGTTTTTTATGTGCTAGACAGTGCACGGTATACTTTATATATCCATATGATAACCTTGTACTAATGACCTATTTATCAAAAAATATTACCTATGTTGTATGCCTTCTGCACCCATATATACATCAGTTTTGTTAATTGTTGCTTTTATATACATGTTCAAAATGATTGAAATAACATTTGTACGAAAACTGTTGGGATCCAGGTGGCTATAACCTATAAGATACTGACCGTTAGATGAGAGACTCGTCCCAAAGGGCTAGAAAATTCCCTGGGGTAATGTGGGCTAAATCCCAAGATACAATCCTTCATGATTGCAAATTTTATGGTCGTTCAGATGACAATTCTGATACTAGTCCCAAATGAAGGACTTGGAGCCATACTATGTTAGCAAACTTATAACATGTGAAACGTATAGATGCATTATGCATACCTTGAGATACCCAGAATCCATGCTCTCTGAGCAAGCGAAAGCGGAGAGCAACCTCGTAGAGGCTATCGCTGTTGAATTCAGTCTCGTGAATTTCCTTCATCTCCATATTGATCTGTTCTTGAAAGAGGTGATCCATTCCGAGGCGTTGCAGTGTATCAAGTAAAGTCATCTTCTCTACTACACTACCTTTCAACGTCTTAAACAACTTGTGTACGTCCTCCTTCAGTGCGTCCACTTTCACCCTCATGCATTCTTCCGACATCTGCATGCATGCATATAAACAGATGTGTTAGGATTAACTGAACTAATGCAGAACGAAAATACACTTGCAGGAATCAAGATTAAAGCTAACATGGGGCGCTCCTAAGAATCTGCCCGTGAGTGTAGGATTATTGATCCCAGCGTAGCTTGTCGTCATAAGTTCACTACCATGCGCGGCTAGCTTGCGAATAGGGGGATAGGCAATAAAATGCGGTGGCGATCGACCGAACGAAGAAACATGAAGTTCTAGTCTGTGCCACAGACTGGAAATATGATTTGATATTATTTTTTTGGAATTACCCACTAGTAGAGACAGGGCATTTCGTCCAACCCCTTTAGTCCCGGTCCACTTACAAACCGCGACAAATGGCCAGGCCACGTCGCCCGAAATAGCCCAGGCGCCCCTCCCCCTTTTGTCCCGGCCCGTGAGGACCCTTTTGTCCCGGTTTGGGATACAAACCGGGACTAAAGGGGTCCGCGGCCCGCAGCGGCCAGGTCCCCCCCCCCCCCCCCCCTTAGTCCCGGTTTGTATATCAAACCGGGACAAAAGGGCTGGCACCCCTATATATATGCCAGCACCCTCTCCACTCACTCTGTTTTTTTCTGGTGGAGGAGGTGTGGTTTAGTGCTATTTTTCTCTCTCCTTCATATGCACTCAAGGTGTTTGATGAAATGCCTGTTAGAGTGATGCCATTTGAGTTCACACAATACAAACATGATATGAGGTGTCCGAGCCACACTTAAGCTTTCACCTCTTTATTTCCACTTGTCCTAAAAGGTTAGCAACTATTTTCTAGTCGGTCACCGTGCGGTACTAATTTTAGCATCGTCATTGCATTTGATATATAGTTGTATGATGCAGATGAGCCATCCATGGATGTACGGCGACCGACGCACAGCCGCTTACAGAGCAGGCGTGCATTCTTTTCGCGATGCGGCCGAGGCGAACAAGCATGGGGGTGGCTTTATGTTTTGTCCATGTGTTAAATGTCTGAATGTGAAGGATCACACTAACTCAAGAGTCATTCAGAGCCACCTGCTTCGGTCCGGTTTCATGCCCGGCTATAGTGTTTGGACCAAACACGGAGAAAGAGGGGTTATGATGGAAGACGGCGATGAAGAAGAGAACGATGACGACAACTATCGATCTATGTTCCCTGAATACGCTGATACCGCAATGGAAGACAATGAAGAAGAAGGTCAGGGCGAAGAACGGGCACCAGATGAGCCCGTTGATGATCTTGGTCAGGTCATTTCTGATGCAAGGCGACACTGCGACGCAGAAAATGAGAGGTTGCAGTTCGAGCAGATGTTACAGGACCACAACAAATTGTTGTACCCAACTTGTGAAGATGGCCAGAAGAAGCTGGGTAGCACACTGGAATTGCTGAAGTGGAAGGCAGAGACCGGTGTGACTGGCTCGTTATTTGAAAAGTTGCTGGTACTAATGAAGAAGATGCTTCCAAGAAAGAACGAATTGCCCGCTAGCACGTACGAAGCAAAGAAGCTTGTTTGCTCTCTAGGATTAGACGTGTAGAAGATACATGCATGCCCTAATGACTGCATCCTCTACTGCGGTGAGAAGTACAAGAATATGGATAAATGCCCGGTATGCACTGCATTGCGGTATAAGATCAGAAAAGATGACCGTGGTGATATTGAGGGCGAGCCACCCAGGAAGAGGGTTCCTGCCAAGGTGATGTGGTATGCTCCTATAATACCACGGTTGAAACGTCTGTTTAGAAACAAAGAGCGTGCCAAGTTGTTGCGATGGCACATGGAAGACCGTAAGAAAGACGACAAGTTGAGGCACCCCGCTGATGGCCGGCAGTGGAGAAAAATCGAGAGAGAGTTCGGGGATTTTGTAGGTGACGCAAGGAACTTATGGTTTGGTCTAAGTACAGATGGCATGAATCCTTTTGGGGAGCAGAGCTGCAGTCACAGCACCTGGCCCGTGACTCTATGTATCTACAACCTTCCTCCTTGGTTGTGCATGAAGCGGAAATTCATTATGATGCCAGTGCTCATCCAAGGCCCGAAGCAACCCGGCAACGACATTGATGTGTACCTAAGGCCATTAGTCGATGAACTTTTGCAGTTCATTATGATGCCAGTACCTCATAAGAATCTTCCCATCAGAGGTTACGATCTTACTGACGAGCAAACCGCGGCGGCCGCAATGGCCGAAAAGATGCGCATTTTGCAAAGATGAAACCCAAGCCCGCCCCGGTATACACTGAGAAGCAAAAAACGTGGGCACGTGATTTTCTGAACACAAAATCGCAATATGAGTTGCACCATAAGCCAGAGGACTATGTACGCACACTTCGGAAGGAAGTGCAGAAGAGCAAATCAAGTAAAAGTGCAAGCGAGAGTAAATCAGGTAAAAGTGCAAGCGGGAACAGAAGGGACGTTCTCCAGCTCGGAGAACAGGCCAAACAATCAATCACATTCCTCAAGGTGTTATCCGAAAACGTTCCCCAGGTGCTGCAGCAGGATATGGAAGAAGCTGTGAAGTTGGCGGCCTCTATGGGTGTGACTGTTGCTGAATTGCTAGGTTCCCAAGACGACAAGTTACCCAAGGCTGATGTTGTCCCTACATATGTCCCAGGGAAGAATTTGGTCAGCGAAGAGAAGTTGGAACAACTGCCAACACATATGCGGAATTTGCATGACTGGTACTTGAGTGTGGTAGGGGGGTGGGGGCAGAACAATGATCGTGGCGAAAGTCCCACATGAGTACTTCTTCCGACCCGAAGAGGTCCATGTTGACTTTTCAGAAATCTTCCAGTTATACAATTTCGACGCCCTCGACAAAACTCTCATGTGTTGCTATTGTCTGTAAGTTGTTGAATTCATTGTCTACATATAAGTTGTTCAGTTTTTCAGTTGTTCAGTTCATTGCATGTAATTATCCTCATTATATCTTTTTGTACTCTATTATGTAGAATGAAGATCCGTGAATGTAAAAGAAAGATCTATAGTGTTGGGTTCATTGACCCAGATAAAGTACATATATATTCGCTAACGACGAAACCCGACGAGACGGCGGATAACCTTCTAAGGTTTTTAACGGAGCAACATTTATGTGACCACATACTGTTTCCTTACAACTTCCAGTGAGGGTCTTACTCTGTTGTACACATTCACTTTTGCTTACTCGATGTTAAGTGTAATTGATGAATTACTGACGTATATATAAACGTGTGCAGGTTCCACTGAATTCTGCTAGACATTCAAATTGATAAGGTAATAGTTGAAGTTATGGACCCATTAAACAGACACCTGGAAGAGTTCCGCGACATGCAGGACATGCTCCAGAGGTAATTTTCGCGCTATATCGGTCTCTTTCGTTGATTTCATGAGATATCAGGTAATGAATAACTCATTCATTAATTAATTTTCTTTGCTGGGCAGGGTTTGGAGACTGTTCAGGAGTGTGGTGACGGGTTCCTTTAGTGAGAAGCTGAAGTTTACTCCGGTCATGGTAAATAGTACGAGATATGTCCGCGCATCTCTTTAATTCTAGTTTCAATACAATTATGATGCTAGATTATTATTTTGATTGAATTCTATTCTCGTAAAGTGCGCGAGGCAGCCACCGGGGACGAATCTATGTGGATACTACGTTTGCGAGTTCATTCGCACATTTACCACTGAGCACAATGATTATAGACTCTACGTAAGCAATACATTCACAACATTATTTTATTACCGTCACTTTTTGTTATCATGATTGATGTTCATATTGATCTCCTTTTCTTATATAGTTCGACAGAATGCAGGAACAACTCCTATCAGAGCAACGCCTACTAGGAATTGCAGAGAAACTGGTGGGATTTTTGATGAAAGAGATGGTAGACGACGCCGGAGAATTTAGTGTGAATAGGCGCTACTGATGATCCCTGGCCGTGTAATCGAATAGACGGGCTCTAGTCCCGGTAATTGTGATCTCCATGTAACTATCAAAATTATATATATTTGTATATGCTCGATCGTAAGACAAGTTATCTTATATATATGCACGAACGTGTACGGTATGTGGTAGCGTAGAAATACCGCTAAAAGAAAACAATTATCTTTGTATGCTCGAAGAAAGAAAATAAAAAAACAAATAAACCCTAAAGAAATAAATAAAAGAAACCCTAAACCCTAACCCTAAATAAATAAATAAAAGAAACCCTAAACCCTAAACCCTTTAGTCGCGGTCCGTTATACGAGCCGGGAGTAAAGGGGTTGCCCCAGCGCGCCCCGCAGGCGGCCACGTGGATGGCCTTTGGTCCCGGCTGGTAACAGGCCCGGGACTAAAGGTTTGCCCTTTAGTCCCGCTTGTCCTGTCCCGGTTCTCGAACCGGGACTAAAGCCCCTCACGGGCCGGGACAGAAAACCCTGTCTTCACCAGTGTACCGCGATACGACGCATATATGAAAATCAGATTAGTCTGACGCAACATTGGGCATCTCTTGGACTTCGGGCAACGTATACAAACCGCACGCTAAAGTGCCTTATAGCCCATGCATCTCGATTGTTACTGTGCCTTCGAAGCATGGCGGCACAGGAGGGAGCGGGTTCAACTGGATTCTAATTTTCCAGTACGAGATTATCCGGTATCTGCTAGCTAGAGTTGCTCTAAGGGAGAGGAGAGGTGAAATGCCAGCGCGGACGACGGCGAGGAACGTGGTGAGATGGGCATGCATGTGATGGGTTTTTTTGTGGTGGTGACCGGCCGGCGGGGTGGATATTGCCTCAGAAGACACTACATATTGTGTCTAGTTCGGAGAAGACCGCCCCAAATTATGTATATACACATACGTTTACATACATACACATGTACCTGGAGTTCCTGTGGCTCGTATTTGATGAAGAAGTCTTTCCACACGGATGGCTCGAATCTACAGACTCTCTGGGGATCCGCTGCTTCGCCAGACGCCATCCGGATTATGTGTGCAATCTCTCTGTCTTGTGCAGGCGCTCGGGGTGTTAGATTTGCTCTAGGTTCTGGCCTCTGGGCATCATCTATATATGCCGAGAGTCTGCAAAGCTAGAGCCAGCCAGCTAGTTTCTCGGCCACTATCTCCTTCATGTTCATTTTGTTTTTTGAGAATATATTTGTTCCCCGCCATGCCCATGCTGTTCACGAGCAGTCTGGATCAGGCTACCAATGCGATACACACAACTTGAGCATTTTTTTGTTCACTCGTATCGCTAGAAGATACTAAAGATATAGCAAGAGAAGTACATTTTTTTTTGCGGGTAAGAGAAGTACATGTTGGCTGCGCCGAAGGCACGATACACATGGTACAGCTACCATGTTTTGTCCTGCTTGATCGGTGGACAGTCCAATGAGTTGTACGTGGTTTCCATGTATTGTTACTCCAAAATTTAGCAGGTTAGGAGCCCAAGCATCCAACCGTGCATGGGAGAAGATACTGTAGCACATAATTCACAAGCTCTACTGGGCATGGTTAATTCTCAACTATATTTACTTGTAAAATATTTTGCAGTAAATCATTCTCCGTCTCGAGTTTTCACCACCATTTACAACCAAAGTTGATGTTTTCTTCCTAGGATTCTTAACCCAAGACCATATTTGGCTTCAGATTGACAAACCATCTTCCCCTTAAACATATAATAAGGCCTTTTATTTATCTTCCCACCCCAGAAGAATCTTCTACAATGTTTATCCGAATTTTTCACAAAGGTTTTATTAAGCAAGAACATACCATGTAGTGAGAAGGAATTGAGAAAGCGCACCCCTGGGGCGCCCTCTCGGGCTATCCACGTGGCGCTACATCGTTTGGCCGCTAGCTCGTTTCTTTGTCGCGTCTCGCATGCGAGCTACTCCGCTGTGCTGCCCCGCTCCTCTCCTCTTCCTTTTCCTCCTCAGGCACGCGACCCGCCGCCGCCGCCCTCCTCTGCCAAGCCTCTTCCACCACCACCAGCGCCCCGTCTCCTCTCCCCCTCTCCCTCGAGCCTCACCTCCTCGCCATCCTGCCCTCGGTGTCCGGCACCTCGCCTTGCGCCGGCCTCCTCCACCGATTCCCCGCCGCCGCGCCTACCCGCTCAAGTGCCCAGGCCAACTCTAGCCTCCCTGTCGACGGCGTGCTCTTGCTTTTTCACCTCGCCTCTCGTGTGGTTGTTCCGTCCCCAGATTCCTCCGTCAGCTCCCCACGCGCCCAGCGCGGTGCTGCTCCACAGGCTCGACAGTCCGCGACCCCCCTGCCCGTGCACACGCTCGTCGACTCGGGTCTGACAGCCTGGTCATGGTGGTGCTGCCTCTTGAGACGTTTGATTCCGTGAGTGCTCTGAGTGTTTCTATTCAATCAATGATTCTTTTTGTGAAATAGTGAATGTGGTGACGCACAACTACAGCCGTTTGTGGAGTTGTTTGCCTCGCTCAGTGGTGACGCACAACTGCAGCCGTTCGTGGAGTTGTTTGCCTCGCTCAGATGGAGCTGCCTCATCTGCAACACCGACCTATAAAACTGCCCATCTCTCTCTCTCTCTCGAAGACACAGTAATTTTTGTTCTGGGTAATAAATATGTTGACATGTGTGTTTACAATGGAAATGATATCTTGCATTCATATTAGAAACCAGAGCGTACAATTACCTCATTTGGCTTGCTGAATGGCAGGTTTATGCTAGGACTGGGATGGCATTCGTGGCTATTGGTGACTGAAGAACTGTGGCCATGAGTATTAGCACCTGTAATAGCGCCGATGTACAAGCAGCAAGACTACAGATGTCATACCATTCGTGGTTTTTTCTTAAATGGTTGTTCCAAGCATTTCTCTTTCTGAATCAAATAATTTACCAAGATGGAATCATGGAAACAACCTGCAGATGTCATACCATTGTTGCAAAGGTGTAGATGGGTATGTTACTTTCAGTGTTTAGTGCATGGGATTGGAGCCAGAAGAGGGAGAGGAAGACAAGTAAGCCGGTCCATACTGAGGTACTGAACCAAATGCACAAAAACATTTTCTTACATGTTTCTCACATCATTAATCTGGAGCCAATAGAAGGTTTCATCTCATGCGACAACACTAGAAATGCCAAAATCAAGGTGAACCTGCAAACAAACAGGTCTTGACTATAAACATGGTCAATGACACCCTTTTCTGGTTCCATTTTTTTGTTGCCTTCATTTCGTTAGTACTCTGCTGCCTGGTGGCAAAATTCAGGTGCTATGGGATGTGATGAAGTTGCTGCTGCTCTGAAAGTTACCATGTTCTTTTCACTTAGCTGCATATGGGTAGTACATGTGCGAGTCCATGCTTTCTCCTTAGTTTGTACATCCTTAGCAATATAATCTCAAGCTATATCACCTTTTAACAATAGTACATTGTGTGCTTGCACAGTTTGGTCATTTTTCATCTCTTTCTTCTAGACTACATGAGCATTGTTTACAGGTCACTATATGCAGTAATAGAAATTGCTTTCCAGGTAATATCATTTTGTTATGAATAATGAAAGTAATTAGTTTGGTGTGGTGAAGTAATTATTTGAAGGATCAAAACTGCATTTTATTCATGTATTATTAATTCTGAGTGGTCACTGATATCTAGAATAGAACAACTCTGTTGCAAATAAATATCAATGCCAATTCGTGCTTACGGTTGAATGACAAGTTTTGAGAATTGTACCAATATACTTCTATTGTCATGGGGTTTCCTTCTTCTTGTTTATCGCAATCAGCAAAACAATTTATCATGCTCTTCGTGTTGTGCCTACAAGATGCCAATATATGACATTGTTTGCTCTTTCATATCCTGCAGATTAATATCGCATTAGAAACAAATGCCCCTAGAATGTATAGGGCAATGTGGCTACCTCTCCCGGAAATTTCACGCAAAGATCAGCTTTCCTACTTTTGGATCCATGTTACTTCAAAAGGTCAGCTTTGCTCTTTTGCTGACTATCCATTTATTTATTTCCATGGAAATGACAAAGTGGGTTCTACTGAATATCCTAACTGAATGCTTGTGGAATTGGATTCTTTTGAGTTAGGACAGGGGGAGGTAGAGTACAGCGAAAATTAGAAGTTCATGAGAGAAGTTGTATGCAGAGGCCGGGGTGTGCCCCCTTTTCGGTAAAAAAAAAAACGTTAAGACACTTTGCATATTTTATCTTAATATATGCAGGATGGCTACACTTACTTTCTGTGCTTAGCTATTCAATACTCCATGCGGTCTCTGAAACTATTTCAGATCTATACTACTTTATATATCTGGCAGTAGCGTGTTGTAGTTATAACAGTGTGTGCAGATCTAAGTAGTGCTTGCGGTCTGTTTGGCTTAAGTGTCAATACATGCGGTTGAACCCATCAAATTAATTTCTATATAATTATTTGATGTGTCAATTCTCACAAATAGCTAAGGTGTATTAATTTTTGGTTCTGTTTATCTATCATCTCTAACACCTATTTCCTTTGATAATGCAGTTTGGTAGCTGAACAGTGCAACCATGAGTTTGGAGAAGTTTCACATTAAAATTGTGTTCATTGGTGATGTCGACTCTGGCAAGTCGACCATAAGTTCCAAGTTCTGATCTACAAGCTTGGAGGTATTGACAAAGGTGTGATGAGTCTATCAATGAACAAGCCATGTTTCAGATCCCTATTCCCACGACTGTTATGGCAGCCCATTCCAAAGGTATCAATTATATTTAGTCATTTTTATTCGATAAAGAGAGCTTTTGTATTAGCTCAAAAGATGTATCAAGTACCAATTCTATTTATTCATATTGTAGTGATTGGTGAAAATCATTCTATGAGTCTAATATTTCCTTTTTCTTAGAGTTGGCAACTGTAGTGAATACTTAACTGAACTTGCAGTCTGGAAGAGCTAGCTACTTGTACCATGTTGTAATCACAGACTATTCCTATTGAAGAAATCTTCATTTCTCTCAATTGAAAAACCAAGCATGACGTGGTTGGGATTGTCAACTGGTTAGAGGGTGCATTGTTTGCACGGAATCAAAGGATCTCAAAGGAAAGAAGCAAGAGGTCCCCTGGACGACATTCCTGGAATTTCATGAAGGGCAAATCATCGGATGTAGAGAAGATGTCAGCGCGCATAGACAGCGTAGAAACCCTTGTGCCGCTTCTGAAATCTGGATTCCCCAACCTCCCTCCAACAGAAGAGCTAGCTGACAAGAAGTGCATAGACAAGGTAGAAACCCTTTTCGGCTTCTGAAATCTGGATTTCCCAGCCTTGTAAAGTTCCAATTTAATGAGGTAAGGTTTGCACTACATGACAACCGTAAATCAATCTCCGTAGCTGTTAGTGGACCCTTATGCAGTTGGAAAATTTAATTTTTGGGTGCAGGACGTGGGGCATGTGGTATTGTGGAGGCCTACTCAATGGTTCTTGTTGGGGTAGCGTTCGGCATATTGTCTCCAGGTAGCAGCGATCATGCTGGAGGACGACCTGATCAAGAAGCCCAACACACCCATGGCCACCCTGAAGTTCGACCTCTTGTCCGATATGTGTACCTCGCGGGTATCACAGTCTCCGCTGACCACATCCGACGGCCCCTCACATATCATATTAGCATGGCCGATGGGTGCTTTGATGCCATCGTCAAGAGGAAAAGGGCGCGAAGCAGCAAGAGGAAAAGGGCGGGTGTCCTTGTACGAGGTGATCACATGGACTGGGGCTGGCTACGCAAGTTACTTCCACCTTACTAATAGTGCACTCGGTTTGGGGGTTGAACTGACAGTGTAACACCACACGTGTTGTGACAGCAGCATTGACCGAGTCTTGCTGATGGCAACCCAGATTCTGCTTATATGTAGGATACAAAAACCTGATGATATTAATTAGGTTTGTATAATTGTTAGTATTACCTGATGATCTTAATTAGGTTTGTATAATTGTTAGTATTACCTGATGATACATGCCTATGTGATGATGACAAGGGGTGTAAGTCCGTCAGCAGTAAGCGTGTCTGCTTGTGTGGTGCTGGGAAGATAAGATCAGCCTTGCTTGAGGAGTTCATGAAGACGCGTTGGGTTCGTAGAGCGTCTGATTTGGAGTTCAGGAGAATAGGTTGATCGTGAATCTCAAAGTAGGGAATGAGATTGAGCTGCCATTGTACGGACCTGGTTTTGTTTTTCCTACTGATGTATGGTATTGGCAGAACAAAGGAGTATTTGAGCTGAGCTATAGCTCTCCCACCCAATCCAATTTCTAGGTGTTGCGCTGTTGCCTTCTAATTCTACTACTTACTTTTATGCCTAAGAATTGGATTGCACCTTCTAATATTGGGTGTTGTGATAAGCATGCACCTGACCGGCCAGGAGGCGCCCCGAGGGGCGCCCCAGCCTCTAGTTCCATATAAACAGGGATCTAGCCAGGTCAACCTATCCTCGGATGAAGCAGCATTACAAATCCTAGCATCCAATCTCTAAATCATTTAGGCATCAAGTAAATTTCTGGTGGATATTTCTGACTCCCATTAATCCTGCTATTTTAAGAAAATCGAAATTCATATTTACTAGTTTCCAATAAAATAGAAGTAAAAAGCCGGATGTAGCGAATGGTGTATCCTACAGACATGAAAATATCTATTTCAAATACTTCATATTCTACCTATACAAAAGTGACAAAAGTGTAGATCTAAGTAT
This sequence comes from Poa pratensis, assembly GCA_947311845.1. Taxonomy (NCBI): domain Eukaryota; kingdom Viridiplantae; phylum Streptophyta; class Magnoliopsida; order Poales; family Poaceae; genus Poa; species Poa pratensis. The sequence goes on along the minus strand of CAMZMU010000041.1, from coordinate 37,766,265 downwards.
GCATATTTTTAAATCTATAAATTTTATCAGATTTTGTCATTTTTGTGTAGCACATAATAAAAATAATTGCGGATTGTGATTTTCCACGCTTGTAGGACATATCATAAGCTATGTCCGAATTTTTTTCATAAATTTTCGAAACATGTAAATATAAGTTTTGAATATTTTAAAATGAACTGAGCACTAGAGCTCGGGAGTCAAAGACACTTTCCGGCAATTTAACCTATACTTTTCAGATTTAAAAATGTCACACTTACTCCTATGTATTTCAAAGGTAGGTTTCCCACGATTGAACATGTCAAAATAAAATTTCAAAATATTGTTCACCCAACTGTGAGAAACTCACTTTTCATAAAACTAACCTACAAGCCAGGCATCACTTCAAACATATATTAACAACTTCAAATTCAGAGCTTGTTCTGTGTCATGTTGTATGCATAAAACAGTATCACCAACATACTGCAAACTTTTCCAACACCCTTGACAGTAAGATGTAGAGAAAAACCAGTAATAAGGGTCGTGGTGTTAGATTTGCTCTAGGTTCTGGGCATCATATAGTTCTAGCTAGAGCAGTCCACAGACCGATGTATTTTCCTTTTTTTTTTTAACAAATTGTTCCACGCAATGCCCATGCTAGCTAATCACGAGCAGTCTGGATCAGGCTGCCAATGCAATACACAACTTGAGCATTTTTTTATTCAGTCGTATCGCCTGAAGATACTAAAGATAAATTTTGTATTCACTCGTATCACCAGAAGATAATAAAGATAGTAAGAAATACATGTTCGGCGCGCCGGTCGCTCGGCGTACCTAACGCACGACACACATGGTTGCCATAACGGGCTGGTGCCCAGATCAATCTAGATCTTGCCGGTGGTGGTAGAGCTACATGTTTTGTCCGGCTTGATCGTGCACTGTCCAATGAGCTTTACGTGGTTTCCAAGTTTATGTTGATTTAGCAGGTTAGGAGATACCCAAGTATCCAACCATGGGCGAGAAGCTGCTGTAGCACACAACTCACAAGCTCTACTTTCTTTTTAAGCCTAGCTTTATAACCAATAAGAGCATCTCCAGTCGGGGCGCCCAAACGGCCGCCCAAAGCCGTTTGGGGTGTGCCGGACACAAAATCGCGCCCACTCGTGGCGCCCAAACGCGAATTCGGTCCGGCGCGGCCCAGTTTTGTGTCCGGCATGCCCAGCCCACGCCCTCAACTTGGGGAGGCTGGGGCGGCCCCGGACGGAAGGAAACGCACGCCTCCGACACGCGGGCCACGCCTGGCAGTGACACGGCCACGCCCTGCCGTGGTCAAAGGCGTCGTCAAAGGCGCGTGCCGCGTGGCGACTCCTCGTTTTCACGGCCGGCGGGCGGCCAGTGAGCCGTCGCGTCCTCTGCTCGCCGGAATGAATGCGCCGCGCCTTTTCGAGGCGAGCGGCGTTAATGCCACCGCTCTCCGGCGGCAATAAAAGGCCGTCGCCCCCGCGTTCACTCGCCACACTAGCCGCCACCGCTCCCCCTCTCTCCCCACACGCCACACTCGCCGCCACCGCAAACCCTAGAGATGGCCGGCAGCAGCTGGAGGCGTACCGGTGGCGCCGCGGCGAACGGCTTCGCACCGCGCACCCTGCTGAAGGAGCAGTCCGAGGCGCTGCGCGACAACGGCTACCCAGTGCCGCCGGACATGCGCGTTGGCCACGGCTACGCCATCTCCGTCCGCGGCCGCTGACGCGGTCGAACCGCGACTTCCACACAGCCCAGATCGCGCACTACTGGCGCGAACTGACGCCGGAGATGCGCGACGACCCGCGCTGGAACCCGGAGGACCCGGGCAACGCCGCCCGGTACGAGGAGGCGTTCCAGCGCCTCTTCGAGGAGGAGATGAACCGGTGGGAAGGCCCCGGCCTAGCGCCCAGGGACAAGAACATCGCCGGGCGTGAGGCGTTCTGGAGCGTGCACGGCCGCACGCTCCAGGCCGTCATGGACCACATCGCCAACGGCGGCTCCCTGCTGGAGTGGCCCCACGCTCCGCCTCCGGCGCCGCCAGCCAACGTGTGGGCACCGCGCACGTCGTCCTCGCGCTCGACAGGGTCGCGTCGCGGCCGTCATCCTCGCGAGCGTCTTCATCGCGCTCCTCCTCCTCCCTCTCCCGCGTTCTGCTCTCGCCGAAGCCGGAGCCGATGAAGGTGAAGGCGGAGCCGACGACGCTCTACGCCGAGCTCCTGGCGGCGCAGGCGGCCCAGGACGAGGACGAGCTCCTGCGGGCCGCGGAGGCCGCGTCCATGGAGGACGTGCCGCCCATGGACGGGCCATCGGCCTGCGCCTGGTCGGCGTACATGCACGCCATTGAAACTGGCGTGCCGTTCGTCGACCTCACCGGCGACGGCGACGCCGGCCCTAGCCGCGTCAAGAAGGAAGACGACGGCGCAGGAGCAAGCGGCGTGAAGAAGGAGGAGGAGGACGAGGACCCCTACTACGCCTTCAGGCGCCGCTACCGGGGCCGCCAGTAGATTTAGGTTTAGTTTTTTTAAATTTCATTCAAATCTGTAAACTTTCCTAAAATTTGAATGAAATTTGTCGAAGTTTAAATTTATTTATTTTTAGTTTGGGCGCCGCGAGTAGGGATCGACGGCGCCCAAATGGGCAAGGTAGTCCGGACGGCGCCCAAAGGGCCTGTCCGGAAGGCATTTGGGCGGCCATTTGGGCGCCGCGACTAGAGATGCTCTAAGGTTCTCACAACCAAAATACAAAGAAGATACGTCGGTTCCAAACGTCACCCAACTCACATATGAGTGGTGCAAACAAAAAAATGACATCATCATCATCATCACTAACTATATATATACTATATTAAGGAGGAGCAAATCCTCGCTCCCTCCGCGCTCCGGCACAGTAGCTTTGCGAAAGCTACAGTGCATGGCTGCCTCCGCGCCGTCGATCCTTCATCCGACTGTCCGTGCTGGCATTTTTGCAACAAAGTCCCTATGATTTATGCAATTTACAAGTCGCCCCCCTAATACATATTCCACCCCGTAATCCTCCCCATTTTCCCCAGTCGCCTCCTCCCGACACGCTCGCGCCTCCAGCCCGCTGTCACCTCGAGCTCCCCTACCACCTCCGGCCCGAGCTGCCGCTCCTCTGGCAGAGGGGAAGGGCGCGGGTCTCGCTCCTGCCATAGCGGATGGGGGCGGCGCTACCGCGGCGCGCGGGCGCGGCGCACCCGCGCGCCGCGGATGCGCGTGTTTGCAGGCGACGGAGGTCAGCAGCATGGAGGGCATGGGTGGCTGTGCGGCGGCGGCGTCTGGTCGAGCTGCAGCGGCGGCCGTGCCTGGTCGACCTGCTCCATCCGGCTATTCCCGTGAGTGAGGGACTCTGCTGGTCGAGCTGCCGCGACGGCAGCGGTCGGCCGAGCTGCAACGGCGGTGGCGTCAAGCTCGAGCGTTCCTCTTCTTCCACCAGCGTCAAGCGGCAGACAAAGATATGGCGAGCGTGCGGCAGCGCAGAAGCCCAACTCCAAGAACGCCGGTGACATCTTCACACCGCAGCAGCGCCGCGAGAGGTTCGTTCCTTTTCCCGTGATTTCTAATTGGTTCCACCACAGATGAATCTTGGATTGGAGGTCTGGTCCGTTGCTGATCCGGCTCGTGCATCTGTGGTTGCCGTAGGGATAAGAAGGTGCTCGAGGAGAAGAACGCCATGAAGGCGGCACATGCTTCCGGGAGCGTGGAGCCGGCGACCCCTGCGCGAAGCTCGATCCTTTGCTTCCCTCCTCCAGATGTCTTTTTCTATGAATTTGTTTCATGGATGGGGACCCAGGGCTAGGGCTCGGCCTGTGTCTCTACATGTGGATGAATGGAATTGCGTAAGAACTTATTCATCAATTAAATGGTCTTGATCCGGTGCTGGCAAAATAGCAGATTTGTTCAATTTTTGCATCTTCATTTGCTTGGATAAATATTGTAGATCTAGCAAAAATTGGTAATGAATGGATATTCGTATCCACATGAGTTGCTGGGTACAGTATCAAAAAAATTACTAAATTTTGGATTGGTACAAGGACATGTATTAATTGCCATGTTTTTGGGATGTATCTCTCCTCTGTTTATTCGGGGGGAGTCCAGAGAATGCAAATGTTAAATGGTTAGAACTTAAAACAAAGAGAATGTGAGCATGCTAAGAATTTTAGGCCTGTAGTGCAATCTGCTAACCTTTGGACATATCTGTGATGTTTTGACAATATAGTACGTGTGCCCATGCTGTACATCCATGTTTTGGATTTAAGCGATTTTCAGTATGTTCTCTTTGTTGAGTTTATATAAGACAAATTTGCATGTGGATCTAAGTTAATATTTTTTTCTGCTTTTGGATGTAGATGGCTATAGCGTCATGTGTAGCTAGGTTCAATAGCTGTGATGCATATCAAAATTCAGATGGTCTACATAAGATGATTTTTGGTGATATTACTGTTTCTATCAGCTAGACTTTCCTGTTATTTCTGTACCATACTTACATTTAATTGAAATTATCTGAAAGTGAAGGAAGAGATGGATACAAAGAATGTCAGCATATATTTTCTCATCTGATGGTATGAATTATATTATATGAACTGGGCGAGCAGAAGTTCTTATCAGTTTGTTGCTCTTTTTCTCTACATTTTCTTAGCTCTACATATTGTTACTAGATTAGGCTTATAGACCCATCTATACAGTACATGATAGAATATATTCTTTCACAGTAGAATTAAATTATATTGATGATAAAAAAATGGCTTAGTTAAGGATCATATCATACATAACTATAAGGTTCCACCATCTATGTATTTTCCATGAGCTTCCTATATTATGCAGGTGGTTTTGTTTGGGGGCTGTTCTTCTCTATCAGTGAAGTGAAAAACATACTGAATGTAAATTTTGAGTTTAGGATAGTCTCAACATAAGAATCCACTATGAGGTTGCGCTTAGGTGATTGCTTATGGGTGGTCGAGTTCTAACTACCAATGTCCTTGGCTTCACTAGACACACTAGGTAAATAAATATGTTTTCTTCCAACTGAAAATCTTTGTCATGTTGATGCATTTATAATATGATCTTTTTCCTTATAATGTGTCTTAATAAGAAGCTATTTTCATTTTAATTCCTGTGCAGGTGCTCATGTCGGTTCTTGACCAGCTGCGGGGGCAGCATGGAGGATACGACGTGCTGGTTGGCGGCATCACGCCAACGCCACTCGGGGAGGCACTCGGGGCGTTTCTTGATAAAAAGGTGAGGTTTCGGAATTGTTTTTGTTTGCACACTAGATGATCTGCACCAGATTGATAGGTGGTTCTTGGTTAGAACATAGCCCGCAATTTAATTTCGTGTAAAAATATTGGTTCGGTTTATAAATCTTGGCATTGGGGTAAACGATTAGCCTTACTTGGCAGAACATTGAAACAACTACAAATTGTTTGATGCATACTGGTGATCATGCCATTCACTGTTCATGTATCAATTTGTTTGATTAGTTTCGAAATGGTGTTGGTGTGAACTCGATGTAGATCTCTAGATTATCAGAGCTTAAGGTACAACTACATTCTATGACTATTCATGCTTGAGAAAGCAGAAACTTTTTTTCATTTACCATCTTCTGTACAAACCATAGTACAATGATGTGGATTGGCTTATTAGTTTTTCATAATCCTGAATTCCTTGTGCTCTGATAGACAGCTTCTTTCTGTTTTTTTATTGGAAATTGTTTGATGTAGATTATGCTGGACTGCAGGCTTCGGTCTTTTGTTGCGCTGTTATTTTGTTAGTAACATATAGCTGTACTGCCTATCATGGTCTATGTAACAATTTGTTTCATTACTTCTAAATTGTGTTGACATGAACTCGATGTAGAGCTGTAGAGGTATCAGAACTTATGGTAGAATGTACATCTTTATGATTATCTGTACTTGAGTAAGTAATATCTTTTATTTCAGTTACCATATTGTGTAGTAAACATAGTACAACGATGTAGACTGCCTTAGGTTTTCATAATCCTGAATTCCTGATACTGTGATAGTCTGGTCGACTGCTTCTTTCTTCTTCTTTTTCCTTTTTCTTAAGAGACTGATTATTTTTGTGACAACCATCTTTGTGGTTATGCTATTTCAACTATCAAGAAGTTGTCAACTGGTGATATATATTCTGTTAAAGGCTTTTAAAATAAACTACAATCGGAAACATATGAAACCTACTGTCATGTATAGCTGCATGTATTATGTTATTGATTTGCTTCTGTTGGTTTTATAGGTTGTCACTTGTGTCCGTCAACCATCACGACTCACGAGGGCCTACCTTTGGAATCAAGGGAGGTGCTGCTGGAGGTGGCTATAGTGAAGTTATACCCATGGATGAATTCAACCTCCATATGACCGGAGATATCCACGCAATTACAGTTGCGAACAATCTTCTTTCTGCTGCTATTGACACAAGGATTTTTCATGAAAATTCTCAATCAGACAAAGGTCTGTTCAATAGATTGTGTCCACCAAACAACCAAGGGAAGAGGCGCTTTGCTGATGTAATGCTCAGACGCTTTATAAAGCTTGGCAGCTCAAAGACAGACCCCAATGAGCTTACACCGGAATAAGTTAGGAGTTCTGCAACACTCGATATTGACCCTGCGACCATTACTTGGAGGCAGGTAATGGATGTTAATGATCCCTTCCTGTAGTTACTCATAATCATTTTTATCTCTGTCATATAGTGCAACAGTTTCATAAACATTAGCTTACGTTTTTAATGTCAAAGATCATGTTTATCACCAAATATTGCTGGACTGAATCAGAGAAGGTATTGTTTGTTCTCAGCATACATGCACAGTTGTAAAGAGGATAAAATGCATTTGTATGTGTTCCATTTTACTTTCTCTTGCCATCCTGTCCAAATGAGGGGGATGTCTCCAGTTAATACTATGGCTTTATTCTAGAAACAAAATTAAATTTGGATTGCCTAATAGTTATTTCATTCACAGTTAGATTACTTGACACCCTGTGTTGCCATGAAATAACAAGGGCAGGCAAGCCGTGCATCTCCTGAGCCATCTCACCCTTCACTATTTATAGATCAATCACACAATATTCATGTATTCTCTATTCTGTTCTAGCCAAGGATGACAACAGTAAAGATGGTTGCACTTGGCATTAATTGGTTGTGAAGGTTGTATAGAACATTGTTTTCGATTCGGTACAGTTTGCAGCTATTCCACCTTTTATCCATCTAAATTTATGTATGTGCTCTGATAAGAGTTGAGGAGTCGTATCAGTGCCTTATGGTCTCCATTTTGTTTTGTACAGGTTATGAAGAAATGCGTCTGCTTATTGCTCCTGGAGGTAAAGTTAGCTTTCAATAAGTATTTATCATTGTTATTTGAGGACTTCGTTTGCGTATAATTTCGGTTGGAATAATCCCTTTTCAGTAACAATGAACATACCGCCGCGGTGCCGCAGTAGAGCTCTCAGGTCTACAGAGGACGGTGGTGACCAGAAGCATGCATGGGGAAGCAGCGTAATAACTGAATCACGTGAACATCCAATATAGTTGAGTTTTCTTGATGTCAGTTATGGCTACAGAATCCCAAATTTGACCATGAGATGATGATACAGAAGCAAAGGTATCATGTAAATACAACATATTGCATACTATTGTGAAAAGGTTCTGTTGCTTGCTGCCCTTAAGAAGTAAGAAGATACAAATTAGGTATAATGTATGCATGTGCACTGCAACGGAATTGTGAAAGAGAGGAGTCTACGGTGCACCTGTAGTGGTCCATTCGACCTGCTATGTTTGAAAGATTGTCTACTGTGCAACTCTTGGAAATGCTACGGTGCACATGTAATTAAAAAAAAAAAAACTCATGGCACGCCGCGCCGAATTCCACTAGTAGGGCCTAACAGCTAGGAGGAATCCGGCTTTGCATCCGTAGGAAGATTTCCACATAGACGACACAGGTCAGCGACCACCCCATCAAGTGAAACCGGATCTCTTCTCTTGGTGATACGTCCAAAGGGTATTTATAACATTTTGTTGTTCCATAATAATTTTATATCGTTGCTACATGTTTATACTTCCACCGTATCAAAATATAAGATTTTCTAAACTTTATATATTTGTTCTGATTTGTACGTATGTAGACAAGTTTTAGTGTGTTGCTTCACTCATTTTGGAACGAATCTGGACAAATAAAAAAGGTTAGAAAATCTTATATTTTGATATAGAGGGAGTATCATTTTGTGGCATTTCTTGGACTAACCTATTAACAAGATGTCAAATATCAGTTCCTGTTTTTTTGTGTGTGCTGTTTTCGAGTTTTAGAAAACCTGTTAAGAAAATATTCTCGGAACTGGACGACAACCTATGGAGATTTTTTATCAGAGGAAATAAATTAAACCGGCTGGCAAAAGGGCGATCCGAGGAGAGCAGCCAGGTGGGGCCACGGTCTAGAGGGCACCAGTGGGGTCCACTCGTGACTCCGACTCGGACACCGCCTCTCTGGGGGTCTTCGCCTATAAATTCCGTCATGACCTAAAACGCGAGAGACCCGAAAGATTTTTCCATAAAAATTACAGAGCGTCGCCGCCATCTGAAACCCTATTCAGGGGTTCCTAGGGTCCTGCTCCAGCACCCTGTCGGGATGGGGATCTACCTCTGGAGCCATCTTCATCAACCAGGCTGCCTCCATGTTGATGTGTGAGTAGTTCCCGTATGGACTACATGTTCGTAGTTATAGCTAGATGGTAGCCTCTCTCCCGTGTTCTTCAATACCATGTTCTCGTGAGCTGCTTTACATGATTGAGATCAATCTGATGTAATAGATGTTGTGTTTGATGGGATGTGACGAATTGTTATATTATGATCAGTATGGTTTGATGCCTAATATCGTATATGATTGTTAATTATTGTTGCTATGACTATGTTATGCTTAATGGTTGTCACTAGTGCACGAGTGTCATGATTTTAGATTCGAACGCATTTTGCATGAATATAATTGATGTTTTGGATCATAGCTATAAGTTGTATGCACCTGTTAATCGCTCGAAGCCGGAGACCCCAAGGTGACAGATTGGTAAATCAAAGGGAATGTCTTTAACTTTAGGATTAATGCGTTCATTAAGTGTTAATGCTTTACTCCGATGCTTTGTAAAATGAGTACCTTAACTACCCTAATTTCCTTAATTGGCCCAGCAGAAATAGGAAGGTATGACAAAAGATGTTGTACGAATTCTTATTGCAAGTGGATACAATTATATTTGGAATGCATGCCTACATATGATTGATGATTGGATGCTCTATCATCGCTAGTTCAATTCTTTCAATTTTCCAACTGTAATTTGTTCACCCAACATTTATTATTTTGTCTGGAGAGATACCTGATGACGTGAAAACACACGTTCGTTGGTACACCCCAAGAGTAAGGTATGAAGTAGTGCAGTAGCAATTTTCCCTTGAAATCTACCAAGTTTATCGAATCTAGTAGGAGGTGGAAGAGGTTCAACACGGTGTCAATGAAGCCGTTTACGATTATAGACGTGGACCTACACACAACACAATCAAAATACTTTGCCCCAACGAAACAGAAAGTTGTCAATCTCCCCGGCTTGTTGAATACAAAGGATTAAAAGTACGGTGTGGAGAATAAATATAAATGCAAAAAGGAACAGCGAATAAGTGATTGTAGAGCGTAGTGAAAACGGTGGTTTTATCAGTGTAGAAGAATGGACCGGGGTCCACAGTTACTAGTGGTGTGTCTCCATAAAAGATAGCATGCATGCTGGGTAAACAAATTACAGCTGTGCAATTGATAAATGACAAACACATGACAATGCATATTATGACAAGATGTTTAATGTGGTATTTATTGGGCATTACAACATTTTACATAAACCGCTTACCAGCTGCATCTATGACTAATAATCCACTCCCGAGATAACATCCGTGTCTCCCGCGAGTATTAAGTTGCAAGCAACGGATAATTGCATTAAGCATGGTGTGTAATGTAAACAATGCATGAGACATATAAGCAACGCATATAAGCAAAGCAAAGTAATTTTCCTTGTGGCAACAACACGTCCACAACCTTCATCGTTTCTGTCGCTCGAGCCCAGATTACTAGAGGCATGAACCCACTATCTAGCATAAATACTCCCTCTTGGAGATACTAGCATCAACTTGGCCAAAACATATACTAGCATCGGAGAGCATGCAAGATGATGACGTGGATCACACATTTGTTGGGAGACCCCAAGAGGAAGGTATGAAGTAGTGTAGCAGCAGTTTCCCTCAGTATGAAACCAAGGTTTAATCGAACCAGTACGAGTAAGAAATCACTTCTGAAGGTTGTTGGTGGCGCCGTTTACTCGATCACCAACATGGAATCTGCACACAACACAATCAAACTATTTTGCCCCAATGAAATAGTGAGGTTGTTGATACGTCTCAAACGTATCTATAATTTCTGATGTTACATGTTGATATTATACCAATTGTGACATGTTTTATTGCAAGTGGATACAATTATATTTGGAATGCATGCCTACATATGATTGATGATTGGATGCTCTATCATGGCTAGTTCAATTCTTTCAATTTTCCAACTGTAATTTGTTCACCCAACATTTATTATTTTGTCTGGAGAGATACATGATGACGTGAAAACACACGTTCGTTGGTACACCCCAAGAGGAAGGTATGAAGTAGTGCAGTAGCAATTTTCCCTTGAAATCTACCAAGTATATCGAATCTAGTAGGAGGTGGAAGAGCTTCAACACGGTGTCAATGAAGCCGTTTACGATTATAGACGTGGACCTACACACAACACAATCAAAGTACTTTGCCCCAACGAAACAGAAAGTTGTCAATCTCCCCGGCTTGTTGAATACAAAGGATTAAACGTATGGTGTGGAGAATAAATATAAATGCAAAAAGGAACAACGAATAAGTGATTGTAGAGCGTATTGAAAACGGTGGTTTTATCAGTGTAGAAGAATGGACCGGGGTCCACAGTTACTAGTGGTGTCTCGCCATAAAAGATAGCATGCATGCTGGGTAAACAAATTACAGCTGTGCAATTGACAAATGGCAAACGCATGACAATGCATATTATGACAAGATGTTTAATGTAGTATTTATTGGGCATTACAACATTTTACATAAACCGCTTACCAGCTGCATCTATGACTAATAATCCACTCCCGAGATAACATCCGTGTCTCCCGCGAGTATTAAGTTGCAAGCAACGGATAATTGCATTAAGCATGGTGTGTAATGTAAACAATGCATGAGACATATAAGCAACGCATATAAGCAAAGCAAAGTAATTTTCTCCCTTCTGGCAACAACACGTCCACAACCTTCATCGTTTCTGTCGCTCGAGCCCAGATTACTAGAGGCATGAACCCACTATCTAGCATAAATACTCCCTCTTGGAGATACTAGCATCTACTTGGCCAAAACATCTACTAGCATCGGAGAGCATGCAAGATGATGACGTGGATCACACGTTTGTTGGGAGACCCCAAGAGGAAGGTATGAAGCAGTGTAGCAGCAGTTTCCCTCAGTATGAAACCAAGGTTTAATCGAACCAGTACGAGTAAGAAATCATTTCTGAAGGTTGTTGGTGGCGCCATTTACTCGATCACCAACATGGAATCTGCACACAACACAATCAAACTACTTTGCCCCAATGAAACAGTGAGGTTGTTGATACGTCTCAAACATATCTATAATTTCTGATGTTCCATGTTGATATTATAACAATTGTTACATGTTTTATATACACTTCATAGCATTTTTATGCATTTTCTGGGACTAACTTATTAACAAGATGTCACAGTGTCAGTTCCTATTTTCTGCTGTTTTTGTATTCCAGAAAAGCTAGTCTGGAAATATTCTCGGAATTGGACGAAACTTGGACAGAACCTCCTATTTTTCCAACACGAAGACGGAGTCCAGAGGGGAGACGGAGGAGCGCCACGTGGCACCCACACCATGGGGCCGCGCGGGCCCCCCTGCCACGCCGTGGGCTGGTGTGGGGCCCTCGTGGCTCCGCAGCCGCCGCCCTTTCGCCTATTTATTCTTCCCGACGCGAAAATCCTAAACACCCGAACCATTCACGAAAAGTTTCAAAGACGCCGCCGCCGTCAACCCTAGCTCGGTAGGGTTCAGAAGCTCTTCCAGGCACCCTGTCGGAGAGGGGAATCATCACCGGAGGGCTCTACATCACCATGTCTGCCACCGGAGTGATGCGTGAGTGATAATCCCCTAGAGCAAGGAATCACTGTAGCACAATTCGAAAAGTATTTGAGTGTCGAACCCACGAAGAGCTGAAGGTAAATTTTCTATTCTCTATAGCCCTATAACCCTCTTATATGGCCTTTTATGCAAAGCAATAAATTTAAATATGAAAGGAACTAACTAATGTAAGCAAGTGATGTGGAATGGGTTTATCTAGTAACAAGTTTCTCAATCAAGTTTCAAACGCAAGTTTCTTAGAGCAAGTTTCTCTCAGCAGTTTTCTCAAACAAGTTTGTCAAAGTAGCAAGTAGCAAATATCTCAAGTAGCAAATATCTCAAGGGAGCAAGTGTTCTAGCAATTGTTATTTCATTCGTGTAGTTGTCACAATTAGTGAAGCATATGTTTCAGTCTTAGTTGTTTCTTTTAGGTAGGAGACATAAATAGGTGTAGCCAAGTAAATGAGCAAATTACACAACTCTTATGATGGATCGCATGGCCAACTAAATGTGCAGCACAAGAATTATTAAGACATAATTGTCCCACCATAGCCTTAAGTTCTAGGGTCCCCATAATGTAACTTCAAGTCTCAGACCACGGTTTCTGTCTACTCCGTCCCGTCCAACTCAATTCATTACACTACGGTGATCACCTTACATGCATTCCCCAACATATGCCTGCACTCATACATTGTACATCAGGACAATCATAAAAGATAACAAAATTTGTATGCAACCAATCAAGGAACTATTTCACTTTTGCCATGAACAAATCACTTCTCAAACATAGATGGGGAGACACAATAGATCAAGGGAATAGTATATTGCATCATATATCATGTTTGCCAAGAGTTTACAGTGGAGAGATGGAGATGCTCTTGCTGTAGATGTTGATGATGAACACGCCGGAAGGAGGTGGAGCCCTCCGGAGGTGATTCCGGCGGCGTTTCCCCCCTCCGATCTTCTCCGGCGGCAGCCTTCTGACTCTCTTTTTCGTGGTTTTGTGTTTCTCCGCCGCCTCCTCGCGAAACTTCTCAGGGGACTATTTTTATAGATGTTTTTAGGTCAAGACGAAGCTTCGGGAAGAAGGATCGACGGCAGCGGAGGCCCGAGGGCCATTTTGGTGGGTCCCACGCGGTTAGGGAATCTGGCACGTGGGCCCACCTCTTTCGGCCTTCTGGTCTCCGTTTCTTCGTTTCCTTTGCGCCTACGTTTCGTTCCTTCCAAAAAAGTGATCCCCGTAAAATCTCAGATCATTATGACGTGATTTGGTCACCTGAAACGTAAAAAAATAGAAAAAGGGGTTTCTGACAGTGCAGGGTTAATTCCAGAAAAATGGAAATTGTTAATTATCCCCAAAACTCAATATAAATCATGAATATAACCCTTATATGATGCAAATAACATGAATAACATGTAATAAAATGTAAAGTTCATGTATGCATTTTACATGCATCAACATCCCCAAGCTTAACCCATGCTCGTCCCGAGTATGAAGGTGATAAAACTAACATGGACTTTGCATTTTAATACTATCAATGGATATCAAAGGTGATTACTATTGCTACATAAAGTCAAATGATTCATTCTTCAAAGGAATAACAATATGCAAGATAAATTATGAAGTGATATCAAATACTCAATGTAAAGATGTTCAATGATAAATTCACAAAGTGTAACATAGAAGAAAGTACTATGGACCAAATGTATGCATAATGAAAAGTAAAAACATCCTATGGTGGTCATAGAGTACTTCTTATGAAAACTGAATATAAAAGGTGGACACTTTGGATAGATAAATAAGTAGAGGTAAAGCATGAATAAGTTTCATCTAACTTCCAAACACTTCTACTTAAGTTAATGCTTGCAATGTGGTAGTCATTGGTGTGGAGCTCTCATTACCCCTATCATAGCATCTTGAATGATTAATGTTTAAAGTGAAAGCAAATATGAGTGGTGTGCTTGACAATGTATTGGTTGAATGTCTCATGTCCCTTGAATACAAGTACCTACACCATGTGTTACTCACTTTGGTCCACAAAGTAAATTCAAATAAAGGTCATTGTAAGTAATAATAGTATCATCAAGAACTGCACTGGGGTACCTCTTGCCCCTTGACATGAACAAGCCCATGTCAAAACAACAAGACAAACAGACAATGAACAATCTCAGCACTCTTTTATTTACTATGGGTATAGCTTTTTATTATGAGGTGCATCACTGAATGAACATTATGGTTATGTGTAAATTTCCACCATGAATGATGCATGGCTTAGATTAGCGGCCCAGGCATTTCTAACCATTTATACAAACTCTTTGAACTTACTAAGTATCCACATTCATTTCACCCATGATAGCATCCATAAACAAAAGTACATGACATCAACTAAATATAAATAAGTGCAATGTTGAAAGCTTGCCATGTGACAGCACATATGGGCTAACTCCCAACCAAAACTATTGTCAAGCCCACAACTTCATAATTTTAATCACAATGGTTCATGCTTATTAAATGCAATAAAAGTAAATTGTGCATCAAGTTCGTGAGAGCTTTTAACCAATTTTTCCCATGACAATCAATAACATAAGCATTTAAATTCAGAAATGTAGATAACACATATAACATGATAAACATACTTGGAATAGCATAAAGCTAATAGGTAGATATGGTGGACTCACTGGAAAAACTTTGGTTGAAGGTGTTGGAAACAAGTTTTTACTTGTTGAATTTTTGGGCTAGCAATAGGGAGAAAGTTGACCGTCTAAATGCATGCATGAGTGTCCATAGAACTAACCAATCCATGTTAAACAAAGTAAAGTAACATTCAGCATCAAAACATGAATAAAAGATAGCTCTTGATAAAACACTTGCATATTAACACTCATTAACAAAGCATATGAATCATGCAACTATATGTATCTTTTTGAATCAACTTAAACATCCCTTTCCCAATCTTTTAATAGCATCCAACTTAATTCAACCCAAATTTCCAGTACCTCTTTCATATATAAATGATGGTGGTGGTCTCACAAAATAAAAATCAAACCAAAATAAAAAGCAAACAAAGACGCTCCAAGTTTATGCGATAAGGTGCATTGATCGAAAAACAGAAGTTAGACGTGTGCAAACCGAGAGTGTGTAGGTCCAGTGGGGTTGTCTTCACATCCCCAAGCTTATGGTCTTCACCATCCTTGGATAGCTCTTGGTGCATCTCCTCTAATCCCTGTGAAAAAACTTCAAAACACCGTTTCTCCCATTTCTTTTCTGTGGGGTGACATTAGTAGTGATAGACAAATAGATTTCTTGCTGCATATAATCCTTAGAAAAAATTCATATGAATGTCCAGAAAGTGTATAATGTTGTATGCCTACTTATAAACTCAATTGGATAAAAAGATTCAAGTTAAAAGTTCAAAAATGCATCAAACAAAATGGGACAGAATCTGTCCAGAAAAACAGCAGCAGCAAAACGTATTTTTCTACCCTACTTAACTTTGTCGAAAAATTCCGAAAAATTCATGCATACAGAGGATGAAAAGTTGCAACTACAGTTCAAATATCAGCTCATTCGGAGTTACAGAATAAGAATTAAAAATCATACCGTGCACAGATTCGTGCAGGAATAAAATCTCCGAATGCTATAAGCAACTTTTTCAAACCAAAATGGGTAAAACTTGGCACTTTATTAAAAATTCCAGAAACTAAACTAAAAACTAAGTCTCTTGTTACAGCAAGAGGACACAAAGAAAATCAAAATAAAAACAACCGGGTTGCCTCCCGTAAAGCGCTTTCTTTATAGCCATATAGCTAGGCTTCTTACTTGGTATCAAGATGGTTGGAGTGAGGTGGCTTGGCATCCCCAAGCTTAAATTCTTGTACTTATTTGATATATGTAGGGTGAGCCTAGGGGTAACATCCCCAAGCTTGAGTGTTTGTCCCTCTTGATTTGTTCATCACCCTCAACTCTTCCACTTGAAAATTCTCTTTACACAAAACTCATCATAAAACTTGATTAGAGGGGTTAGTGTCTCCATAAATTAAATCCACATAAGTACAGAAAAGACATATCATGAGTTGATTCTAAACATTAACTAATGTTACTATGGTTGTGTATTGTTCTTTGATCCAAAGAACCACACAAAACACAAGTAATGAGAGTAATGCAAAATAAAGACAGAATCTGTCAAAAACTGGACAGCCCGTAAAGAGTGAATTTTCAGAGGCACTTACGTTGCTCAAATCAGAAAACTTTGAACTAATGAAATGTGTAATAATAACTGAATATTGCTGACGTGAAATTTCAGGTCAAAATTCCTTTTCTGTGATTTTTAACATTTTTCGCAGTAAAGCTTAGGAATCTGTTTTCTGGACAGCAAATTACTATTGTTTGATCCTACCTCTCAAAAGAGGTTATTCTTTCCATAAATATGAAAAATAAGATACAAAGGTGATGTTACAGTAGTAAACAAGCACCTTGACTCAAAAACCGAAAATCAAACTGAAGAAATAAAAAGAAGCAAAACCAAGAAAGGTTCAAGAGAAACAAACAAAGAAGAAAGAAAATATTTTTGTTGTTTTTGATTTAGCAAAAAGGCAAAAGAAGAAGCAAATATATACAACATAAACACTCTTTTTATTTGGTTTTAGCTTTGGGAAAAGTTTTAATGATAGAGACTTTGCAACGGTTCCATTGGCATGAACAACACATGTTCAAGGTCGACCCCAACTTCTCCATTACTCATCCTTCTCATTTACTTTCCCAAATTTTATATAAAATGAAAATCTTAAACTAATTGTCACAAAACAGTAGGTAAAGATATTTTACATGTTGTAAAGATATAAAGGTGTGTTCAAACCGAATAGGAAGTTAAAGCATAAGGAACACACCACAGAATATTAAACAATTTACTTTTAAGTCTAACTCTCTTCCTATGCATTGGAATTTTATATATGAATAAATAACAACAAATTTGAGGTAACCAATGCATATAATAATCAATAGCTTGCATTTTAAATAACATAGAAACATAAAGGGGATTCTTATCTCTCCTCTCTCATAATAGTTGCAAGCATTAAAGTTAAACATAACCACATAGTTTTGAATAGAATCACCACATAAAGACTTATCATCTAATGAGCATAATGGATCATCAAACTCAATTAAATCACTTTCATCCTCAATAGTAGGGGGACTAAAAATACCATATTCATCAAAACAAACTTCCCCAAGCTTAAGGTTTTCCTTAGCATTAGCAATAAAGGTGTTCAAAGAATTAGTACTACCACAAACATGATTGTTATGCAAATAAAATTTAATTTTCTCCTCAAACACTTCATGTCCTAACTCAAGATAGATATTATACAATTCTATAATTGTTTGGTTGTTTTCCATTTTATAATTTTTTTGTGTTTTAGATTTATATGTTAGTATGCAATGCAAACAAGAATAAAAGCTTAGCACAACGCTCCCCGGCAACGGCGCCAGAAAAGTGCTTGATAATCCCCAAGAGCAAGGAATCACTGTAGCACAATTCGATAAGTATTTGAGTGTCGAACCCACGAGGAGCTGAAGGTAAACTATCTATTCTCTAAAGCCCTATAACCCTCTTATATGGCCTTTTATGCAAAGCAATAAATTTAAATATGAAAGGAACTAACTAATGGAAGCAAGTGATGTGGAATGGGTTTATCTAGTAACAAGTTTCTCAATCAAGTTTCAAACGCAAGTTTCTTAGAGCAAGTTTCTCTCAGCAGTTTTCTCAAGCAAGTTTCTCAAAGTAGCAAGTAGCAAATATCTCAAGTAGCAAATATCTCAAGGGAGCAAATGTTCTAGCAATTGTTATTTCATTCGTGTGGTTGTCACAATTAGTGAAGCACATGTTTCAGTCTTAATTGTTTCTTTAGGAAGGAGCCATAAATAGGTGTAGCCAAGTAAATGAGCAAATTACACAACTCTTATGATGGATCTCATGGCCAAGTAAATGTGCAGCACAAGAATTATTAAGACATAATTGTCCCACCATAGCCTTAAGTTCTAGGGTCCCCCAATATATCCCCCATAATGTAACTTCAAGTCTCAGACCACGGTTTCTGTCTACTCCGTCCCGTCCTACTCAATCCATTACACTACGGTGATCACCTTACATGCATTCCCCACATATGCGTGCACTCATACATTGTACATCAAGACAATCATAAAAGATAACAAAACTTGTATGCAACCAATCAACGAACTATTTCACTTTGCCATGAACAAATCACTTCTCAAACATAGATGGGGAGACACAATAGATCAAGGGAATAGTATATTGCATCATATATCATGTTTGCCAAGAGTTTACAGTGGAGAGATGGAGATGATCTTGCTGTAGATGTTGATGATGAACACCCGGAGGGGGTGGAGCCCTCCGGAGGTGATTCCGACGGCATTTCCCCCCTCCGATCTTCTCCGGCGGCAGCCTTCTGACTCTCTGTTTCGCGGTTTTGTGTTTCTCCGCCGCCTCCTAGCGAAACTCCTCGGGGGACAATTTTTATAGACGTTTTTAGGTCAAGACGAATCTTCGGGAAGAAGGATCGACAACAGCGGAGGCCCGAGGGCCATTTTGGTGGGTCCCACGCGGTCAGGGAATCTGGCCTCGTGGGCCCACCTCTTTCGGCCTTCTGGTCTCCATTTTTTCGTTTCCTTTGCGTCTACTTTTCGTTCCTTCCAAAAAGGTGATCTCCGTAAAATCTCAGGTCATTATGACGTGATTTGGTCACCTGAAACGTAAAAATATAGAAAAAGGGGTTTTCTGACAGTGCAGGGTTAATTCCAGAAAAATGGGGAAATTGTTAATTATCCCCAAAACTCAATATAAATCATGAATATAACCCTTATATGATGCAAATAACATGTAATAAAATGTAAAGTTCATGTATGCATTTTACATGCATCAGTGAGTAGTTCATCCTTGGACTACGGGTCCATGGCAGTAGCTAGATGGTTGCCTCTCCACTTTATGCTATCATGTTTAGATCTTGTGAGCTGCCTATCATGATCAAGATCGTAATGCTACATGTTGTGTTTGCTGGGATCCGATGAATATTGAATACTATGTCAAGTTGATTATAAATCTATCTTATATGTTATTTATGATCTTACATGCTTTCCGTTAGTAGTAGATGGTTTGGCCAAGTAGATGCTTGTAACTCCAAGAGTGAGTAGATGCTTGTAACTCCAAGAGTGGTATTAAGTTGCAAGCAATGGATAATTGTATTAAGTAATGTGCGTAAAGTAAACAAATGCATTAGACCTAACGGCGTACCCTTAAGCTAAGCATCGGTTATTTTATCCCTAGTGGCAACAACACATCCACAATCTTAGAAGTTATTGTCACTCTCCCAGATTACCAGAGGCATGAACCCACTATCTAGCATAAATACTCACTCTTGGAGTTACAAGCATCTACTTGGCCAAAGCATCTACTAGTAACGGAAAGCATGCAAGATCATAAATAACATATAAGATAGATTGATAATCAACTTGACATAGTATTAAATATTCATCGGATCCAAGCAAACACAACATTTAGCATTACAATAAGATGATCTTGATCATGATAGGCAGCTCACAAGATCTAAACATGATAGCATAAAGTGGAGAGACAACCATCTAGCTACTGCCATGGACCTGTAGTCCAAGGATAAACTACTCACGCATCACTTCGGAGGCAGGCATGGTGATGTAGAGCCCTCCAGTGATGATTCCCCTCTCCGGCAGGGTGCCGGGAAGAGCTTTTGAACCCTCCCGAGCTAGGGTTGACGGCGGCGGCGTCTCTGGAACTTTTCGTGGATAATGGCTCGGGTGTTTAGGGTTTTCGCGTCGGGAAGAATAAATAGGCGAAAGGGCGGCGGCTGCAGAGCCACGAGGGCCCCATGGTGTGGGTGCCACGTGGCGCTCCTCCGTCTCCCCTCTGAACTCCGTCTTCGTGTTGGAAAAATAGGAGGTTCTGTCCAAGTTTCGTCGAATTCCGAAAATATTTCCAGACTAGCTTTTCTGGAATACAAAAACAGCAGAAAACAGGAACTGGCACTGTGGCATCTTATTAATAGGTTAGTCCCAGAAAATGCATAAAAAATGCTATGAAGTGTATATAAAACATGTAACAATTGGTATAATATCAACATGGAACATCAGAAATTATAGATACGTTTGAGACATATCAAGCATCCCCAAGCTTTGTTCTACTCGTCCTCGAGTAGGTAAAACGATAAAAACAAAATAATTTCTGAGGTGACATGCTACAATCATAATCTTGATCAAATAATACTGTAAAGCACATGTTATGAATGAAGTGATCCAGGTCAATGGTCTATAGTTTGCTAGCAAGTAGATAATGAGCAAACAACTGAATCATATAAGCAAAAACTTTACATGAATAGTACTTTCGAGACAAGCATCAAAGAGTTTTGCATAATAGTTAACTCATAAAGCAATAGATTCTAAGCAAAAGGTATTTAACCAACACAAAGGAAGATTTAAGTTTCAGCAATTGCTTTCAACTTTCAACATATATATCTCATGGATATTTGTCAACACAAAGCATATAATAAGTGCAATATACGAGCATATAAAAATTGTTGCACCAAATTTGACACTAGTGTTTGCTTCTAAGATAGAAAGAAGTAGGTAACCTGACTCAACATAAAAGTAAAAGAAAGGCCCTTCGCAGAGGGAAGCAGGGATTAAATCATGTGCTAGAGCTTTTTAAGTTTTTGAAATCATATAGAGAGTAAAAATAAGTTTTGAGAGGTGTTTGTTAATTATCAACGAATCACAAAATGGAAAGTACAATATGACCCCTGCCAACCAGACTTTTAAGAGCGGCTCCCATGAAGGACGTTATTTCTACCAGCAAGGCAGATCATCCCTCTTTCTCATTTGTTTACACATGCAGATATTTCACTGTTTGTCATTGCTTGACTGATAAATCAGGGCAAAAATGTGAAGAGAATTAAACGGTTAAAGTTGTAATTAATTGGGACTGCGCACCCCATTTACCAGCTCTTTTTGCAAAATTAATGGATAAGCGGATGTATATGCCGCTAGTCCGGTGGTTAAGTCTGTTTGACAGTTGACATAAAGACATCCACCCCGTCCTCATGTGCTTGGTAAACATTGACACAAAATAGGAGTAATAATGTTTGAATAGTTTAAAGGTAGCACATAAAAATTTTACTTGGAATGGCAAGAAAATACCACATATAGGTAGTTATGGTGGACACAGATGGCATGGATTTGGCTCAAGGTTTTGGATGCACGAGAAGCATTCCCTCTCAGTACAGAGTTTAGACTAGCAAGGTTATTTGAAACAAACATAGGATATCAACCGACACAGGAAGGCTTATGTGAAAACATATTGCAAGCATTATAAGACTCTACACTGTCTTCCTTGTTAACCAAACCCTTTTACTAGAAAATATCTAGACCTTAGAGATACCAATCATGCAGACCAAATTTCAACGAGTTTTACGGTAGTTTTTCATTTATAGGTTTTAACTACATGATACAAAAACTTAAACATGAACTACTTGATAACTCAAAACAATTGACAAGTATCAAATTATCCAATACAACGATCTACAAGAATATGTAAGCTTTTTCCATTATACCATCTACCACATGCAACATTTTCTGTTCCAACCAAACACCAACCAATTTATTTCAACATAAACTCTCCAAACAATTATAAGTGAAGCAAGAGAGTACTTTCTTTAAAAGAACTAATAGCTCTGAATAAGAGCTGCATGAAAAACAGGAGCTAAAAGCATAGCAATAGCTAGATAAGAATACTCAACAAATATAAGTGAAGAATAGGAATATTCATATGAAAAAGTGGAGCGTGTCTCTCTCCCAATCAAGAATACTGGGGTCCAATCAAGTTGGCCATAAGAAAAATAAAATACTGAAAATAAAAGCACACAGACGCTCCAAGTAAAGCACATATGATGTGAAAGAATTAAAATATAGTTTCACTAGAGATGACCTGATAAGTTGTTGATGAAGAAGGGGATGCCCAAGGCATCCCCAAGCTTAGACGCTTGAGTCTTCTTGAAATATGCTGGGGTGATCCATGGGAGCATCCCCAAGCTTAAGCTCTTCACTCTTCTTGATCACATTATATCATCCTTCTCTCTTGACCCTTGAAAACTTCGGCCACACCAAACTCAAAGTAATTCTCATTAGAGGGTTAGTGCACAATCAAAAACTCACATGTTCTATAAGGACACAAACATGACCGTTACTTTTAACATTAGCTACTGCCACTGATGTTATGTGAAGCTCTTCACCCTGAAAAATAATTCCACTCAACACTAGTAAAAGAGAGAATGCGAAAAATAAAAGACAGAATCTGTCTAAACAAAATAGTCCGCAAATACGAATTTTTTCGAGGCACTTACGTTGATCAGATCGAAAAACTTTAAACTAACGAAAGATGAGTACATATTTGAGGATCACGCACAAAAATTTGAAGATTTAAATAATTTTCCTGTGATTTTACAGAATTAAAACGGTGAACAGCAGAAATCAGTTCCTGCGCAGAAATCTAAATCTAGCATCATCTTCCTATTAGAGGCTTCACTTGGCACAACAATGCGAAAAAGTAAAGATAGAAAGGAATTGTTATAGGAGTAAACAACTACTTGACTCAAAAAGAAAAGAAAAACAACAGAAATAAAATAATGGGTTGTCTCCCATAAGCGCTTTTCTTTAACGCCTTTCAGCTAGGCAAAGTGATTTTTAAGATGCTCACATAAGGATAAGAGTTGAAACATAAAAGAGAGCATCAAGAAGCATATATAAAATATGTTTAAATCTAACAATCTTCCTATGCATAGGAGCCTTGTAAGAAAACAAGTCAATGAAGTACAAAGTGACTAGCATAGGAAGGCAAAACAAGTGCAACTTCAAAACTTTCAACATAAAGAGAGGAGATTTAATATTATTGAGATATATGAAACCGTGTCTCCCTCTCTCATAAGGACCAATAGGTCTTAAAGTACCCAGCAAATAAAAGCCAATCAAGAGAAAGCTCAAAACCTTCATCATAAAAAGAAGAAATTTAGTAACATGAAGATTTCTATAACCATACTTTCCTCTCTCAAAATAATTTTCAGTGGCATCATGAATAAATTCAACAGTATAGCTATCACATAAATCATTCTTATCATGATCCACATGCATAAAAGTATCATTACTCTCCACATAAGCATAATCAATTTCATTAGTAATAGTGGGAGTAAAACTAGCACATCCATCATTATAATCTTTCCTCCTCCAAAGGTAGGGGATTAAAAATAATATTTTCATCAAAACCAGCTTCCCCAAGCTTAGAGCTTTCCATGGCATTAGCAATAATGGTATTCAAAGAATGTATACTAATAACATTGCTATTATCATGATTGTTATGTAAATAAATTTCCATAGGCTTTTTAATTTTCTCTTCAAACACCTCATGTCCCAACTCAAGATAAATTTCATAAAGCTCTCTCATGTTGTTTTCAGCCATAGGACTAGTTTCAAGGAAAGTAACCATTGATAGGAAGTAAAGAGCTAGACATAATAACTTAGCAAGACAATAACAAAGTAATGAGATTGGAAGCGTGAGACTCCCCTTGTAGAAGTCTTCTAACTCCCCGGCAACGGCGCCAGAAAAAGAGCTGTTGCAGGGAGTTAGACGAGCTCTCGGAAATATTTCTACTCCCCGGCAACGGCGCCAGAAAAAGAGCTTGATTGCGTGGATCACATGTTCGCTGGGAGACCCCAAGAGGAAGGTATGAAGCAGTGTAGCAGCAGTTTCCCTCAGTATGAAACCAAGTTTTAATCGAACCAGTAGGAGCAAGAAATCACTTCTGAAGGTTGTTGGTGGCGGAATATGGCACGGCGCAACACCAGGGAATCCGGCGCCGACGTGGAATCTGCACACAACACAATCAAACTACTTTTCCCCAACGAAACAGTGAGGTTGTCAATCTCACCGGCTTGCTAAAAACGAAGCATTAAACGTATGGTGTGGAAAACAAAGGATTAAACGTATGGTGTGGAAAACAGTAGTAAATTGCAGAGAATGAAAAGGAACACTTTTGCAGTTGGTTGTATTATCAGTGTAAAAGAATGGACCGGGGTCCACAGTTCACTAGTGGTGTCTCTCATAAAAGATAACTAACATGCTGGGTGAACAAATTACAGTTGGGCAATTGAAAAAATATTGAGGGCATGACAATGCATATATATGACATGATGATTACTATGATATTCATGTGGGCATTACGACAAAATACATAGACCGTTATCCAACATCGTCTATGACTAATAATCCACCTCCAGGTTGTCATACCGAGTTCCCCGTTGGTATTAAGTTGCAAGCAACGGATAATCGCATTAAGTAATGTGCGTAATGTAAACAAATGCATTAGACCTAACGGCGCACCCTTAAGCTAAGCAACGGTTATTTTATCCCTAGTGGCAACAGCACATCGACAATCTTAGAAGTTGGTGTCACTCTCCCAGATTACCGGAGGCATGAACCCACTATCTAGCATAAATACTCACTCTTGGAGTTACAAGCATCTACTTGGCCAAAGCATCTACTAGTAACGGAAAACATGCAAGATCATAAATAACATATAAGATAGATTGATAATCAACTTGACATAGTATTCAATATTCATCGGATCCCAGCAAACACAACATGTAGCATTACAATAAGATGATCTTGATCATGATAGGCAACTCACAAGATCTAAACATGATAGCATAAAATGGAGAGACAACCATCTAGCTACTTCTATGGACCTGTAGTCCAAGGATGAACTACTCACGCATCACTCCGGAGGAAGGCATGGTGATGTAGAGCCCTCCAGTGATTATTCCCCTCTCCGGCAGGGTGCCGGGAAGAGCTTCTGAACCCTCCCGAGCTGGGGTTGACGGCGGCGGCATCTCTGGAACTTTTCGTGGATAATAGCTTGGGTCTTTAGGGTTTTCGCGTTGGAAGGATTATATAGGCGAAAGGGCGGCGGCTGGAGATGCCCGTGGGGCCCACACAACCCCACGGTGCGGTAGAGGGGGGGGGGGCGCCGCCCCATGGTGTGGCTGGCTCGTGGCTCCCCTCCGTCTCTCCTTTGGACTCCGTGTACGTGTTGGAAAAATAGGAGGTTATGTCTAAGTTTCGTCCAATTCCGAGAATATTTCCAGACTAGCTTTTTTGGAATACAAAAACAGCAGAAAACATGAACTTGCACTGTGGCATCTTGTTAATAGGTTAGTCCCAGCAAATGCATAAAAATGCTATGAAGTGTATATAAAACATGTAACAATTGGTATAATATCAACATGGAACATCAGAAATTATAGATACGTTTGAGATGTATCAAGCATCCCCAAGCTTAGTTCTACTCGTCCTCGAGTAGGTAAAACGATAAAAACAAAATAATTTCTAAGGTGACATGCTACAATCATAATCTTGATCAAATAGTATTGTAAAGCACATGTTATGAATGAAGTGATCCAGGTCAATGGTATATAGTTTGCTAGCAAGTAGATAATGAGCAAACAACTGAATCATATAAGCAAAAAACTTTTCATGAATAGTACTTTCGAGACAACCATCAAAGAGTTTTGCATAAGAGTTAACTCATAAAGCAATAGATTCTAAGTAAAATGTATTTAACCAACACAAAGAAATATTTAAGTTTCAGCAATTGTTTTCAACTTTCAACATATATATCTCATGGATATTTGTCAATACAAAGCAATATAATAAGTGCAATATACAAGCATATAAAAATTGTTGCACCAAAGTTGACACTAGTGTTTACTTCTGAGATAGAAAGGTGTCGGAAAACTGACACAACATAAAAGTAAAAGAAAGGCCCTTCGCAGAGGGAAGTAGGGATTAAATCGTGTGCTAGAGCTTTTTAAGTTTTTGAAATCATAAAGAGAGTAAAAATAAGTTTTGGTAGGTGTTTGTTAATTGTCAACGAATCAGAATATGGAAAGTACAATATGACCCCTGCCAACTGATAATCCCCAAGAGCAAGGAATCACTGTAGCACAATTCGATAAGTATTTGAGTGTCGAACCCACGAGGAGCTGAAGGTAAACTATCTATTCTCTAAAGACCTATAACCCTCTTATATGGCCATTTGTGCAAAGCAATAAGTTTAAATATGAAAGGATCTAACTAATGAAAGCAAGTGATGTGGAATGGGTTTATCTAGTAACAAGTTTCTCAATCAAGTTTCAAACGCAAGTTTCTTAGAGCAAGTTTCTCAAAGTAGCAAGTAGCAAATATCTCAAGTAGCAAATATCTCAAGGGAGCAAATGTTCTAGCAATTGTTATTTCATTCGTGTGGTTGTCACAATTAGTGAAGCACATGTTTCAGTCTTAATTGTTTCTTCTAGGATGGAGCCATAAATAGGTGTAGCTAAATACATGAACTAAAACCCCTTATGATGGATCTCATGGCCAAGTAAATGAGCACACAAGAATTATTAAGACATAAAAGTCCCACCATAGCCTTAAGTTCTAAGGCCCCCTATATATATCTCCCAATAAAGTAACTTCATGACTCGGTCTCAGGTTTACATGTCCTCCCAAGTCTCCCTCACTCCATTACATTACCGGTGATCACCTTACATACTTTCCCCAACATATGTGTGCACTCATATATTGTACATAAAGACAATCATAAAAGATAACAAAACTTGTATGCAACCAATCAACGAACTATTTCACTATTGCCATGAACAAATCACTTCTCAAACATAGATGGGGAGACACAATAAATCAAGGGAATAGTATATTGCATCATATATCATGTTTGCCAAGAGTTTGCAGTGGAGAGATGGAGATGATCTTGCTGTAGATGTTGATGATGAACACGCCGGCGGGGGGTGGAGCCCTCCGGAGGTGATTCCGGCAGCATTTCCCCCCTCTGATCTTCTCCGGTGGCAGCCTTCTAACTCTTTGTTTCATGGTTTTGTGTTTCACCGCCGCCTCTTTGCGAAAATCCTCGGGGGACTATTTTTACAGTCGGTTTTAGATCAAGACGAAGCCACGGAGACGAAAACAGACGGCATCGGAGACACGAGGGGGGGGGAGAGGGTGCCTCACGCGGCCAGGGAATCTGGCCGCGTGGGACCACCTAATTCCCTCCTCGGACTTCCTTTTTGGCGGATCCTTGGCTCGTACGTCTTCTTCCTTTCAAATATTGGGCCCTGTAAAATCTTAGATCATTTGGACGTCGTTTGAGTCCCTGAAAGTCAAAAACATGAAAAAAAGGGTTTTCTGGTTCACCAGGGTTAATTCCAAATAAAAGGGGAAAATGCAAAATATTCCCAAAATCAATATAAAACAATGATATAACCCTTATATGATGCAAATATGATTGAAATATCATGTAATATAATGCAAAGTTCATGTATGTATTTTACATACATCACCAACCAGAGTTTTAAGAGCGGCTCCCATGAAGGACGTTATTTCTACCAGCAAGACAATCATCTCTCTACTCTTTTGTTTAGACAGGCAAATATTTCACTGTTTGTCATTGCTTGACTGATAAATCTGGGCAAAAATGTGAAGAGAATTAAGCGGTTAAAGTTGTAATTAATTGGGACTGGGCACCCCATTTGCCAGCTTTTTTTGCAAAATTATTGGATAAGCGGATGTATATGCCGCTAGTCCGGTGGTAAAGTCTGTTTGACAGTTGACATAAAGACATCCACCCCGTCCTCATGAGCTTGGTAAACATTGACACAAAATAGGAGTAATACTTTTTTGAATAGTTTAAAGGTAGCACATGAAAAATTTACTTGGAATGGCAAGAAAATACCACATATAGTTAGTTATGGTGGACACAGATGA
Source organism: Poa pratensis (assembly GCA_947311845.1). NCBI lineage: Eukaryota > Viridiplantae > Streptophyta > Magnoliopsida > Poales > Poaceae > Poa > Poa pratensis. The sequence continues at coordinate 37,738,109 of CAMZMU010000041.1, read as the reverse complement.
CATGGATTTTGGCTCAAGGTTTTGGACGCACGAGAAACATTCCCTCTCAGTACAGAGTTTAGGCTAGCAAGGTTATTTGAAGCAAATACATGATATCAACCGACACAGCAAGACTTATATGAAAACATATTACAAGCATTATAAGACTCTACACTGTCTTCCTTGTTAACCAAACTCTTTTACTAGAAAATATCTAGACCTTAGAGATACCAATCATGCAAACCAAATTTCAACGAGCTTTACGGTAGTTCTTCATTAATAGGTTTTAACTACATGATACAAAAGCTTAAACATGAACTACTTGATAACTCAAAACAATTGACAAGTATCAAATTATCCAATACAGTGATCTACAAGAATATGTAAGCTTTTCCATTATACCATCTACCACATGCAACATTTTCTGTTCCAACTAAACACCAATCAATTTATTTCAACATAAACTCTCCAACAATTATAAGTGAAGTAAGAGAGTACTTTCTTTAAAAGAATTAACAGCTCTGAATAAGAGATGCATGCAAAATAGGAGCTAAAAGCATAGCAATAGCTAGATAAGAATACTCAACAAGTATAAGTGAAGAATAGGAGTATTCATATGAAAAAGCGGAGTGTGTCTCTCTCCCAATCAAGAATGCTAGGGTCCAATCAAGTTGACCATAAGAAAAATAAAATACTGAAAATAAAAGCACAGAGATGCTCCAAGTAAAGCACATATGATGTGAAAGAATTAAAATATAGTTTCACTAGAGATGACCTGATAAGTTGCTGATTAAGAAGGGGATGCCCAAGGCATCCCCAAGCTTAGACGCTTGAGTCTTCTTGAAATATGCTGGGGTGATCCATCGGAGCATCCCCAAGTTTAAACTCTTCACTCTTCTTGATCACATTATATCATCCTTCTCTCTTGACCCTTGAAAATTTCCGCCACACCAAACTCAGAGTAATTCTCATTAGAGGGTTAGTGCACAATCAAAAACTCACATGTTCTAAAAGAACACAAACATGACCGTTACTTTTAACATTAACTACTGCCACTGATGTTATGTGAATCTCTTCACCCTAAAAAAGAATTCCACTCAACACTAGTAAAAGAGAGAATGCGAAAAATAAAAACAGAATCTGTCTAAACAGAACAGTCTGTAAATACGAATTTTTTCGAGGCACTTACATTGCTCAGATCAAAAACTTTGAGCTAACGAAAGATGCGTACATATCTGAGGATCATGCACAAAAATTTGCAAATTTAAATAATTTTTCTGTGATTTTACAAAAGTAAAACGGTGAACAGCAGAAATCTGTTCCTGCGCAGAAATCCAAATCTAGCATCATCTTCCTATTAGAGGCTCCACTTGGCACAACAATGCGATAAAATAAAGATACAAAGAATTGTTACAGAAGTAAACAACTCCTTGACTCAAAAAGAAAAGAAAAATTGCAGAAATAAAATAATGGGTTGTCTCCCATAAGCGCTTTTCTTTAACGCCTTTCAGTTAGGCGCAGAAAGTAAGAATCAAGTGTTTCCAAGTGAAGAAGCATCAATAGAAAGGTTGGAAGTTTTCTCAACAATGCATTGTATCTTATCTATATAAGTTTCAGAAACTCCTCTTTCATTACTTTTTGGCACAGTATCCTCATCAAATAAATTTTCAGGAACAATCCAATCAAAATTCTTTTTTAATGCCTCATACATTCCTACAAGCTTAAAAGGTATTGGTATTTTGACTTCTCCCTCATAATTGGGTTCATTAGTGTACTTAAGCCTATCTTTTTCAAGCTTCTCAAGTGTATTAGCAATATCAATAAAATAGCCAAGCATCTTATAACGAATGAAAACTTTTCTAGCCTCCCCAGCAACATCACCAAATTCTTTAAGAAGAGTTTCTAAAACAAAATCTTTCTTTTCACCCTCTTTCATATCATGAAGTTTAAGAAACATTTGCTACATTATAGGATTAAGATTAACAAACCTAGCTTCCAACATGTGAACCAAAGAGGCAGCAGCAATTTCATAGTTAGGGGCAAGTTCTACCAAGGATATGTCTTCAAAATCTTTAAGTCTACTAACATGACTACATAATTCTTCAATGTTATCTCTTCCAATGATAGACCCACTTCCCACCGGTATATCTTCTAAAGTAAACTTAGGGAGAAGCATGATGAAATAAAAAGAAAGTAAACCAAAATAAGGTAAATGCAAGTAACTAATTTTTGTGTGTTTTTGATAAATAAAGCAAACAAGACTAAATAAAAATAAACTAAGCAAGACAATAACAAAGTAAAGAGATTGGAAGCGTGAAACAACCCTTGCAGAAATCCTCTTGGTCCCCGGCAACGGCGCCAGAAAAAGTTGCTTGATGACGTGGATCACACGTTTGTTGGGAGACCCCAAGAGGAAGGTATGAAGCAGTGTAGCAGCAGTTTCCATCAGTATGAAACCAAGGTTTAATCGAACCAGTAGGAGCAAGAAATCACTTCTGAAGGTTGTTGGTGGCGCCGTTTACTCGATCACCAAGTGGAATCTGCACACAACACAATCAAACTATTTTGCCCAACGAAACAGTGAGGTTGTCAATCTCACCGGCTTGCTGAAAACAAAAGATTAAACGTATGGTGTGGAAAACAGTAGTAAATTGCAGAGAATGAAAAGGACCAATGTTTGCAGTTGGTTGTATTATCAGTGTAAAAAATGGACCGGGGTCCACAGTTCACTAGTGGTGTCTCTCCATAAAAGATAACTAACATGCTGGGTGAACAAATTACAGTGGGCAATTGACAAAATATTGAGCGCATGACAATACATATATATGACACGATGATTACTATGATATTCATGTGGGCATTACGACAAAATACATAGACCGTTATCCAACAACGTCTATGACTAATAATCCACCTCCAGGTTGTCATCCGAGTTCCCCGTTGGTATTAAGTTGCAAGCAACGGATAATCACATTAAGTAATGTGCGTAATGTAAACAAATGCATTAGACCTAACGGCGCACCCTTAAGCTAAGCATCGGTTATTTTATCCCTAGTGGCAACAGCACATCCACAATCTTAGAAGTTGTTGTCACTCTCCCAGATTATCGGAGGCATGAACCCACTATCTAGCATAAATACTCACTCTTAGAGTTACAAGCATCTACTTAGCCAAATCATCTACTAGTAACGGAAAACATGCAAGATCATAAATAACATATAAGATAGATTGATAATCAACTTGACATAGTATTCAATATTCATCGGATCCCAGCAAACACAACATGTAGCATTACAATAAGATGATCTTGATCATGATAGGCAGCTCACAAGATCTAAACATATAGCATAAAGTGGAGAGACAACGATCTAGCTACTGCTATGGACCCGTAGTCCAAGGATGAACTACTCACGCATCATTCCGGAGGCAGGCATGGTGATGTAGAGCCCTCCGGTGATGATTCCCCTCTCCGGCAGGGTGCTGGGAAGAGCTTCTGAACCCTCCCGAGCTAGGGTTCATGGCGGCGGCGTCTCTGGAACTTTTCGTGGATAATGTCTCGGGTCTTTATGGTTTTCGCATCGGGAGGATTATATAGGCGAAAGGGTGGTGGCTGGAGATGCCCGTGGGGCCCACACTACCCCACGGCACGGCAGAGGGGGGGCCGCGTCGCCCCATGGTGTGGCTGGCTCGCGGCTCCTCTCCGTCTCTCCTTTGGACTCCGTGTACGTGTTGGAAAAATAGGAGGTTCTGTCCAAGTTTCGTCCAATTCTGAGAATATTTCAGACTAGCTTTTCTGGAATACAAAAACAGCAGAAAACAGGAACTGGCACTGTGGCATCTTATTAATAGGTTAGTCACAGAAAATGCATAAAAATGCTATGAAGTGTATATAAAACATATAACAATTGGTATAATATCAACATGGAACATCAGAAATTATAGATACGTTTGAGACGTATCACAAGAACATAAATTAAACAGTAGATAAATAGATAAACAACTTGATCATAACTTCACAATTCATCGGATCCCAGCAAACACAACATGTAGCATTACAATAAGATGATCTTGATCATGTTAGGCAGCTCAGAAGATCCAAACATGATAGCACAAAGTGGAGAGACAACCATCTAGCTACTGCTATGGACCCGTAGTCAGAGGATGAACTACTCACACATCTGTTCGAAGGTGGGCATGGTGGTGTAGAGCTCTCCGGCGATGATCTTCTCCTCCGGCAGGGTGCCTGGAAGAGTTTTAGAACCCTCCCGAACTAGGGTTGACGACGGTGGTGGCGGCGGAACTTTTCGTGGAATAATGCTCGGGTAATTAGGGTTTTCGGGAGGAGGTGAATATATATAGGCGAAAGGGCGGCGCGAGGGGCCTCCCGAGGGAGCCAGACAACCCCCCGGTGCGCCACCAGGTGGGGCCACGCCCAGGTGGCGTCTAGTCCCCTCGAGGCGCCTCTTCGTTCGCCCTTCAGACTTCATCATCGTGTCGGTGTAAAACTCCTCCCCGTTGATTTTCGTCCACTTCGAGAATATTTCATGACTAGCTTTTCTGAAACAAAAAGACAGCAGAAAATAGGAACTGACACTGTGGTATCTTTTTAATAGGTTAGTCCCAGAAAATGCATAAAAATGATATGAAGTGTATATAAAACATGTAGCAATTGGTATAAAACATGCATGGAACATCAAAAATTGTATATTCGTTTGAGACGTATCAATACCTCCTATGAACCCCGGTCCATCTTCTACTATTATTGCTACTGTTTTTACTTACTATTACTTTCTTACTATTGTTGCTACCAATTTTCCAATACTGTCATACCACCGTTGCTACTAATAAATTCTATCAAATAAGATCACTTTCAGGTGTGGTTGAATTGACAACTCAGCTGCTAAGACTTATAAATGTTCTGTGTGTCCACTTGTGTCGAATCAATAAATTTAGGTTAAAATACTTCCTCGAAGACTGTTGATCCCTATACTTGTGGGTCATCAGTTGGCTAGAGGACGCCACACCTTTAAAAAAGAAGACATGTCGAACATGCAATCGACAGGTTGGATAAAAAAGATTAGCTCTGTCACTTTGTTTCGAATGATCTACCTAGTACAACACAAAGCACCAAGGCGAGTCCATAACATACAGCCCGTGCGTCCCAAAAGGCTTTGAGCTTTAGCGATTACCTACCCCTACTGGTGACATGGGGTTTGATGGCGTAGATCATACACCCATTGGAAATCCCAATAGTAAGGTATGATGTAGGACAATAGCAGGTTTTCTCTCAGTTTTGAAACCAATGTTATCAATCCAGTAGGACTTGAAAAACTTCAACACAGTGCCAACCCACTCTGTCACTTGCGGTTTGGCGTGGACCTAAACACAACACAAACACTCAACTTTGTCCCAACGTTTAAGTAAGGAATTAATCAATCACCCGATCACCGGTTTCGGCGACAAATTCTGAAAAAAAATAGGCGTACCAGCCAATCCGCCAAACACCTTGCAGGCAAGGCGGGCTGCGTGAAGTCGCCGAGAGATGGCCTGTGCCCGGAGTAGTCGACGAGCGCCGGCGCCGGAAGCCAAGTCATGGCGAGGTGTGAGGGTAGCGGCGTCCAAGGGTGTGAGGTAGGGGAGATGAGGGGAGGTGTGAGGGCGGTGGCGTCCAAATCACGGCGAGCAAAGGCGGCTGAAATAAAGTGGAGATGTAGGGCAGATATATATTTGTAGTGTAAATGACAAGACTGGCCTGCGCGTTGGAGTCCAACGCGGCGTCGCGCGCGGCTTGTCCGACGCAGCCCAACTCTCCAAGAGGATGGCGTGCGCTGGGTGTGCTGGATCAAAATTTAGGCCGCGCCAGATCAAAATTATGTTTGGACGCCGTTTGGTCCAACACGTCCAAATGCATTTGGGCGGCCGTTTTGACGTCACGAGGAGATGCTGTTGAGGGGATATGCGGAGAGTCCGTGAAACCTAGAGCTAGCTGCAAGATACTTTTTTTCATTTTTTGGGCAACTAGCTAGAAGATACTAAAAGATGCAGTAGCAAATTTGTCCACGCCCCGCCCGCCCATGCTAATCACGATCAGGCTGCCAATGCGATACACAACTTGAGCATTTTTTATCCACTCGTATCGCTAGAAGATACTCCAGATATAGCAAGAAATATTGTTCAGGCAAATATGAAAGAATATGATACGTCTTCCTTCATCTTGTTCGGTTGAAAAATATGCTTCTTAATGAAATTGCCAATTTGCATAATTTGTTTAGGCAAAGTATCACTACGGGAGAGCACGGCTTTGCCGTGTGCCTTGGTCTTTGCTGTGTGCCGGATCTCGGACACACAGCAAAGAAAAGCACATGGCAAAGACAAACAAAAACACACGGCAAAGAAATACACACGGCAAAGATTAAGAAAAACACACAGCAAAGATAGGAACACGGCAAAGAAAATAGAGCCAAACGGAAGGGTGAACGGCGCAGTCACGACAACTCTTTGCCGTGTGTTTGCACACGACAAAGATTTAATCGTTGCCATGTATTTGCACACGGCAAAGAAATTTTAATTTTGGCCGAAATAAAAAAATAAAAATCGATCGGCAAAGAAAAGCACACAGCAAAGACAAACAAAAACACACGGCAAAGATTAAGAAAAACACACGACAAATACAGGCACACGACAAAGAAAATAGAGCCAAACGGAAGGATGAACGGCGCAGTCACGGCAATTTGCCGTGTGTTTGCACACGACAAAGATTTAATCGTTGCCGTGTGTTTGCACATGGCAAAGAAAATTTAAATTTGGCCGAAAAAAAATGAAAATCGATCTTTGCCGTGTGTTGGCACACGGAAAGATCAATTTTTTTTCAACTTTACTTTATCTAGATGTAACAACGGTATGACCATTCCCATGTCATAATTTGTGATAATGTGTCCATATTTGTCACATAGGTGTATTTTGTTATGAGCAACATTGTTGCCGAATTAAGGTTTTTAAAAATATTTTTAAAAATATCATTTTTTGTTTTTTAAGTGTCAAAAAAACATTTGTTTGTGAAACAATTACAAATAATATGGTGAAAAATGGTACCAATTCAATTTCCACGTAAAGTAGTCCATATTTGATGGTCAATTCAAGAAGATTAGGAATTTTCTCACTTTCTACCTATACTCGCCTATTCAAATGTCTTTATGCCGATTTTCTGAAAGTAATTTAAAATTGAACTACAACTGGTTGATAATTTGCTCCGATTTTTTAAAATCATTTTAAGGTACACAATTAGTGGTTATATCACAGGATCGTCGATAGTTTTGAATAATTCGACCTCTTTCAATGAATAGACACGGCATGGAGACCTTTTATTTGTACTACTTGCTAGCAAAAATAAAAAACTTGAGTTTTAACAAACTTCTCGAAAGAATGTTTCACAAAAGTTATATATCTATAAACATATATAGATTTCAAATTAAATGACCAAGTTATGATCATTCCCGTGGCATAGTTTGTGATAATGTGTTCATATTTGGCACATAAGTGTATTTTGGTATGGGCAGCAATGTTGCCGAACCGAGTTTTTTTCCAAATATTTCTGAAAATATCATTTTTTATTTCTGAAGTGTCAAAAATAATATTTTTTTGTGAAGCAAGTACAAAAAATATGGTGCAAAATGGCACCAATCTAATTTCGACGCAAAGTAGTCCATATTTGATGGTAAATTCAAATATATTTATTCTATATAATAGTGCTACTTAATCAAAAAAAAAGAATCAAAAATTATTTGCCAGCACACGGCAAAGAATCTGTGCGTACTGATTGGACAGGAGAAGTTCACACGGATTGTGCCTCTGAGCCTTTGGATGATTGATCAGCGCGATCCAACGGTTTGCAGCATTCATAAGCAAACACACGATCCGTGTGCTTGGAGCATAACAACGTGAGGCATATCCACGCGGGCTTTTTTCATCTTCTTTTTCTTTCTTTACTTATCCCGCGCGGCTTCCTTCTTTCCTTATCTTTCTTATTAGTTTCTTCCTGTCGAGCGCCTCTTCCCCAACCACCCTACGCCGCCGCCGTGCAGGGTCGCTCCACCAGTTGCCGACCACGACGGCCTGCACGGCGCCCTTCTCGCCGTCGCGGGGCACGCAACGCCCTCTGCTCTACCGACGCGCTCCCGACGGCGGCAGTGGCGGCTCCAGGCGCTCCCGGCGGCGGGGACTCCTGCCTCACCTTCCCGGCGGCGGCTCCAGGCGCTCCCGACGGCGGCGGCTCCAGGCACGAGCGTTGGCGGCGGAGAGGAGCAATGACATCACGGCGGCAAGAAGGACGCCACTTGACGCCGCCGCCGTCCTCGTAGACATCCGCCATGGACGCAGCTCGCCGTTGACCTCGCGGCGAGGACGCTTAACGAAGGACGCCGCCGCCGTCCTTGTCGACCTCCGCCATGGACGCAGCTCGCCGTCGACCTTGCGGCGATGACGCTGAACGGTGAACGCCGCCGCCGTCCTCGTCGACCTCCGCCATGGACGCTGCTCGTTGTCAACCTCGTGGCGAGGACGCGACCCGGAGGACGCCGGCCGCTCGATATTTTTTTTAAATAGCATAGCCTCTTTGTCGTGTGCAAAAGACCGACCAGTGGGGCCTACTTGCCAGGAGGCTGCCGTCACCGTCCGTTGGCGTCGTCAAATGGCGGCAGGCCCACTCAGCAACGTTGCCGTGTGCACATTTTTGGCACACGTCAAAGAGGACTTTCCCGTATGCTTTTTGCTCTTCGCCGTGTGCTTTAGGCACACGGCAACGTCCTGCTCTCCGGTAGTGTATAGTTCCTTCACATTCCAGCTAGCTGGGCACCTCTCCCAGGTCAATGATATCTAGGCCAAGCAAGCTGAGACGTAGGTGGTGAGATACAAGCTGATGCAAACATGTTCACCGGCAGAAATGTACTACACAATATCTCATGCTCTCACCTGTTCTGGGGAAGAGAAATGTTCCTAATGCTACAAGAAAGTAAGGTGCTACTAGTATCGATACATGGTAGTACCCCTAAACCGTTGTATTCTTGATCATTTTTATAAAGGGTTGGTATGTCCACGTTACCACAAAATCTCAAATCCAGATTTGGAGAAAAATACAAAATTAGCCATAAATAGAATAAAAAATATAATATTTGCCACTTATGTCATTTTTGTATAAAAATAAGGGGCGCGTCTTGAAGCTGACGCATGTTGAGATTTCCTCAATCATCAAAGATACGAGATCCGTCGGTTCATGAAGTTATTTATGGTAGTATGAAATGTCCCCTTGATATGAGCTGGAGAATTTGGATTACAAGGAATGATAATCTTGTTCCATAAAATAACAATAATAACCATTCAATTTTTTTTACAAGAATAATATATAAGATAACATGTTGACAGATACAAGTGTGCTACATGAGTGTACATATTCTGAAGTGCATAATTAGGTGACCAGGACGGGCACGGCCTTGAGTTGCGTAGCCATCACGTTGGCAGTGGTAAACTTCTCACTCATATCCAACTCCTCGGCCGAAGCGCCACCCGGTAGCCGCCACTCGAACTCGTGCAGCAGCGAGGCCAGGATGAAGGGCACGACGCGCTCTGCCATCGGCAGGCCAGGGCACAGCCTTCGGCCGGACCCGAACGGGATGAACTCGTAGGCCTTACCCCGGAAGTCAAACTGAACGGCCATGTCCAGGAACCTCTCCGGCACGAACTCGTCCGGCCTCTCCCACGCCGCCGGGTCCCGCATTATCGCCCACGCGTTGAAGATGACCGTCGAGCCCTTGGGCACGTCGTAGCCGCCGATCTCCACGCCTTCCTCCACTGCCTGGTGGGGCAGCAGTATCGGCGCCGCAGGGTGAAGACGCATAACCTCCTTCAGCACGGCGTGGAGGTACGGCAGGTTCACCGCGTCGGCCTCGTCGATGGTTTCCTTGCCGCCGAGAGCATTTTCTATCTCCGCCCGGACCTTGGCCATCACCCTTGGGTTCCGGAGCAGCTTGGCCATTGCCCACTCTAAGGTGACAGACACCGTTTCGCTCCCGGCCATCAAGATATCAAACAGTATGGTCGTCAGGCTGCCGCGAGCGGTCTTGCCCGTGGAGACGAGCTCCAGGAGGGAGTCCAGGAAATCACCGTGCTTCTCCCTGGACGCGGAGCTGTCCATACGGCGATCAATTATGCCATCGAGTATGACGAAGACTTTCTCGTATCGTATCGCCGTCCAGCGACGCCATCCTTGCAAGTCGAGCCGCCGGAGGAAAGGGGCAAGGTCGGAGATGTTAGGCTTCGCAACCGCCCTGGTGAGATCTTGGATAAGCTCAAGCAACCCTCCGCCGACTCGGCCCCCACGTCGACCACCACGTCCACGGAGAAGAACGCGCTGGACAGGAGGTTGAGCACGCCGCCGTACACGGCCTGACCGACGTTCACCTCTCTCCCGGCGCGGCCGCGAAAGTAGCTCACGAGGTCGCGTACCTTACGCTCCCGAACGCTGCGCGCCGCGGCGAGGCCGCGCGAGGAGAAGACATTGTTGGCCACGATGCGGCGCAGGCTCTTGCACAGCGGGTCGGCGCTGGGAAGCCATATCATGGAGCGGTCGGTGAAGCCGAGCGCGCCGGCGGCGTCCGGGATCCCGCGCGCTTGTAGGAAATTGTGTCTTGCAACATTTTATATATTTACTACATTGTCCGGAATTAAACTTTAGTGTGGAAACATCACGGAAATAACAGGAAATTAATGATGTTAAATTGTACTTAAAAAATATATTTAACGAAGCCGGTACGACTATACTGGAACACGGTGTATATTAATATGCTGGAATTATACCCCGGGAACGGTATAGAGCGGAATGACAGGGTGTTCATAGGTTTGGCTCTATGGATTGTTAAAGCCTACGAGTTTGATTTTGTATTCGAACTCGGCGCATGACTCACACGTGCGTGCTGGGAGCTAATTGTTTAACAGTAATAGGCTCGGCTAATGGCTGTTAATGATAGTGGTTGGTTTAACAAGTCACGAGTCCTATCTGGAAACAGATTAAGTTATCTGGAATTTGGAGTCTATATAAAGGCCCCACCCTCTATCCTCAATTTGCATTGTGAGCGGCACCACCAATAAGGCAGAGCAATAGAGGGTAGACCGAATAGCACCTAACCCTAAATTTTCTACAGCGCTGCCAGGCGCCGATCGTGCTTGGTGAATGCCTCCCCAGCCGCGTCGCGCGAGGAGACCACCACGGCGGTGGTGAGCCCGAGCTTGAGCGTCATGACGGGGCCGTGGACGCGCGTGAGGCGCTCAAGCGTGTGGTGGAGGTTGCCGCCGAGGCTGAGAAGGTTGCCGACGACAGGGAGTGGCGTGGGGCCTGGCGGCATCTGTACTCCCGTGCCCGCACGGCGTGTCGCCCATAGCAAGACGAACGCGAGCGTCGCCAACAGCAGCCAGAGCTCGATCGCCATTGGTTCCTTGTGGTGTGGGTTGCTCTGCCAGGAGTCCATCAGTATATGTAGTTTGCAGTGCTAAGGACTCCAACGGGCCGACGCATTGAGTCCGCGCGCGTCCGTCACTGTCCGCTGGAGCCAAAAAACAAGGCCCAACGGGGCGACGCAAACGGATCGCGGTCCGTTTTTCGGTCCGCCGCGACGCATTCCTGGCCCAAATTTGGGCCACCGATGCGTCGGCCACGGACGCGCGGCGGACCGCTTTTGTGTCCTCCTCCAGTCCGCTCTCTCGGCAAAATTCACACTGGTCTCTCCTCTCCCAAAACCCCAGTCTACACTCCAGCCCTAGCCATGGCCGACGCTGCCTCCGCCGCCGCTGAGTTTGGACCAGACGCCGTCGGCACCGCCTCTGGACCTGCGCCCCAAGCTAAAAAGAAAGTAAAGAAGGAACTCACGCAAGAGCAAAGAGCCGCAGAGACCAAGAAGCGGGGCGCCCGGAGGAATAGGTTGAAGCAGGACCAGCTCGACGCCGCCAAGAAGGCCGCCGCCGAGCAGCAGGGCGAGGCGAACGAATCTGACCTCGTGTCCAGGGCCGCCACCGCTGCCCTCCTCCTGATTGGGATTACCCCGACCGCGGCCGCGGTCGGGGTCGCGACTGCGGCGGCCAGCTCCAACGCCTCGGCGGCCCGACCGCTAAGGTCGAGATCTTCCGCGAAGGCACCATCGCCTGTGTACGGGTACCTCCCTGGAACCATGCCGCCGCGGGTTTCCCCTACCTCGGCCGAATCCGCGGTCGAGGTACCTACCCTTGATCTCAACGGGCCCGCTACACCTTTGGCCGCACACTCGCCCGCGGCGCCGACTGCGGCAGCGCGTGCAGCTGCCCCGACAGTGGTCGCCGCCTAGGCCGCCCGTAACCTGTTCAGCGATTTGCCCAGGTCGTCGCCGGGTGACCCTAGGTACTATGAGGAGGAGGAGGACGGCTACGACGGGGAGGACGTCCTCCCGGACATGGTCAGGGACAAGACTTAGTACGCCAACGACGACTACAATGCCGGAGAAGATGAAGTTCCGCCGACCGGCCCCGATGTGATCAACATCGATGTTGAGCCGATTTTCCTAGACGAGATCGACACCCAATCCCTGGCCATGAAGAGGAAGATCAGCCAAAGGGGCGCCTCATTCACGTCCGAGGAAGACGTGCTCATTTGCGAGTACTGGATCGAGGTTGGAACCAACCAAATTCTCGGGGCCGAGCAAAGAGGGTCGGCATATTGGGGCCGGTTCACCAAGCGCTACAATGAATGCAGAATCTTCCGCCCCATAACATTCAAACGCTGCAGACCGAGACATCTATCTCCAAGAGGTGGCTCCACATACAAGGGGAGACGAGCAAGTTTTGCGGTTCCGTTGAAAACGTTGAAGCCCGGCCGCAAAGTGGCTATGGAGTGAAGGAATTGGTAATTCCTCTTCCCTTCTTATGCATTTTCGTTGCAATGATTTGGGTTGCTATAACCTTGTATGCACAGGTGTTGCAAGCTTTGGAAACCTTCCAGGCTCAATATAAGAAGACCTTCAACTTGACCCATTGCTACCGGGCACTCAAGGACCAGCAGAAGTGGAAGGACCTCTACGCCTCCCTCAAGCAAGGTGGCCAACCAGTTGATAAGGAAGAGGCCACAACGGAGAAGAAGGGGAGGCCAAAGGGGAAGAACAACTCGAAGGCCGAGTTGAAACGCGATGCAACAACCCTTGCATTGTAAGAGACATTGAACGGGTTCCTATCCCAAAAGGACAAGACATGTGACAAGAAGGAGGGGAGGAGAGAAAAGGAACGCCTAGAGAGAGAGGCGTCTTCCAAGCACTTCTTCGAATTGCAAAATAAGAGGCTCGATATAGAAGAGGAAAATGCTTGGACTAGATCACGGGAAGCCGAGGCAAGGGCCAAGGAGGCCGAGGCTAGGGCCAAGGAGGTCGAGGTAAGAGCAAGGGAGGTCGACCTGAAGGCCAAGGACCTTGATCTCGCCTTACGCGCCGAGGAGGCCCGGATCATGGACATGGATATCTCGGCCTTCACCCCTAGGAAGAAGGCCTACTACCTCAAGAAGCAAAGGTACTACATGGACCAAGATTGATCAAATCTCGGTCCTTCTATTTATTATGTGGCATGCTGATGTTGAACTATGGCCGATGGCCGGGATTTGTAATATTTTGGGTATGTACCCTGACATGGCCTGTGTGAGGTCGGGATTCTGTTTTATACTTGTTTTGTTGCAATGTGATCAAAAACCCTGGCCGAAAATGATCAAAAACCCTGGCCGGGCGGACTCAATGCGTCGGCCCCGTTGGGCGCAGTGGCCGGAAAGGAGCAGACCTGGGCCAGACGCGCGTCCTGTTGCCGATGCAGAACGGACCAAACGCGGACCAAACGCGCGTCCGTTTGGGTCGCCCCGTTGGAGTCATCCTAATGCCGGTGCCATGCATTCGTTGGTCGGTAGCTTCCAACTCTGTTCCGAACACGCTAGAGATGTTCATCTTCTCTGCAGAAGTTGTACTCTCAGCCGGAAAATCAAAAACTGCAAATTAAAAGTCGTACCTTTTTATTGGCAGGGCGGATTTGTGCCTCCGATAACCAGTGTGTCCGGTTAGGATTCTTTTTGAAATTTTTTAATTTAAGTTTGAAAAAAATCAAAAAAAATCCTATGATACACATGCATGTTTTTACTTATGTGCCAATTTTTGGTGCAAAAAATGTCGTATTCCGAGCTATATAAAAAAAAATCTGGTGAAAAAGAAAGGAAAATAGTATGTTGAAACTATCAGAAATATCTCTTTTTTGTGTAGGAAAAAGTATAAGCTATTTTAGGACGAAACTTCTGGCATACGTACATAATGTGTAAATGTATTTGTGTACCAAATTACACATATTTTTCAAAAAAAGAAGTATGGTTTACAAAATTTTCAAAAAACATGCACACCGGTGGCTGGTGCTAGGGAACCACTGCCAATTTTCGGGCCACACGTTCATTCTATCATACCGTGGTATCGCGTGCCAATTTTTTTCTTTTGTTGACAAACACGGGTATGCCCTACGCACCATTAATTTCATAATGTATATATCAAGTCCAATAAAAGCACTCAAAGAAAGCACAAGCAAAGATGGGGACGTGACGTCATTCGATGGACTTGGTCATGGTCTCCACAGCTCCGATCCCGACCCCGTGTCATGTTGATGGCAGGGGCATCTCGATCCTTCCCATGGTGGGCCACGGGCGTCAGTTCCCGCTAGCCACACGTCCTCCAGTAGCCCTTCACTGCCCCTCATCTTTGTCGTTCCGGCTATTCACTTCCCCTCTATGGTGAAACAACCAGACAAGTCCGATTAACTCTGGCGATCGTGGCAGATGAAGGCAAAGATGAGTCGAGTAGCGGCCTTGTATCAGAGATCTAGCGACCAATGAAAATGGTGTTCAAGTATTTCATCGCTCATCGCAGAAAGTGGGTTCAAGTATTTCACCCGCATAGCGTCCCATAAGGCTGCTTCTCGCATTCTCGCCCGCATAGCGTCCTGCACCAGCGGTGGCCGGGATGGGTGGGAGGAGGGAGGAGGGCTGCAAATGGGGGTGAAGAGGATGCCACCCATAACTCATTTCTTGTATCTTGCACCCATATTTATCTATTGGTGAGATAAGCTAGTTTCTACTTGTTTATTTGGTTCTGTGACATAGACGGTAAATATGTGCTTTTGTTACATATCATGTCTATCTTTCACCCGCATACTGTAAGAGAGATGCTTGTCTGAAGTCACATGTATGGTTCTATTCTAAATTATCTTGGTGACATCTGTTCTATTTTACTTTTTTTTCTTCTCAATTTTAATGTTGAATTACGTTTGTCATGTCGAGAGCAGCATTTTGTAGGGTAGCCCTTTTTTTGAAAATTCTAAAAACGATACTTCAAAGTTTCAAATAAATTCTAAAAATAATCCTAGATGTAGATAATGATGACTTCTAGCATTATGCAAAAAAAATCAATTTGAAGTACTTTGTATTTTGGGTTGTGTAAAATGACAAATTTATAGATCGGCAAATTTCGATTTTTTCCAGATTTGTCAGAATTTGTCATTTTTTTCTAGGCCGGAATTCAAAACATTTCGAATTGGAAATTTGTAGAACATTATACTACGTCATTGCCAAACCTGTATAATTTTCTTGGAATTTTGAAACTTCAAACTATTGATTTTTTAAAAACAAGCTAAATGTAGGAGGGGCTACAAAGTGACTCTTTGTATCATGTCTGATATTATATCTGTCAAACTGTACGATCAGTTAGATTTGATTGTGCAAAAATTGCAGAATTCTACATCACATGTCCGCTCTGTAAATAGTTCGGCTGAGCTAATGGAATTCCTCTACTATTCGACTCAAACCGAACGAGATATGTGGAAGGGAGGTTTTTTACGGTGCAATTTACTAGTCCATAGAACTACTAGTATTGAGTTATATGAATCGTTGATTTTAGCTAGGGATACTTTGGACAAATCATTAGGTAAGAAATCATGATAGATCGATATTTGATATGATTTGCTATGCAATCTGGCACATCACGATTTGATATCCCAATGATACTTACCATGCATACGGTTCGACTAAGCCTTAACTATTTTTTTTCTCCACTTGATGATATCACTAGTTAACATATAGTGACATTCGTGTGGGAAAAGAAAAATAAATATATTACTTGTCATCCATATGAATTCATGGAGTGGTGATGTACCATCATTTGGTACCATCGTCGAGCTATATATGGCATGCTTTTGGTACCTTGTAACATTGCCTGAAATATTAATTCTACAACAACAAAAAATCACACAAGTTGACGATTCAAAGATGTAATTTGTAATTGGACCGACAGACTCGCAAATGTGTAGGTAGGACGAGATGGCTTAGAGTAGTGTACAATCCCGGGAGAGGTGTATGTAGATCCGAGAGACTTATAAATGTATACTTGGGTTGTGTGTCTGGCCCATACCAATATTTCGTCCGATGCTATCAGGCTGGCCCCATCCCATTCGGAGCCGCATGGTAGTGCTGGACGAAACCTTGGGCGTTGCCACGTAGGACACCCGACATGCGAGACAACGCTGTCATAACGCATCGGCTGGTCAGCTTAATTAATTGCAGCCATCGACCGGTCGGACGTCTACATTGAAGATGGCGTAGGTTTCGCAGGCGGGCGCAGAGCGCCATCGCGTCGTCGCCACAACTTAACCACGCCGCAAGCTCACGAGATTCCGACAAGACGGCGCTAATGCGTGTGTCTGCCCGGCTACCTCCGGCGCCGCACTACACACGTCGATCCCTCCCTCACATTTTCACGCCTCCATCTCGCTCTCTCTCCCTCACTCACCCCCGGCGCGCATGCCGAGTAGCCGGCGCACGGGCGGAGCCGGGCGGCGCAGCTCACCGTCAAACGCGCGAGGGCGATGCGCAACAATGGGTACCCTACGCCGCCGCCTGACATGCGTCGTCCGGGCACGTGGGCGCTCACTGTCAGCGGATACCTGTCCCATCGGCGCCGACATCAACAAGCCGCAACTAGGGGCAGCGGTGCAGCAACCCTATAAATATTGAGCTGCAACTAGGGGCGGCGGTGCAGCAGCACTATACTTGGCATAGGTCCGGTTTAAAAAAAATACTATAGCACAATTAAACATTTGTCCATCTAAAGCTGAACAAAGCTCGAGTTTAGACTTTAAAAATGGCTAATTTTATTTAAATAATACACGAAAATTAATTAATTCCGGAAATATTACGCAAATTTTATTTTTTTCAAAAATAGAATCAAGTCGGTCGCGCCGAAGCCGACTGGTACTAATCGGTTTTGGCAAAACCGATTAGTGCTTGTCGTTGTTGGTAACGCCGACAAGTCCATCCATGCATGCATGCAGGCTTGCAGGCTACGTACAGTACGTACAAGCTCGTACTCGGTGTAGCTGAGAACGATTAGCTCGTAGTCGTCTTTAGCAACAACGATTAGCTATTTTTCCTAGCTTTCGCTGCCGGCTTTTATTCCGCCGTGCATGCAACTCCTGATCCGAATTTGTTTCACGCTCCCGGCTTTTATTCCGTCCTTCCTCTCCCGCCATAGTTCTCGCGCCATTTTGTTTCCGCAATTTTCCTCCCGTCTTTTTTCTCCCGCCATTTTTTCTCCCGCTCTTCTTCTCCCGGGTGAGCCTATATATATACCCCAGTAGATTTGGTGATGGAGGAGGGGTGTGGTGCGTGGTTATTTCCTCAGTCGGATAGGAACGATCTCTGGTAGTTCGGGTCCTAGTTCGGAGCATAGGTCGTGGTGTGTTTTGTATCACGCCGCAATATGGACTGAAGGTAGTATTAGGGAGGGTAGGCCGAAGAGTTGTTATAGGGAGCTAATTAGTGAGTGGGGCAACATTCGTGAGGTGGGAGAAATTATAGCAAAAAAAAAAAATCCAGATGACCCCTGAAGAAATTTCAGGTGAAATTGACGGGTGGCGGTGGAAGTGGCAGAGAATTAATGAGCTAAAAGCTATTGAGGCGGGGCTTAGGGACATGCCTATGACACCTAAGTCAAAGATAATCCATTTTTCGCCAGAGGCCTATGCATTTCACGTGAAGGTAACTGAGTACCGAATTTATATTATGTTAGAATCTAGTGTTATCGTACTAACTTTTTTCCCTGATTTTGTGAATGTCCAGCACTGGCCTACCGATGGACAGTTTGTGAACAAAGAGATCCCTCTTTTTGGTTGGATGGAAATGCTTTTTGGCGCATGTCCTGATGGGCCTGAAAATCTACTTCACGCTGAAACAGTGAAGAGGGCTATATCAAAGGCGAAGAGTGGTGGATCATCCAAGAAAGCCGTTCAAGATGATAGTGATGATGATTTCATGCCTCCTAAACGAGCTAACTCTAGACGTAAGTTGAAGAGTGTTGGTGCATCCAAGGCTGTCGTCGATGAAAATAGTGATGACGACTTCATGCCTACAACACGAGCACGTGGCAGAGGGAAGTGAAGTCATTGATTCGAATTAGTTATCGTTGAGTTGCATGTAATATTTGTACCAGTAGTTGTTCTATGCAGTGTTTAGAAGTAGTGAAGTTATAACGTGGACGTGTAGTGATGTATGTTAAATTAATTTATGCAATGTGGAATGTTTCGTACATAGATAATAATATGTCTCGTACATAGATAATAATATGTGTCGTAAATACGAACATAAATATGTCTCATACATAGATAATAATATGTCTCGTGCGTAGATAGACAAGTCTCAACGACGTCTGCCACGACGCGGAGGATCACGAATATGTCCCGAAGATATCACTGACGCCTGCGTGGCCGAGGATCACGAGGAGGGGGCTGGACGGGCGGCATCCTCCTGGACCTGTTTGGTGCCCGGGTTTGACGAGGCACTGTCAAGTCGTCGTCATCCTGTGTACCCTGTGTGGGGTATGGTGGAGGAGTCTGCTGAATGTGCGGCTGCGTGGGGAATTCTGGAGTGTTGAAAATGTTCATCCAGTTGGACATTTCCTCCCCCGCGTGAGCCCGAGCCTCCTGGTCACTCCCCCACCCTGATCCAGATCCTGACGCCTGGTGTCCGGACGTAGCCGTGTGATAGCCATAGGCTCCTACAGATGGAATCATTAGTACATAAGAAATACACACTCCCAATTGAAATATGAAAACAATATACGTACCGTAACCTTGCCACGCCGAACCTCCTGCCTGGTCAGGAGGAGGTGGCCTGGGCTGTGGTGGCATACGTGGACGCGGCTCATGTCGGTGATGCGGCTGCTGCTCGTGGTGCTGGTGCAGGAGATGCTGGTCGTCGTGCTGCTGCTCCTCCTCCTCGTGCTGATGCTGCTCCTGATGCATCTGCTGCTGCCGCTGTTGGCGTCATGACAGGGGGCGCGGGGGTCGTTGTACCACCGGTTGGCGAACAACGTCCTCTGTGCGGGTGCACGTGAGTGTCGCGTAGACGTCCCGTAGCTTCCCCTCCAGCCTCCTGAGAAAAGATACCGGCTCGTCCCGTGGTACCAAAAGAGGGCCAGTGGAAAGAGAACGTCCATACTGAGCGGCCTCATTATGAATCTCCTGTGTCAAATAGGCCTGACATAAGAAATAAAAAGTATTAAATATATATATACGTCAAAGCGTAGCAGTTAGATGAATTAGTGAAAGGAAATGAGATATTACCGCATGCTGTCTGGACGCAGAAGTGTCATACATCGGGTATGTATCCCACGTAGTAGGGGCAGGTATAACCTCCGGGTCAGAGTGCTGAACGATACGTATCCGTGTTCCGGACATGTACCTCTGCAAGTAGGTATTGTATAGAGTGATATCAAACCCGAGAGGCTCGACCCAAAGCCGTGTCGCCGCACTGTCCCACTCTGAAACGTAAGGTTGTAGCCTCTGTAGCCACTCTGCCGCGGTCCGACTAACCCCCTTCCTTGAGATCCTAAAAATTGGGTGAGTGTGCTATCAGTAAATATTGATTGAGTGCGAACAATTTAGGACAAAAACTACTTTCGACATACCTGTGGTGCGCATCTGGCAGGGGACGCTCGACTGGTGGAGGCTCTACCAACTGTCGAAGACCAAATTGCCTCATAACCCTCTGTTGAGACCCAACGACAGTTACACTGTGGGAGCAACATTTTGCCAGCTTCTCATTCATGTACTTCGTAACCTTCTCACAATAAGGCGAGGTCGGGTTGTCCATCATATGCTTCTCAGCTCTTTCACGTCTTTCTCTGAAATATTTCACTGTGCCATAGAAAATACCCTCCACGATGGCTGTTAGTGGCAACGCACAGTTTCCTCTAAGGACAAAGTTGTATGTTTCAGCCAGGTTCGTTGTCATGACACCATATCTTGCTCCATGTGTGTCGTGCAACAAAGACCACCTCTCTAAAGGTTCATGCTCTATCCACTGCTGAAAAGTTTTAATTGTCCTCCCACCTCTTCTCCTAGTTCCAGGCGGGTCAGATCCGGGTAAGTCGCAAAGACCAACAGGCTCGTCCTCCTCGGCCGGTGGACCTGTAGCTAACTGTGTAGCAACAGCTTCTGCATGTGCAAGAACAGCTGCTGCTCGTGCCCTCTTCCTTTCCCGAACATGTCTCTGCGTGCACAAATCAAGTCTTTCACGTATCTTCGTGTACTTCCAGTCTTGGTTCTGCTTGCAGAGTTTCTTGAATAGGTTCATCAGGTCCTTATTTCTAAACTGCGAGTAGAAGTTGGCACCTAGATGGCGCATGCACCAACGGCTCTGCATGTCATGCCATGGAGTCTGTTCCTCAGGCGCAGGATTGGTGAGTGTCTATATCGCGATGAGTATACCTGCATGCCTGTCATGAAGGATGCACACGTTCGGCTTATCCTTCACAACTGCTATTTTCAGTTGCCTGAAGAACCAAGTCCAACTGTCAATGTTCTCGCTCTCCACAAAAGCAAATGCGAGGGGCAGAACCATATTGTTACCGTCTTGACCAATTGCAGTCAGGATCTGTCCCTATACTTGCCTGTGAGAAAGGTGCCATCTACACATATCACCGGACGACAATGTCTGAAAGCCTCGATGCATACGGCGAATAAGAAAAACACTCGATGCAGCACCCTCACAGTTGGGAACTCTGGCCTGAATAAATCTTGGATATTCACATAAGTGCCTGGATTTCGGTACTGCAGAGTATGCAGCAGCCGGATAACAGAGTCATATGCGTCCAAATATGAACCAAATATGTTCTCAAGCACCGTATGTTTAGCCCTCCAAGTCTTGCCATAAGATATTTCG